>CM045994.1:88464866-88934728 GCA_025175895.1 Wurfbainia villosa | reverse complement strand
GTACTTCGTTCAGTTACATGTGCTATTGTTGTTTTTGCGATCTATAGTCATTTGAGTTTGAATGGCTTGATAGCAAAGTTACACAACAGGTAGCCTATAGAAATCATACTTTATTGTCCGCGCAATATTCACGAGAGATATAGTTTCGTAAGGGAATCGAATGGTCACTGTAATGTGGCACTTATTGAGTTACCGTTGTTTCCTTAGGGTATCAATAAATAGACATTTATCGGACTTAGCATCAATTTATGCGTCTGATCCGCTTCACATAAGCGGGACAACCCCATATCTTCAAGTAAGATACATGAGGTTTCTTACTATTCCATATCTCATATGGAGTAGTAGAGACTACCTTAGTTGGCATTACATTTAACAAGTAAATAGTTATGCGAAGTGCATAGCCCCAAAGGACTTGGGAAGATTCGCATGATTCATCATTGACGACCATGTCCAACAAGGTCGATTCGCCTCTCGGATACACCATTATCTTTGTGGTGTATATGGCGGAGTCCATTGAGATAATATACCATTGTCTCTTAGATAATCTAGAAACTCTTGACTTAAGTATTCACCACCTCGATCCGATTGAAGTATTTTAATACTCTTGTCATGTTATTTCTCTACTTCATTTCTGAATTCTTTGAACCTTTCAAAGGCTTCAGACTTGTGTTTCATCAAGAACACATACCCAAACTGTGAGTGATCATCGGTGAAGGTAATGAAGTAGCTATAGCCTCCTAATGCTTGAGTTGACATAGGTCCACATACATTAGTATGTATTAGACCTAGCAACTCTCCCACTTGTTCACCTTTTCCTGTAAAAGGTAACTTAGTCATCTTGCCTTTTAAGCATGATTCGCATGTATCGTATGAATCTAATTCAAACGATTCTAGAATTTCACATCGGTGTAATTCAGACATGCATTTCTTACTTACATGGCCTAGACGACAATGCCACATGTAGGAGTCTAATTGATTATCCTTTTGAGCACGCTTGTTGCTCGCTTCGATATTAAAAATTTCACTGGATACGTCCAACGTATAAATACCATTACTTAAAGTTCCAATCCCATAAAGAATGTCATTCAAAGTTATGTAACAACAATTATTACTAAAAGTTAAATGGTACTCATTTCTATTTAAACAAGAAATAGAAATGATGTTCTTTATCATCGAAGGAACATAAAAGCAATTGTCCAGTTCTAAGACAAGTCCTGTAGGGAGTCTCAACAAATACATTCCGATGGCGAGTGCAGCAACCTTTGCTCCATTCCCAACACGTAAATTTGACTCTCCCTTGACGAGACTTCTTCTATTTCTTAGTCCATGTATGTCATTACATATATGTGAGTCACACCTAGTATCCAATACCCAAGTGTCTAAGGAAATAGAATGACAATCAATAACGAAGACATCTGAAGAAGATGAGGCATCTGATGTCTTATTCTTCTTCACGGACTCAAGATAAAACTTGCAGTTTCTTCGCCAATGACCCTCCTTGCCATAATAATGGCAAATTCCCTATTAAGTTGGTTCTGCCTTTTTATCCTTTTTTCTTCTTCCTCTTCTGTTGTTCCTTTGACTTCCTCATAGAACCTTTCTTCGAGGAATCAACTAACAGCATCGTCCCCTGCTCATGCTTCTCAGAAGGCTCCACAGTCTTCAGCATGTTGAGCAGTACCACAGATGAACCTTCTTGCATCTCAGAGGTGAAGAGGAGCTTGGAGACTTCGAACCTTTCGAATCTCACTTGCTCATCAAACAACTCATAAAGATGAAGGCTATGGTATGAGCATCCATATGCTCATGCTGCTTCCGCAGCTCGGGTACCATCGCATCTAGCATGAGGCAACTCACTTGCTCAGAATCACTCACATATTTCTGATGGGCCAACAATTGGTCCGGTGTTGCATCATCACTAGGACGGGCGGAAAGAGGCTCTTCGAGGACATACGCATGCTTTTCGGCCTTGAGAACAATTCACAAGTTTCTAAGCCAGTCCAAGAAGTTCGGCCCAGTCAATTTATTTGAATCTAAGATAGAGTACAAATTCAAAGACATCATGATCAATCAATTATTCTAGAAATACAAATCGAGCATATATGAGAAAGATGATTTAAAATGCATCAATATACATTCATAAATCCCATTCATTTTTTGAATTTCAAAAAACCCCAAAATCACTTCGGGAGATCGTACGTCCATCTCTGAATGGGCTGATATCCATCATAGATATGAACAACCTTGGAGATAGTCCAACAAGCCATTCATAGCTACGATGGTAGGTATCAAATATACCGATTGCATATCACATATATGCAACTATCACAATGTGGTATAAACTAATTGAATGTTCACACATACATTGGGTTGTTAACTCATTAACAAGTATGCATCATATGCATAGCACCCAACTTCACCTCCCTTCACATCGACCTTGGAGAGAGTCCAACAAGCCGATGCTCCAGGTTAAAGTCAACCCATTAATCAAGACATAGTTTTAATATGATTAGAGTACATTCAACCAATTAGCCTGGCTTGGAGAGAGTCCAACAACCAAAGCTAACGATTGACCTCTGACTCTTACCATATTAGTATTAAACAATTCCATGGTTTGAACATGTTCGGGTTCGAGCCGGGATTGGAGAGAGTCCAACAACCCAAACAAGAAACGGAACTCTGGTTCTAACCATATTAATGGAATGTGTAGGTTTTAATATTGAGTAAGGGTTTTTATGTCTCATCCTCTTTGCATGCAAATAACTATTATCTACATGGCATGACATAAATGGTATACATCTACATGTCATGACACGCGTGGCATAATGATATGCATCTAATGCAATTATATGACATACAATTATGACATGTACAAAATTTCTTTATATGTTATAACTATTTATGGAAATAAAATATGTTTGAGATTTGATTCTGCAAATCAAATCATGATTAAATTAGGAAAAAAAATTCTAAATCTAATCATATATTTAATTTGTGGAAAGTGTTGATTAAGGAAAGTTAATTTAATTTAGGAAATAAATTTCCTAAATCGTCAAAACTATTCATGGAAATAAAATATTTTAAGATTTGATTTCCCAAATCAAATCATGATTAAATTAGGAAATAAATTTTCAAATCTAATCAAATATTTTATTTATGAAAATATTAATTTCCATAAATACTTCTAACTTTCCAAAAGTATAAGATTTCCATAAATACTTCTAGACTTTCCAAAATTAAAATTTTTCATAAATACTTCTAACTTTCCAAAAGTAGAAAATTTCCATAAATATCATTACAACTATCGCAAAAAAATTTTATGATTATGTCGAAACACAACCTGGGCTCTGATACCACTGTTGGGTTTCCAGCACCGCAGCGAGTGTGTGTTCGAACATGTTTCGTAAACATATGCTGTAAATCTAATAATAAATTTAATTTATTGCAACACACACACCACACACATGCATAGTACAACATGTGTAGACATAACCGTAGTTTCAAATTTTTCAATAAAAGGAAATTACTCTACGTATACCTGACGTATCACGTGTAGCGGGAAAGGCATCAACCAGAGCGACTCTTGTTAGAATCACCTCTATGCGTATCCACACCGAGTATCATCGGGATGACTTCACAAAGCCACGAGCCTCGTCTTCGTACGAGTCACTAGCCTCGTGTCGAAGACGATGTGATCGAGAGAAGATCACAATCCGAATCAAAATTTGGATTCAAAAATGAGTCCACAAAACTCGCTTCTCAGGAGAGGTATTCGTGAACCATTTGATGAATCCTTCGTCCTCCACCTATGAGGATTACCGTAGATCGAATCTCCGGCAAGTTATCCACTGTCGGAGCTCCAAATGATGCTCCGACACGAAGGATACAAGCTGTCCAGAAAACTGGACAGCTTGGTGGGGGATGTTGCGCCGGCCAAAGAGGATGGTCGGCCAACCCTTGGTCACTGGAACCAAGGTGAGTCACCGAGGAGGTGGCAGCAGCTGGACACCGGCAAGCGACAAAGGGTGGCCGGCGAGGGCATGGAACCCTTAAGCAATGTTTTTATAGATAACACATTCTCCTAACGGTTATTGGTTCATAACCAAAACCCGTTAACTCGCTCCAATAACTTAAGTTATAATAAACCAAACCGCGTTGGTCTATTTTAAGTTAAAATGAACCGAACCAACTTTGGTTCATTCGTTTAAAACAAACCAAACCCCTTTGGTTTATTCTCCACTATTGGATTAGAACCAAACCAATTTGGTTCATCCATCATGTCTTCATAAGACACGGACCATCCACGCTTTCATTGCGACTGAAACGATTTCATGCTCGATCCTTGTTTGGTCCAACCAAACCTAGTTTCTCTCGGTCTGAGAATCTCATTCTCAAGATCGTTTTAAATCTTTCTGATTACGCTCGTTGTGCGTGTGACCAAATAAGTTCTCGATTTATGCTGGTCGTCTATAATTAACCATTAATTATAGAACGATCATGAGTGGCACATAGCAGTACATCATGATCCCCAATTAACCGAAAAGATCATCGGTTGATCCAGAACTATTTCTGAAACCCTTCAGCAGCTATAATGATTCGTGCCTCATTCCCTTCACTCATCTTATACCCACTTGGTTCAGGACATGGTCTATAGTGTCAGTCCCCACTAGGTTGACTACATCACAGTTAGCCCAAGTATCAATTCCTCGTCCTACGGATTCTAGTTACTGCACATGCATCCAAGAGTACCTTACTCTAAACATATAATGCTTTGGCCAAAGACTTTAGTAACAATCCAACTTCGATCATGGGTATACATCTCCTCGCAAGGAGTGGTGAATCTTTTATAGGTTATTCAAACACCTTCGATCACTTTGACTTATACCCAATCATCTCAGGTCCACATCTCCTCAGAGATGCTTGCTTAAGATGTCAAAGCATAAGTCTTCATGACCAAGATGACTTGAATACCGCAAGTCAAAGGAACATCACACTTAAGCTGCAGTAAGAACTTCATTGACATATCTATATATGCAGAGAACCATATGAAGTCTTACAGCTGGTCACTCCAATGAACTAGTTAACATAACTAGCATCCACGATTAACTCTAGACATCACAATGTCTCCAGTCAGTGAGAATCAGTTGCTTGGTTACACCAAGAAGTATACCTCGTACTAGTCTCGACAGAATTGATGGTGTCCCAATCCATCAATTCATCGACTAGGGATAATTCCAATATATCACAATTACACATGTAGAGATACTCACTAGTTGTGATCCAATTACAAATTTTCTCATGCTGTAAATCGTATTGGGGACATTCAGTAAATGAGTTTAAGATCTAATCAAATACATGAAAACATGTATACTCAAATATTGAATCTTCATTTATCATATAAATGGTACACCTCTCATATATTACCAACAGGTGTCCCTCTATCTCTGATATCTTAGATTGATCAATAAGGCATAGATCGTGTCATCCCCTTATCGATCTTTATGTTTCTTGATCCCTAAGTAAACACACTCAAACAAATGAGCTCAATATCTCATATTGACTCATTTGAGCATGGTCATGCATTTAGTGGTCCTACTCTATCAAGAGGCCAAAGATATCACTCCTGTCATATAGGAGGGATAGATCTCATCTACATCACTCACATCCCTCCACATAATTCGTTACATACCTAGTGATCGCCGCTATAGTGCATCCTATTATGGTGTGACATTAAACGATACCAAAGTACATAACTCCTTATGTAGGGAACCGTAGTGACTTCAAGTCTAAGGACTATTCATACCAATAGTCATATAAGAAAGTATATAATACTCATATAACGATCCATAATACTTTCTCATGACGGATTAATTCAGTATATATATTCTCCAATATATATATCCATGTGTCAATGTGATATCACATATCCATGACTTGTGAGATCAAGTCATCCATTGACCTATATACTAGTCTCAATGTATTAATATTGCCCTTGTCTATTAATACTTGACTAGGAATATTAAGAATAGTGTTCTCTACAGTTTTTCATAATCAATTCTACCAATTGATATATTGTAGATTAGATCCTACTATTCAAGGATATTATTATATTTATTTTAGCTGACACATGAATAAAGTAAATATAATAAACAATCTTTGTCTTTTATCAATGAAATATGATACACATGATCCCTAATCAATCATCTCATGATTGGCACTAAGGGTTGACACTAACATAAGTACCATTAGATATCAAATATGAAGAGAAGAAGAACATACCTCCGCTAAGTGTTTGTATAAGCGCTCATAGGGACCCTGTATGTGGGATTGATTGAAAAGTCTTATTTCTTCTGTACTGCGGATTCTGAGAGAGGATCCTAAAGAAGTAGACGGGAGTTTAGGAGGGGAATATCCCCCCAATCAAAAAAGGTTCTTCCGTGGATCTATCATGAACAAAAGAGTCGATAACAGGAGTAGGAGGAGGGGAAAGAGGCGGTTCTGTACCAGTGGGTAGAGGAGAAGAGGTAGGAGAGTCAATTATTCTACCAAGGAGAGACGAAGATGAAGGAAGAGAGAGGGAAGGAGAATGCTCTTCTTGTGGGGAGGGGGGAGGATTAGAGGAGCAGCCTCCTCCCATGAGGGTTCGGAAATAATAAGATGGCAGTGTCTATTTAGCTTTAGAGGGGAAGGAAGAGGAGAAGAAGGAGAAGAAGAAGATACAAGAAGGGTGGAGGAACTCGGGGCACCCTCCCTAAGAGGGCGAAGTCTCTTGCAGGGAGAGGAAGGAAAAATAGAGGATTTGCCCCAAGCTCGTTTCTTGGAGGGTTTCTTCTTAGCAACAATAATTGTTTCCCCTCTGAATCTGGCATCCTGCATCATATTGTAGGAGATTTGAGGTCGCTAGAGGGAGATGAATAGCGACGCGTGATGGTACAATGATGGAATTCTTTCGCATTTGATCATCTACAATCTTGTTAGCACAGTGGAATAGTAATAACAAATAAATACAACAAGATACACAATCACAACACGGTCATATAACGTGGTTCGGAACCAAATGGTTCCTACTCTACGGATCGATCTCTAAAGAGCTCTAGTGATGCACACGCACTCACTAATCACAAATAACTCCTTCTCGACACAAGTCAGAGGTGGAGAAACCTCGTACAAGGATTACACTAAGTAATACAAAAGATACAAGCTAATACAAGTAAGAAATACAATGCAAGTAAAGAAAAACACTTTACAAGAGCACTTTGGTTGCTTGATCTTTGGTTGCCTTGGACTAGCCTTGAAGGACTGGAAGAGCACCAACAAGTCCCCTTCAAATCGCCCAAGAAAACCGCTTGTTGAGCCTTCCACGAACAACTTCTTTTATCCTCCATCGGGCTGGATTTCCACCTAGCAGTCGACTGCCATAAGTCACCAGTCGACTGCCAACACTGTAGCTGTGAGACAACGACTCAATCCACATTGGACAAGTTCCAACGGTACTCTCACCAGTTGACTACCAACATTGGCAGTCGACTGTCAATGCCCGTAGCCGACTACCTAGTCAGCTACGGAGCATTATGTGCTCGCAACTCAACTGGCAGTCGACTGCCATCGACATCAGTCGACTGCTCCAACGAGTAGTCGACTGCCAGAGCAATTTCATCTCTTAAACGACAGTCGAACTCAAGTCGACTCACGGCAGTCGAATCGGCCATAATGTCAGTCGACTGTCAACCTCAAAGATGAGGTGTTAACGCAAGTATGGTGTCCCCATACTTGCTAGACCACCCTTAGCCTAGACCTAAGCCTTCTAGCCACCTCCATCAGCCTTACGCCTCTCGGATCCCTCCAAGTCATCCATGACTTGTTCATCCATCGCGCTAGCCTTCAGGTGCTTCCATGGGCTATGTCATGCTAATGGTGTCTACACCGCCAAGGCACATTGGACTTACGCCGCCAAGACTCTGCAAGTATGGTGTCCCCATACTTGCTAGACCACCCTTAACCTAGACCTAAGCCTTCTAGCCACCTCCATCAGCCTTACGCCTCTCGGATCCCTCCAAGTCATCCATGACTTATTCATCCATCGCGCTAGCCTTCAGGTGCTTCCATAGGCTAAGTCATGCTAACGGTGTCTACACCGCCAAGGCACATTGGACTTACGCCGCCAAGACTCTGCTTGGACTTTACGCCACCAATATCAAACCCCTTGGACTTCTCAAATGCCAAGACTCAAGCTTGGACTTTCCCTTGCCAACCCATGTTGGACTTTCCATGCCAAGACCCATGCTTGGACTTTCCCTTGCCAACCCATGTTGGACTTTCCATGCCAAGACTCATGCTTGGACTTTCCCTTGCCAACCCATGTTGGACTTTCCATGCCAAGCCCCATGCTTGGACTTTCCTTGTGCCAAGTACTCAAGACTTGGACTTTCCCAAATACCAAGTGCCCCACTTGGACTTTCCATGCCAAATACCCATGACTTGTACTTTACCTTGCCAAGACCCATGCTTGGACTTTCCCATAATCACATGGTCAATCCCTAGTCAACTATCAAAGACTCCCTCGAGTCAAACTCGAGTCTGGTCAATTATAACCTAGGTCGATTGTATAAACAATCTCCCCAAAACATTAACCGCCATCAATGTCAAATATACTATGTCAAACATCAAAACATCACTCGAGTCAAACTCGAGTCTGGTCAATCATGACCTGGGCTGATTACACCAACAATCTCCCCCTTTTTGATGTTTGACAAAACAAACCTTGAGTTAGGCCCCTAACTCAAATTTCCTTACCAATTATCCCAAATTGGTAATCCCAAACACTCTCCAAAACTTCTCCCCCTTTTTGACTAACATCAAAAAGGTTATCTCTCCAAGGAGGTCAATGTCTCATGTCCCAATGAGATCTTACAATCTCCCCCTTGATCCAAAATACCTAGGTCGCTATCGCCTTCCTAGTGATAAGTCCCATATCACTCAAAAGAGGCAATCCTATACTCTCTCCCAATTTCCAAATTGGGTTTCTCAATATCCCATCAATTTTCCCAATTGATGATACTTTCCCAATAACTTCTCCCCCTTCAAGAAGAGAAATACATCCATCATCCCAAGATGGATAACTCCCCCTAAAGGCTTGCTCCCCCTTGACCATTGCACCAACAATGTCTTTGGGAAGTCCCTAAGCCAATAGGAACTCTAAACCATTAAAATTAAGGCTCAAAGTTCAATCATGAACTCTCCCCACCTTAAATTTGATACATTACCCTAACACCTCTCCTAATCCATATCCAATAGATTTTCACCCTTTCTAATGCTTCCCAAAGCATATCCTAGGGTTAGGAGTGATTAGAAACCTTTACCATAGCTGAACACGGGCTAAACAACCTTGTTTTTCTCGAAATCAGCTTGGCAGTCGACTATTTATGTCAGTCAATCACACTCACATCGATCGGCCGCCATCGCGGATCGTGATAAGCAAATTCTCGAATTTCAACTATCAGAATCGAGTTTTGAAAAGTCAAAAGTAATTCTACGTATTTTGAAAAATCATGAAAATTCATACGTATATTACTTATAGTTAATACAATGGGTGAAAAATATTTGAAAATTATTTTACCCATAAAATATCAAAATTGATACAAAATTCAAAAGTGAAGAAAAACTTCAATATCTTAGCTCACTTTGTATCAATCTCATCAATGGTGATTGCTATCAAAAGATAGACTTCACCAAGGTTTTCTAAATGGATTTTAAAATAATTTTGAAAACCTATATTGGATCATATTCCTTGGGCTCAATGTACATGACTTATACACAAACTTTTCCAATGATCCACCATATGCAATTAGATGAGTTTTAGTTCATCTAGATGCAAAAACTATACACCTTGAGCTCAACTCATATCCTAGCATCTCACATGTATCTAGGGTGTATAAATACACATACATGTCAATGTAATATGAGATGTGGGTTTTGTTTTCATGCATTTTTCTAAGGCAACTCTACTTGATTCCCTTATAAATGGGACTCCAAGTCATGTCATTGTCCTTAAATCAATTTTAATCAATTAAATGCATGAAATGATCATGGCATAATAATAGCAAAAATAAAACATGGCCAATGATCATGATATCATGGCATATGATATAAAACTAAAGCACATGACATTCAATCCTAATTCCTAAACATAATCATGACATATAAATGATAAAAATAGGCATGATGTCATGACATGGCATATGACAAATAAGGCATGGCATAGAAAATATATAGATATAATAATACCTAAATTTTAATATTTGTTGTCATTTCATATAATTAATTATATTTTGTCATATTTCTACTTTTCTCCCTAGTATGCCAAAAACCCAAAGTGGCACACTAACCTTTAAACCTAAATCGTGACAATTTAATTGATTTTTCATAATTCCAAAAATACATTGGCACATCCTAAAATCTTTTAGGATCAAAAACTCAAATGTATTTCCAAGGTAACCGTAACCTTGAAAATATCCTAAAATGCAACCTTTACCATGGTTGAGTTAACTACTCATCCAATCAAGGTCGGCACATCCTAAACCCTTCTAGCGTGAATCTATCACGCTCCTAGGAACCCAAAATCTATTTGAGCTCATTGGATTAATTAGGTATTCCTTAGGGATAACCTCCCTAGATACCCTCCTAATGACCCTTCTAGGCTTGTTAGCCTTGGTCATTTGGGTCTTACCTAGGTTGACTCTAGGGATAACTTCCCTTGCAACCTTCTTAGTGACCACTCTAGGTTTCCTAGAAACCCTAGCCACTAGGCACACCCTTTGGTCAACCTTAGGGATGACTTTCCTATTGACCTTGGTCTTCCTAGACCTAGTTTGTGTTCCATAATCAAATGGAACACTATGGTAAGCCATCTTAGGCTTAGGTTTGTGACCCAAACCCTTCTTGCCCTTTGATGACTTTTGCTTCTTGGGTCCTAAGTGTTGACTTTGAGATTTTGACCTAGAAGTTTGACTAATTGACCCTTGCATTTGATTTTGCATAGACTTAAGGGTATTTTCAAGTTTTTCAAGCCTTGACCTCAAGACTTGATTTTCAACCTCTAATTGCCCAATTGTTTTTTGATTAAATTCTTGGGCATGGGACTTTCTAGGCATATTCCTAGTCCATTTAGGGTTAAAACCTAGGTGCTCTCCTATTTTCTTAATTGATTCCCTAGGTAGAATATTTTTAGGGACATTAGTCTCAAATTTCTCCTTATTTCCTAAGTGGACATTCTTAGCTCCTAAACAAAAATATTTGTTTTTATTAGCATGCTTTTCATAAATTGCAAGAGAGTTAAAATTCCTAGCATACTTTTTAACATTTAAATTCGAATATGCATTACTAAAATGTACCTTAGGGTTAGCTTTAGCTCCCCCTACTTGTGATGCTTCTTCTTGGGTCTTTTTGCTCCCCCTAGGGCATTGGCTTCTATAGTGCCCCTTTTGATAGCACTTGAAGCATACTACATGTTCCTTGTTCTTTTGACTTTGGGGACTGGCATCCTTGACTTTTTGCTGCGGAGGATACTTCTTGATCCTTTTAGGACACTTACTCTTGTAGTGTCCTTGCTTCCTACACTCAAAACATATTATTTGTATTTTATTATTAATTGATATGTTTGAGTTACCTAGGGTGGTGGTGGAAGGTGCCGGAATTGGAGCTTCTTCATCTTGACCGGATGTGTAAGGCTCTTCTTGGGGTTGCTCCGGTGTAGATGTTCTAATCCCCTCCCCCTCAATCCTAGAGGTTGAGGTTTCTTCTAATTCTACCTCTTCCACCACTTCTTCCTCCTCGGATGTCGAACACTCCTCGACCTCCGAATCCTCACTTTCTTGTGAGGATGAGCTCTCTTCCTCATCCTCCTCATCTTCTTAGATTGAGTGAGACTCTTCATGGAATTTTTCTAATTTGTTCCATACCTCCTTGGCGTCTTTACAATCCCCTATCTTGATCAAAATATTATTAGGGATTATATTAAGCAAAATACCCATTACCTTATTGTTGATGTTATAGTATCGGAGTTGTTCTTGACTCCAATTCTTTTTCTTGATTTTTCTTCCTTCTTCGTCTTTTGGAGTGTCAAACCCTACTAAGACATTAATCCAATTATCAAAGTCACACATTAGAAAATGCATCATTCTACCTTTCCAATATGCGAAATCTTCAGGGTCGAAGGAAGGCGGAATGTTGATGTCGTCACCCAATCTCTCCTTGAATTCCATCTTGTTCCTCTAGCGTCTTGACTCCGGGTTGTTAATCCGTAGAAGAGCCCCTAGCTCTGATACCAAATGTAGGAGATTTGAGGCCGCTAGAGGGGGTGAATAGCGTCGCGTGATGGTACAATGATGGAATTCTTTCGCGTTTGATCGTCTACAATCTTGTTAGCACAGCGAAATAGTAATAACAAATAAATACAACAAGATACACAATCACAACACGATCATATAACGTGGTTCAGAACCGAGTGGTTCATACTCTACGGATCGAGCTCTAGTGATGCACACGCACTCACTAATCACAAATAACTCCTTCTCGACACAAGTCGGAGGTGGAGAAACCTCGTACAAGGATTACACTAAGTAATACAAAAGATACAAGCTAATACAAGTAAGAAATACAATGCAAGTAAAAAAAATATTTTACAAGAGCACTTTGGTTGCTTGATCTTTGGTTGCCTTGGACTAGCCTTGAAGGACTGGAAGAGCACCAACAATTCCCCTTCAAATCGCCCAAGAAAACCACTTGTTGAGCCTTCCACGAACAGCTGCTTTTATACTCCATCGGGTTAGATTTTCGCCTAGCAGTCGACTACCATAAGTCACCAGTCAACTGCCAACACTGTAGCTGTGAGGCAATGACTCAATCCACGTTGGATAAGTTCCAACGGTACTCTCACCAATCAACTGCCAACATTGGCAATCACGCGCCGTGCCTTGCGCCGATCGACTATGGAGCATTCTGTCGCAACTCAAGCTGGCGATCATTGCCATCGACTATCGATCGGCTTCCAACCGATCATTGCCAGAGCAATTTCAACTCTTAAACGACAATCGAACTCAAGTCGACTCATGGCAGTCGAACCGGCCATAATGTCAGTCGACTGCCAACCTCAAAGATGAGGTTTTAACCCAAGTATGGTGTCCCCATACTTCCTAGACCACCCTTAGCCTAGACCTAAGCCTTCTAGCCACCTCCATCAGCCTTACGCCTCTCGGATCCCTCCAAGTCATCCATGACTTGTTCATCCATCGCGCTAGCCTTCAGATGCTTCCATGGGCTATGTCATGCTAACGGTGTCTACACCGCCAAGGCACATTGGACTTACGCCGCCAAGACTCCGCAAGTATGGTGTCCCCATACTTGCTATACCACCCTTAGCCTAGACCTAAGCCTTCTAGTCACCTCCATCAACCTTATGCCTCTCGGATCCTTCCAAGTCATCCATGACTTGTTCATCCATCGCGCTAGCCTTCAGGTGCTTCCATCGACTATGTCATGCTAACGGTGTCTACACCACCAAGGCACATTAGACTTACGCCGCCAAGACTCCGCTTGGACTTTACGCCGCCAATATCAAATCCCTTGGACTTCTCAAATGCCAAGACTCAAGCTTGGACTTTCCCTTGCCAACCCATGTTGGACTTTCCATGCCAAGACTCATGCTTGGACTTTCCCTTGCCAACCCATGTTGGACTTTCCATGCCAAGCCCTATGCTTGGACTTTCCTTGTGCCAAGTACTCAAGACTTGGACTTTCCCAAATGTCAAGTGTCCCACTTGGACTTTCCATGCCAAATACCCATGACTTGGACTTTACCTTGCCAAGACCCATGCTTGGACTTTCCCATAATCACATGGTCAATCCCTAGTCAACCATCAAAGACTTCCTCGAGTCAAACTCGAGTCTGGTTAATTATAACCTAGGTCGATTGTATAAACAATCTCCCCAAAATATTAACCGCCATCAATGTCAAACATCAATGTCAAAACATCAATGTCAAACATACTATGTCAAACATCAAAATATCACTCGAGTCAAACTCAAGTTTGGTCAATCGTGACCTGGGCCGATTGCACCAACACATATTATCTGCGACACAAGACAGGGAAAATAATGGTTATTAGTGACAAAAGGTGCTATATGTAATGTGTCCGAGTGAAAGCAGCATCTTACCTATGACTCTTGGATCGCTCATGGGGAAAGGAGATAAACCATAGCGGCTCAAGAGAGGAGGCTTTAACAGGTAGTCAGAATCATAATGGCACTCCCTCAGCACCTAGTATATCTCCTGGAAGGGACAGTGAGTCCTACTCTCTTGAAAAGGAGGTAGGTCAGGAAGAGTGGTTTTCCAATGTTCCGAATGGGACAGCGGGGAAGGAAGTTGAGCAAAAAAGTAGAAATCCTCCAAACCCTTGTGAGAAGATGACATGTTTACCAAGAATTGGCAATCTTGTCAGCTGGCAAAGTAGCAAATGTCTTCTTTGGAAGATTTTAGCTGGAAAAGGCAATGAAATAGCAGTGGGGACAAGGTAAGGTCTAGATGTCTAAAGATTATTACCGCCCATGTTAGTATACGAAAGGCATTAGGGGCTAGTTGGTTGATGGGCAATTTATAAAAATCTAGTATAGCAAAGTAGACAGAAGGAATAGGTAGATGTAGACCATTTATCAACTATTCGGAGAAAAAATAGTGATAATCAGGAGGGGGTTTGTGTGGTCTGAAAGAAGCAACAACAAAATGTCATTTAACGGAAGGATCTATGTATTGATCCTTCTTGGCAAAGAAAGGGCTTTGGACATTTAGGCGAGTAACGGTTTTTTCATACCAAGGGATCAACTTAGGGTTTTTTAAAGCCATGGCCATGAAGGAAAGGACAACTGTGGATGGAAGAAAAAGAGAATAAGAAGAGTTAGGGATGAAGAACTTACTTAGGGCTAAGGAGAGACACTTGAGAAGGAAAAAAGGACTCCTAAGTGCTGGGAGTTAAGGGTGAAGAACTGTCGCCGATGGGAGTCGTAGAAGAAGGAAGAAGAGGATTCGAAGCTAGGAAGTCAAAGGGGTCGTGTGAAGGATGGCTTAGGCAGGATTTTCGGCTTTTAAACTTCCCTTGGAAACAAAGGAAGCGGGCCCATGGGCCCAATAAGCCGTTTTAAATAAGCACGGTGAAGTTAGGAAGGAAAAAACTTAGGTTTAAGAGGATTGATGAGGAGAAAGATGGAGTGAAGTGTTTCACTTGGTAAGTCAAACTCAATGCTTTGTTTGACTATTTGGAGGGGGTGGCTAATGATACCACCGTAACCTAATTTAGGAGTTGGAATGAAGGATGCCATGTGTGAAGCACTGTCTGAATCGATTCGACTTGACCCAAGCGAGTTGATCGGGCTGACAGAGCGAGGATGTGGGACAAGGTAGATAAATCCTAAAATCAAAGAGTACCAGATGAACAACCCGAGGCACAAGTCTGTGGAGTGTCTCGGGGATTAAGTCGGGGGTCGACTCGGGAAGAGATGGAAAGCACCAGGGAATGAGTATTAGAACCAGAGTAGGCCTAGATATCAATCAGTAGCTTACGCCCTGATTCAAATGAACTAGGAGGATCTCGCCGAGAGGGGGATCGATTCAGTGTTTGACTCAATAGAGGAAGAGAGGGGCAGAGCATTTCCCGAGGTGTTTACTTATGAGAGTTTGTTATATGATATAACAAACTAGAACCCCGCACAATATGTGCAGGAGCCTCCACTCTTATCTTCTTAACAGTATGATTCTATAGGAAAAAGGACTCTCTACGTGGACGGTGATGGGAATAGTTCGTTACATCACAACTGGCGGGGGAAGGGAAAGATAAAAGCCAAAGAAGAAGGCGAGAGGAGAGGATTCGGATCACGATTGAACTTCTACGAGAAGCCAGCTTATCAAGGGGATGAGGGACCGTGTGGCCGGAGAGGGAGGACGAGAACCAGAGGAGTTAACTCTATCTCTCTATTTTATACACTATAGAAATTGTAAAGGGTTTTCCTCCATCTCTGGAAACACTTTCAAAAAGGAGCGATTTCATAGTGAAAGTGTTTTGGCACCATAGCTCGCTCTAAAGCTCACCCTGTGGAGTAAGAATTGGAATTTCGAACAACGTTAAATCTAGTGTCCTTCTTCTCTGTGCTGGATTTTTGCATCATCAATTCACTTTTATTACTGTTGCGGCCGGAGAGAACCCTAAGCCTCCTTGACATTCCTCTGTGCTGAGAGGAGGTGAAAAAAATCCATATACATCCGCATCACCGGTAAATTTGGCTTGGTAAATTGGAGGAATCCCTAAGCTGATCATAGATCTGAGCCCTAATCCACCGGAAGCTACGGTGGCAACACCTCTCCTCCGACGTGACAATGACTCAGTCGGAACCCCTAGATTCCCAAATCAACCATAATGAAGAGGATTGGGCTCCAGATCAAAGGAGATCGTCGGCTCCTTGCACTCAACTCACAAGATGCCTCCACTCCATATCGAGGCTGTCGCGGAGGAGGAAATTGTCATCTCTTCGAGATGCCTCATGAGACGATGCCAATCCTGCCCAAGCCTCCGTCGCAGAGAAGAAGATTGCTGGTGAGGGTGATACTGTAGAGGAGGACAATTGTAGCAGCGATCGAGCTGTGAGGAAGAAGAAGAAACGGTTGATGAAATCGTGGATAGGCAGAGGCTGGTGACAATCAGGAAATAGTTGAAATCAGAATAGACAAGCGGCAACACGAGTGTTATCTCCGGTTTAGTCAGCGATGAAGTGACAGCAACGACGAAAG
This sequence comes from Wurfbainia villosa, assembly GCA_025175895.1. NCBI lineage: Eukaryota > Viridiplantae > Streptophyta > Magnoliopsida > Zingiberales > Zingiberaceae > Wurfbainia > Wurfbainia villosa. The sequence goes on along the minus strand of CM045994.1, from coordinate 88,917,897 downwards.
AGAAGAGAAGAAGGCGACGGTGGATGGAAAAGAAGAGATCGGGAGAAAATGAAACGGAGACATCGATCGGGATTAAGGGTCGGCTTTTATAGCCTAAGCAAAACTTAGGTTTAATCAAATTAAACCTTGATCCATCAAACTAATCACCTGCTCATCTGATAATTCAAACAGATTTTAATAAAGTCTATTAAATCTTTTTCTATGAAATGACATAAGAAACTTTTTTAAAAATTTATGAAAAATTCTATAAAATAATTTTTTAATTATTCAATATTTATTTATTATTATTTTGTCGTATGTAACTGTAAGTGTTTGCAGTTTTTCCAAATTTGACCATGGGTACCACCAGTCTTCTTTGACTATAAATTAATAGGCGTTCACATATCACTCACCGCCACTCTCGCAAGTCTCCGTCTTCTTGCTCTGATGCCTCACATGCTTTCGCTACGAAGGCACCCTTTCCAATGGAATCGGTGTTTGCCATAATCTAAATTACAAGGTCAGCTTAAAGATGTTAGCATATTCTAACATTTCATTTAATTCTGTTCCATAATAAAATATTATTGCTTTTAGTTAGGCCTTAACTGTTCGACAACAATAACAGAGATCTGGAGTGGAAGCACTACTCTAGTTGGAAGTGGATCGAGTTTAATTTCATTTTTTTTTCTAAAAAGAAAAAAAAAAGGTAGATGATGCATGAATCTTGTGAATCTAGCAAGCATTAGAAGCGACAGTGGCAGCTAAGCATCCAACAATCTGAGGCGATGCCCTCGTGCCCGCTGCTACCTCTCACCCCCTTCACGCAAATTAAGCATCTGTCGCTGCCATAATTTGCTCACATGTTTCCTTCCAATCAATCTCTCTCTCTCTCTCTCTCTCTCTCGATTAAATGTTACACTTTATTCAAGATTTGCCGAGGAGTATCTTTTCCCCGAGCGAGCAAATCTTTGAAAAAAGAAAATATATTTGTGATGAGGATTCGATGCTAAGTTGGCCTTGGTCAATTAGCAATAACTCTGCACGATGAGAGAGAGAACAAAAAAAAAAAAAACTTTCTGTGGTGGTTTTGCTGCTGGTTGTTATTGGGCTTACAATTGGTAAATCTATTGAGCCTCGGCCCGTAAATTGACGGTCTTCTGAATAAGAGCTACTTGGGAATTTACTCATTGATGGGACAATACTTTTGTGCCACGAGCAATTTATTTGATAACCTAGTAAAATTTGCTAATTGATCTTCTTTCGAAGGTTATTTGTTGGAGTTATAGACATAATTTGGATTTAAATATTTGTTTAAAAATAAATTAAATTTTATCGGTTAAGATAACACCCTTCTTGATGAAGTGATCGAGTTACCAAGTGTTGAGCCGACTGAATGATTGAACTGGTTTTGAGTGTTGAATATTCGAGCTAGATGAATATACAAATTGATTGAGTGGTTGAACTAGCTGAATGAACAAGGCGATTGATCGAGTTAGCTAAGTTCTGGAGATAGCTGAGATAGCAAAATACCTGGCTAAATGAGTGTCGAGCTGACAGAGTGATCGAACTGACTGAGTATCTAAGCTGGCTGAGATGGCAATGTGTCGAGTGATCAAACTATATTATCGTGATACAGTATCAAATAAATTATCGAAATATCTCTACACTAATATAGTATAGAGATGACACTGCCCCCGCGGGAAGGGTCTAGTGGCTAACGCATGCAGACGTTGCACCATAGGACAACGGGTCAATTCCTCGCAAATGCAAGGGTGCCGTCCCTCCATACGCTAGTTACTAGTCTCAAGGGTCAAAGGTCTACCGTGATTTACCTTACGATGGTCTGGGGGTGGATTAGTAGGGACCGTTAGGTTGACGGATTTCAACCTTTTGCACCATAGATATGACTCGGATTATATCTCATAAAGAGTGTAATCGGTGAATGATAGTTTTAGGATCAATTTATATGGAAATGATGTTTGAGTTTTTGATGTTATAATTGGGAGGTTTTGTTGTTGAGTTCGATGCTGAGACTGAGACATGAAAAATATTCTAATCTAATTTAATCTAGTTAAACTACTATTACAATGGAATTAAAGAAAATATAAAGTAAATCATTTCTAATCTAATCTAACTCAATTGCAATCTAAATGAAAAATACAACTTAAAACATTCAGACAAAAAAAATATTCTAAGAAATTAAAAAACTTAAATGTATTAACTAAAGTAGCACAAGTGTAAGAAGCATTAATACAAACACATTGCAAGCATATGAATCAACTTAATCCAAACACTAAAGTAAAAGAATCCTCCCTCTGATTTAGAGTGGATGATGTGAATGAAGACCCATGTAGATGAAGATTGGTGGAGACTCAATCATGCCTCCTATGTTAAGATGGCAATGATGGATTGTGATACTACTGGTACTTTCTCTATATAATCCCCGATAGAGGGGTTAGCAGGTGACCCTAGATCCGATCCGAAATATACGGCTCCGCTAAGGAAGAAAAGGAAGATTGGCACGGGCGAATATCAGAAGCCATTGGCACGAGCGAATATCAGAAGTCATTGGCACGGGCGAATATCAGAAGCCATTGGCACGGGCGAATGTCAGAAGCCATTGGTACGGGAGAGTTAGCGAAAGCAATCGACACGGCAAAGGAGAGACGGAAGGCGCTTTGCCAAGAGGTCGGTCCAATCTGATCAATACAAAGGGAATTTGACATGGGGAAAAGAGGAATTGGTTCGGGTTGATATCAGAGGCTATTGGGCGCGAATATCAGAGGCTATTGGGCGCGAATATCAGAGGCTATTGGGTCGGGCGCGAATATCAGAAGCTATTGGTTCAGGTACAAATATCAGAAGCTATTGGTTCGGGCGCGAATATCAAAAGTCATTGGTACGGGAGAATATCTAAAACAATTGTTGCGGGAGAGTTAGCAGAAGCAATTGATACGATAAAGAAGAGACGGAAGGCACTTCGCTAAGAGTGGAACAAGAATTGGTTCTAGATAATTCGATGGGATGGATAAAGGGTTGGCTTAACCTGATCGATACGAAGGAAGTTTGGCATGGGAAAAAGAGGAATTGGTTCCGGTTGATGAGGAACCCTATGGCTAGGGCGCCCGTGGGCTATAGACCTAAACTAGCTTCACTCAAAGCGGATGGTTGAGGGAGATAGTCTAACCTAGTTACCCGAAAAGTAGAGGAGGAGGTGTTAGGAAACGACTTGGGAGGCCCCACGCAATATTCCAAGGAGTCTTCACTCCTCATGCTCATGTAATTATTCTCCAGGTGGAGGTGGTGGCCACGTGTACGATGGAGATAGCCTGCGACGTTACGATGAAGGAAAAGGGAAGATAAAAGGGAGGAAGCAAGGAGGAAAGAGGGATCCACAATCATTCCGACGTAGCAAGAGAGAAGAAGAGGCAAGAGGAGAAGGAAAAAAGGGAACAACCATCTCGCCGGAGAAGAAGGACGGAGATCGACCATTGCTACATCTCTTGTATTTTCCTTGTCTTGTAATATCATTGTAAGAGGTCTTTCTCCTCCACCTGTGGAAACTTGCTTTCTGTAAAGGAGGACCTTCATAGTGAAAGTGCTTAGGCACCGCATCTGGTGAGAAAACTCACCTCCGTGGGGTAGAAATCCTCATTCCGAACCACGTTACATCTTGTGTCTGAATCTCGATTGCTGGCGTCAGTTTCTTGCGTTTCATCTACTTCATCCTCTTATTCTTTACTGATTACGTCCGGGGAGAATCCTCTGAGACCTCCCTTAGTGCTTCACTGCATTGAAAATGGAGCGACCAAATTTTTTCCCATACCCGCATCAGTTGGCCCCGTCTGTGGGAACCATTTGAGCTGGACGTCGAGATGCAACCTGAAGAAATACAACAACCTGATACTTCTGCAGCGGAGGAGCGCCCCATCACCCTTCTACCATCACAGCTGAAGGCCCTGATGGATGACGCTATTACAGAAGCCCTCGCCAGGGAAAGGAGAAGGACCGAATATCTGCATCTGCACTCCGGGGAACCTTCTTCCAGAGGCCCACCCCCAGAAATGCCTCCTCCCTCTCGTACAGCCGCCAATGGGGAAGTATTGCTTGGAGGTGGACTTGGGGGAAGAACGCCTCAGAATACTATGCCCTTCACCCAAACGCGCAGAGAGGAACAGGGTGAAAGTCAATCAATCGGACCTCAAAATATACGAGCCGGTCCCTTCACGATGGACATTCTCACCGAGCTCCTCCATCCTACTCCAGGAATCCTCGGTCAATAAGTATGATGGTTCGACGGATCCGAAGAGCACATATCTCAATTCGACGGAGCGGCCTCGCTTCAGCGTTATCGACGCTCTCAAGTCTGCCGAGTCTTGAACCACCACGCTCGGCGCAAAGTGGTTTACTACTCACTCGAGTCTATCACCTGTTTCGCTGACTTCCAGAGAATGTTCAGTCGAGAATTTGTCAATTGCAAGGCGTATAAACAAGACGCCTCTATGTTAATGCATATCACCCAGGGACCTTCAGAATCCCTTAGGGGATATATTTATCGATTCACTTCTGCAGCCAGGGGAATCCCCGCCACCCGATCTGAATCTTTCAGAGGCGCTATTCAGCACGGGCTGAAGGAGGGCCCCTTCCTCAGTTCCTTGTTGAGACAACCTATGGATAGTTACGAAGAGCTCTTAGGCCGTGCGAGGCTTTATCCGTGAAGAAGAAGGATTAAAGGTACGGGGCGAGCGGACTACCTGGCGATCCCAGAGAGTTTGTCCCGCTGCTCCTCAAGCACCCCCTCGGCGGGAGTATACAAGACCTTTTCGACAGGAGGTTCCGAGGCCTCGTCCAATGCTGCAAGGTGTTCGCCCCCGCCATTACAAATCATGGCGTGAGCGCTTCCTCCCGTGAGGACATGGAAAGAAGCGTGAAATGGAATTTACGACCGCAGGTCTGCTCTGGCGACCCTTGGGACACAGTGGGATCCCGCCTAACCCCCCAGCCCCGTTCTTTTGCCAATATCATACAGAATACGACCATAGTAGTGGTCGACGTTCCAAGTTACAAGAAGAATTGGATCGCCTCCATACTGCATATCTGCAAGTAAGGTTTCAGGTAGGAGGGCCGGCGCGGCGAGGCCCCCGACCCAATGTAACCCGTCCAGGGCCGTATAATCAACAACCCCGGTCACTTTCCCTCAAACGCCATCCCTGTGGAGGTTGTCTCTCAAGAAGGTCCATCGGTGAGGGCCCTTTATCCAATCTAGATGACATTCCCACGGGAATTATTCATGTTATAGTGAGGACCTACCGACGGGACTCTAAGCGCGCGAAGTCGTCGCCGTCTCATGGAGAGTTTGGCCATCGTCACCGACTATACTATTCAAGGGGCACCGCCCGTTTCGTTCGGGCCAGAACATCTGCAAGGCGTCCAGCTGCCCCACACGGATGCCTTAGTTATCAGTATATCCCTGGCCAATTATGGAAGTGGCACCTGGTTGACTCGGGAAGTTCTCACAACATCCTCTTCGGGAAGCCTTGGACAGATGCACTAGGAACGCCCAACTAGAAGAGGTGGCCACTCCCCTCTTCGGATTCGCAGGGCACGTGGTCCACCCGACGGGGCAGATTTCATTGCCTTTAACTCTGGGCGTAAAGCCCAGCCAAAAAACCAGTATAATTCCTTTCCTTATCGTGGACGCTCCGTCCACTTATAACGCTATTCTTGGGCATCCTTTCCTCACCCTTTTTCAGGCCGTGGCTTCCCCGTACCACCAGAAGCTAAAATTTCCAGTAGGTCAATCGGTGGGAGAAGTTCGTGGAGAACAGAAGGCCTCCAGAAGCTGCTACGTACAAATGGTTCGGGATGATCAGAAGAAAGCCCGAACCGAGGACCTCAAAGGCAAAGCTGTCATCATCACTGATGTCTGCGTCCTGGAGGAATCTCCCCCCAAGGCTGATAAAATAGAGGAGGGAGAACTGGTGGAAATCGCTCCAGGAAAGGCCACATGGATAGCACAACAGCTGGATGTCAAAGAAGAGCTGGTGGCTTGCCTAAAGGAGAATGAAGACATCTTTGCAAAAGATGTGCATGATCTCACGGGGATCCATCCTCAAGTGGCGGAACACCATCTCAATATCATTAAAGGAGCCCGACCCGTCCAACAGAAGAGGCGACATTTTGGACCAGAAAAGGACAAAGTCATAGCAAAAGAAGTGGACAAACTACTAAAAGCGGGTCATGTAAAGGAAATCCAGTTCCCCGAATGAGTTTCTAATGTAGTCTTGGTCCCCAAGCCTTCGGGGCAATGGAGGATGTGTATCGATTTCCGTGATTTGAATAAAGCATGCCCTAAAGACTGCTACCCCTTGCCTCGTATTGATCAACTGGTGGATTCTACTGTGGGATATGAAGTGGTGTCCCTAATTGATCCATATCAAGGATATCATCAAATACCTTTGGCCCAAGAAGATCAAAAGAGGGTTAGCTTTGTGACTGCAGGGGGGTTATACGCTTATGTGGTAATGCCGTTCGGACTAAAAAACACAGGAGCCACCTATCAGCGCCTTATGGACAAAATCTTCGCGGAGCAGAAAGGGAAGAATGTGGAGGTCTACGTGGATGACATCTTGGTCAAATCGAAGGTCACTCGGGATTTAGTCAAGGACTTAAATGAAACCTTCGCTACATTAAGGCGGTTTAATATGAAGCTAAACCCTAACAAATGTCTGTTCGGGGTAAAGAGTGGCAAGTTCTTGGGGTACATAGTAACGGAGAAGGGGCTGCAAGCCAACCCTGAGAAAGTGCAAGCCCTATGCAACATGAAATCACCTGCTAATCTGCGAGAGACCCAAAAGTTGGTGGGCAGGATTGTTTCTTTATCCCGATTTATAGCCAGATCGGCGGACAAGGGGCTGCCTTTTTTCAAGATTTTGCGCAAGGCTACTAAATTTCAGTGAGATGATCAATGTGAACAGGTTTTCCAGGAGTTGAAGAAATATTTGGCTGGACTCCCCTTGCTAGCCAAACCAATACCTGGAGAACCATTATGGATGTATCTGGTCGTCTCGGAGGGAGCCGTTAGTTCGGTATTATTGAAACAAGAAGGTTCTCACCAGCAACCTATTTATTATACCGGCCATATCCTGAAGGGGGCGGAATTCTGTTATACGGAGCTAGAGAAGTTGGCATATATCCTAGTACTAACCGCCCACAAATTAAGGTCGTACTTTTTGGCTCATCTCATCACCATTCTAACACACAGCGAATTGGGTAAGGTCATCACTAAGCCAAATTTCTCTGGAAGATTGGCCAAATGGGTGGTAGAACTAAGTGAGTATGATATTCACTACCAACCTCGAACGGTTATCAAGGCCCAAGCACTCGCTGATTTTCTGGCAGAGGTACCTTGCGGCGTGGAAGATGGTTCGACAACAAAGGAGGAGGGATCAGATGCATGGAATATATTCGTAGACGGTTCTTCAGGATCTACAGGCAGCGGCGTTGGTATTTTATTAATTTCCCCGGAGGGTGAAGAAACTCGATTAGCAGTTCGCCTGGAATATCGGGCATCTAATAATGAAGCGGAATATGAAGCCATTCTAGCGGGACTGCAGGCTGCTAAAGTAGTGGGGGCTTCTTCCATTGTGATCCACTCGGATTCCCAGTTGGTAATATCACAACTTCAAGGTTCTTTTGCGGTTCGGGAGGAAAGGTTGCATAAGTACTTGAAGACTTTTGAGAAAGAAAAAGCTCAATTTCGTCAGGTCCTCTTAAAGCAAATCCAGCGGAGAACCTGGGGAAGGCAGATGAATTGGCTCGGATGGCTAGCGCTATGGGAGGAATAAAATCCTCGGAAGCGATCCATACGAGAATTCATACTTCCTTAGCAATATGCAGTGTGGAGGGAGACATACCCGAATCAAGCCTAACTCTTGATTGGAGGACCGATATCATAGCTTATTTATGGCACGGGAAGATCCCTGAAGGGAAAATAGCGGCATCCACTTTAATAAACCGAGTCAAACGGTTCATCCTCTTAAATGAAGACCTATACAAGACCTCTTTTGGGCGACCCTTGTTAAAATGCCTGGGAAATGAGGATGCGGAATGGGTACTCCGGGAGATCCATGAAGGATGCTGTAGCAATCATTTATGAGGGAGAGCTTTAGCAAGAAAGGCCTTATTGGCAGGATACTTTTGGCCTACTCTTGACAAGATCTTTGCTCATATAGTGCAAAAACGCATCACTTGTCGAAGCATAGCAGATTACGAGCGAGAGTTAATGAAAGTCGTAATCTCTTCTTGTCCTTTCGATCAATGGGGAATGGATATAGTAGGCCCGATGCCAGCGGCACCTTTATAGAGGAAGTTTTTATTGGTAGCTGTGGATTATTTTTCCAAATGGGTGGAGGCAGAGCCCTTAGCCAAAATTACTGAGAATGCCGTAATACAGTTCTTATGTAGAAATATCATTTGTCGATATGGTATCCCTCGAAAAATAGTCAGTGACAATGGACGACAGTTCCAAGGAAAAAAGATCCAAGAATGGTGCCAAAGTCTCAACATTCAGCAGGCTTTCACTTCGGTAGCCCATCCTCAAGCGAATGGGCAGGTGGAAGTAACTAACAAGATCCTCATTCAAGGATTAAAGACCAAGTTGGGTGCTCAGAGGGGAAACTGGGTAGAAGAGTTACCCGGCGTCCTGTGGGCCTATCGAACCACACCCAAGATAGCAACAGGAGAAACTCCCTTTAGTTTGGTATACGGGGCGGAAGCCATTATTCTGGTCGAGGTTTTGTTGAATAGCGCTCAGATAAAGGCATACGAATCAAATCAGAACCAACTTATCCGAAGCACCGAATTGGACTTGGTGGAGGAAAGGCGGGAGATGGCACGGAGGCGAGCGGAATTTTACAAGCAAAGAGTGCAGCGAGCCTTTAATAAGAAAGTGATGCCTCGGAGATTTCAAGAAGGGGATTGGGTTTTAGAAAGTCAATCCCGAGACTCGAAAGTCGGGCTCCCAATCGGGAAGGACCCTATGAAATAACGCGAGCGTGCGAAAGATATTATCTGAAAGATGACCAAGACAAAGAGCTTCCACGACCTTAGAATGCCCTTCATTTAAAACTCTTTCACACTGTATGAGAAATATGGAATAGAAGAAGGGAAATTATGAAACTCCGAAGAGGGTGCTTCTTGAATTGATTGCATTAATTAGATGTCAAGTATTCTCCAAATTTCATTAAGGGGTTATTTACAAGGGCAATATGGTATTATCAATACATCTTGAAGAAGAAGAGGAAAAACAGAAAGGAAATTCCCGTTTCAAAATGGGATATTAAATTACAGCTTAAACCGGTCGGGAGGATAACGTCGAAAACCAGCCTCCCAATTTAAAGAAAATGAAGGATAAGTGGGAGGAGGTAATCCTTGGGCGGCATACTGCCGAACCGCTTCATTAAATCCGTCTTGATAGGTGGCGCGCATTAAAATGATGAGCCGCTCCTCGCTGTTCGGACGGTCAGGGCTTCGCTCTCGATGCAGCCTCTCGCATGTTTCTTGTTGTTCTTGAAGATTTCGACGCACGTCCACATAGCGCCGCGACACCTCCATAATAGCATCGGCCAAGATAGAGACATCATCGGCTCGGGAACTTTGGTCCTGCTGCACAAGGTGCGTCATCTCCACCATATTTTGACGCATGGAAGCTGAAATCCCCTCCACTGCTTCGGAATAAGATCTGGTTCGGGCGAGTTCAGTGCTCATCCTCTGGAGGGAAGTTTCTTGCCTGCGTAGGCGTGCGTGAGCATGCGTCCTGGAATTTATGAGGGATGAGTTTTCTTGTACCTCCTTGCACAAGCGAGTGCGGAGGTCCCCTATCTTGTCCTGTGCTCGCCGATATTGAACTTGAAGACGAGCGATGGCGTCAGAATCCCGTTGCTTCCCCTTGAGGAGCTCTGCTACCTGCCCTTGAAGACGTAGTAACTCTTGAGCCGAGGAAGATTCTGTGTCAAGAGAGGCCGACCGACTTCTGGCGGGGGCGAGTGGCTCGCACTGGGGCGTGGTTGCTCCTTTAATCGCAATAGTGTCGGATCCTTACGAATTCTTGTGGCGAGCTTCGGCTAATTGCTCTTGGCACAGGTGCAATTGTTGTAACAGGAGTCGTTCGATTGAGCATTCGCCAAGCCTTCCGCTTATTGTCGCTCCCATTCTTGGGCTTGAGCACAGTATTGATGAAGAGCAATCCAATTCTTGATGGTTGGTCGGGCCTACATACCGGCCGTCGTGGGAAAAGAAATTGGTCACTAGAAAAAGCTAAGGAAGCCGAGTAAGAAAACATACCAAGTCAGAGCATGGCAGCCTTCTATGCAAGGAACCACTTCCTCTAAGTTCAGGATCCGAAGACTCCTGGGAGAAAGGGAAGAAGATGGGACGGAAGATGCTGAAGGAGGAATCTCGCTTATAAAGGGGAAAATGGGGGTGGTATCTATTGGTTGAGAATGGAAATAAGGAGGAGCATCATTTGGACGGCCCATGGAGGTGGTAGTCAGGGGCTGCATATCCGGAGTTGCAGGGAGAATATGTGTCACGCCTGGTTGGGGGTTGAGTTCGGAAGGAAAGATGGAAGGAGGCTGATCGGAGGAGGGATCTTGAGAAGACGAGATGATGAGCATTGGGCTGGGGGAGCCTTCGATGGGGATGCAAGAAGTAGAGGGACCCTGGTCAGGGTCCACAGGAGGAGAGGGATTCTTCAGGCGATGAGCGAAGGGGGAAGTTGGCAGTGAAGGAATATCAACCGCCATGGGTTCAGAAAAGGAATGACGGGCCGGGGAAAGAGAAGACAGGGGTGATCCAGCCTCTGTCATTGGCTGACATGGGAATACATCCTCCCCAGGTTCATCCCCAGGTTGCGGGGAAGAAGAAGGCGATTTCTGAACGTCGTTGGCGGAAGGAGAAAGAGTGGGAAAGTTAGGGCTTGTAAAGACCGGAGGAAGTGAGGAGAGACTAATGACCCTGGCTTCCTCCGGGATGGAGGTAGTGAGGGTCGCCGGAGGAGGAGAGGGAGAACGACGAGGTGAATCAGGTATGGTGGTGATCGGGGAAGGTGAAAAGGAAGAAGAAGCGAAAGGCTGACCAGCATCCCGTTTGCGATTCGGGTAGCGGCCCGCTATCTCCTGGAAGAAGTTAGAATGCATCTTGGGGGTCTAAAAATAAAAGGAAAAGAGGGGCTGGGAAGAAAGGATCGAGGAAACGAGGTTTGGCGGCGGAGGAGCAAACAGATGAAGAAAAAGGAGACCAAAAGGCGAAGGGATGAAGATGGCAGAAGAAACGAAGACAAAAGAACCCCCTATAAAAGGGGGAAGAATGGGCTTCTGACCATTAGTGGGCTTATCATCTGTGGTGAAAGGGAAAGAAGGGTTTATATTTCTAAATGACCCATTATGTATTAAAGCCCCCCATCTGCAGGGGAAGGGGCGGACATAGGCGTTCCCCCTTCAGGAGGAGAGTCAAAAGAGGAATGATATGAAGGCGTTGCCTCCTTTATCCTGATGGCCTTGGCGCTATACATATAAATTTCTATCCCCGCAAGGCAGAGCGAAAGATATCCCCGTGTGGTGGTGGAACGGAAGAACCGATATCCTTCGGTTATTATTTACTTTATATATAAATTTCTATCCCATGGCCGAGCGGAAGATATCCCGTGTGGTGGTAGAGCGGAAGAACCGATATCCTTGGTTATTATTTACTTTATATATAAATTTCTATCCCCAAGGCGAGCGAGAAGATATCCCGTGTGGTGGTGGAGCGGAAGAACCGATATCCTTGGTTATTATTTACTTTATATATAAATTTCTATCCCCATAAGGCGAGCGGAAGATATCCCGTGTGGTGGTGGAGCGGAAGAACCGATATCCTTGGTTATTATTTACTCTATGTATAAATTTCTATCCCGCGGAAGATATCCCGTATGGTGGTGGAACGGAAGAACCGATATCCCGCAGCGAGCGGAAGATAGTATGGTTGACTCATTTAAGGGTTCTACATGCAGATTGAAAGCGGAAGAAAGAAATATGCCTCAGTCTGTGTGAGTCTCGTGAATACAAAAGGAGTAAGAGTGGTACAACTCGGAAGATCTTGGAGAAGGGAGATAAACTAGGAAAGTTCATTGATGTGAGAGAATTACATATTCTAAGTCATCTACAAGGGAAAATAACAAACAGCGGCTCTTATATATCCCGGGCGTTACAGTTCTTTGTTAGGAGGGACAGATGGAGTTCCCTTGTATGGTTGAGGTTGGCACCATAGTTGACGCCGATAGGATTCTGCAGAAGGTCCCTTGGCAGTTCCTTTGGGACCCGACAGTTGTTGGCGAGGAGCGATTATTGGCGGAAGTTTCCTCCTCATTCACTTGTTCCTCCAAGATAGCTATGTATCGGTGATAATTTATCTGTTCTTTAGAAGGCGAGGAACTGCTGCCCTGTTCCGATATTCTGTCCATGGCAAGCAAAGGAAAAAGGAGAATGATGGAAGCTATCAGGTAAAGGTCGGGGGTTTTTATGGCGAATTTAAGGGAATAGTGCATTTATTGGTAGGAGAAGTAGGGACCATAAATGCCAGTAAAGAAGAGGAAACATGGGGGCAGTAGTGGGAAGGTTGACAGGACTACAATTGTAATTAAGAAGGTCCGAATCCCCGAGAAATGATAGAAGAAGGTATGTTCGGATCAGATTACCGTCCTTTTGGAAGACAGAAACCTTACTTCTACAGGAAAAAGACAAAAACAGATATCATTTGCCTCCCTTATTTTTTATTAACATATTTGAAACGATTACATTAACTTGATCTACAAAGATTTTCCATGATTACTCCTAACAGATGAAGCGGGAGATGTCTCTTCGGGGGGAGAAGGAGCCAATATAACTCTGAAGCGTTCGCCTTGAGGTGGAGGAAGAACTGGTGGACCTTCATCAAAAGGAGAAGGATGAACCTTTGCCGGGGGAACTGGGACGAAAGCTACGTGGAAGTGAGGAAGTTCGAGTGGCGAGGATCTCCCCATCAGATACTCCCATGTGAAGGGAGGATTCCACACCCTGTTACGGAAGGAGGGGAAAGGAGCGCGGAAGGACCTCCCTGTAGGAGGAGTTGGAGTTGGAGGGAGAGACGGGAGCGGAAGGGGGCGAAAAGCTGAAGTAGCAGTTGAGCGGGTCTCCGAATCTTCCATATCCTCAGAGACCTAGTCTTATAATTCAAAAGATTCCGACTCTGAAGAAATTTCGATAGGATGCCCTGCTGAAGCCATGATAGTGAGATAGCAGGACGAAGACATGGGGGACGAAGGATTTATAATGGAAGAAAAGGGGCAACAGAGGTTCTGGGAAAGGGGAAAGAAGACGAAGAGATTGATATCGTTTCCAAAGCAGTAAGAGAGATAGGGAAGATCAACAGGCAAGAGCTATTTAAAGCGTCGCCCGAACCAGAATCGGGACGGATATGAATGATATCGGGTAAAAACCCTTCCAGCGAATTCCCGAACCAGAATCGGGACGGATATGAATGATATCAGGTAAAGACCTTTCAAGCGAATCCCCGAACCAAAATTAGAGCGGAGGGGAATAACGGTATTCGAGATCTCTCCGATAAGCCCGAACCGACGAGGTTATTGCGCTGTACGACACGGGAAAGAGATAACAGTATAGAGCAAGATCAATTTAAAATTGGTTCAGAGTTCCCAACCCCTCAAGGAGCATAACAAGATGATGATAGTTAGTTATATGGACAAAGTTATCGTTCAGAAGCAAGCGAGAAGCCATCAGGGAAATTACTAAAAAAGAGAATGTTATAAATTACAGTTCGAAGAGATCGGGCGGACACTTAGCTAACGCCCCTACCGGATCCAAGTAACTAGTGTCCGTGCCGGGAGGCGGGTATCCCTGCTCGGCGTTTTTAGCCAAGGACCCCTCGAAGCCTAATACAAACAAATCTACCCCCTTCTTCACGTAGCATCTTTTAAGATCAGCCTCCTGGTCTTTCATCTGATCTTGGCATTTGGCTAGTTGAGCTCGACTTTCCGCTAGTTCAGCCGCCAGAGCATCTTTTTCAGTGGCCTCTTGTATGGCCTGACAACCCAAAGTCGAGAGGGCCTCTGAATATTCTTGGTGAAGGATGAATTGCTGCTGAGCTGCCGTTGATAAAGCTTGAGGAAAAGATGCCACTATAGAAGACAGCTCCTGGCATTTTTCAATACAAGATCTCTTGGTAGCCTCCCAAGATTGACGCTCCAATTGGAGCCTGTAGTGCTCCTGCTGAAGCTGTAGAATGGTGGTTGAAGAGTCCGCAGCTTTGATCATGGCCTCCCCAAGGTGCCCTTTATATTCTTTCAACTCCCGGGCCAAGTCATCTACTTGTTGCAGCTCACTGGATTGGAGGAAAATCCGCTGCTCCAATTCCTCGTTCTTTCGCTGCAATTCTTCCTTCGCCTCCTCACATTGGCCCCTCATATCAGCCTCCTTCGCCTCTTGTTCGCTTAACTGCCGAACGAGATTCTTCTGTTGTGTCACCGAGGCGAAGTGGCGAGTTTCCTGATAGATTGGCGGCCAACCGAAAGTTACCATTTTGCTATCTTGAGTGGCGGCTGCGGAAAGAAAACTGTCATTATACATTGGCATATAGTAATACTTGTGGTAAAGAGAAAGAGGAGAAGTAATAGATACCTCAGTCAGTAGTTTGCTCACTTGCTCGCATGGGCCTTGTACGCCCGACTAATTAAAGAATTTCACCTTCGAGGGGTGCCGAATTTGCAGCAGGGACCCCAACGTGGCCCTTGGAGGAACAGGAAGGGAAGGGTCTTCCTTCGTGAGGAGGAGGGAGGTCCGAGTGCGAAGGGGGTGGGAGCAGTTCTTGGGTCAGAAGGAACAGGAGCTTGGAGGGACTCTATATGAGAAGGTGGAGGTGAATTTTGTGCAGAGGGGGAGGAATGAAGAAAATGGGAGGGAGAATCCCCTCCTTGAAGAGAGGGAGAAGGGACAGGGGAGGTACTGCCTCCTCTTCTTGGCTCATAAATGGTTAGGGGCTGAGACCCTGGTTGAGCCGAAGATGAGGGGAGACGAGCCGATGAACTGGAGGCTCCTTTCTTGATGAGCCGCAGTTTTTTCCGAGGAGGTGACGGAGCTGCTGTGGATTTGCCTCTGTTAGTTGATGTCTTCTTCTTCTTGGCAGCCTCGATCGACTCCCCTTCCACCAAAGCCTTCTGCATCAGATTATCTACAAGATATACTGGTAAGAAAGATGAATGACCTAAAAAGGAAGTCACATTGCAGGATAAATGTCACCCTACCTACAGCAACCGAAGTCGTCAAAGGTAGAGGAGACAATCCAAAGTGGCTTAAGAGGGGAGTTTCTACCAGATGGTTTGAGCAGTAATGTAACTCTCCTAAAACTCTATACACTTCCGGAAAGGGACATTTGGTCCTCATTTCCCGGAAGGGAGGCAATTCGGGAAGGTCTACCTTCCAAGTATCGGAATAGGGTAAAGGCTCTGGAAGTTGTACAAAGAAGTATAGTGCTTCCCAGCCCTTGTGGGAAGTAGGCAGGTTCACCAGGAATTGGCAGTCTGAACGGCTAGATAAATAAAAGAGACCTGCCTTAGAAGACTTTAACTGGAAGAAGCAATGGAATATTTCGGGGGTCAGAGAGAGGTTCAAGTGTTAGAACACTATGTGGGCTCCCGATAGAATCCGGAAGGAGTTGGGGGTGAATTGGTTCAGGGGTAGTCCGTAGAAGTTTAGGAGGTCTAAATAGACCTGTGGTACCGGCAGGGATAGGCCGTTAAGAAATTTTTCAGAGAAAAAGCATGTCAAACCGGGAGGAGGATTATGAGGTCGATGCAGTTTAGTCGTGAAACAACATTTTATAGAGGGGTCTATGTAGTCGTTCTTAATATTAAAGAAATAATGGTTACAATCTAACTGGGTTATGGTATGTTCATACCAGGTGGGCGAAGAGGTGGTCCTAGGAGCCATGGGTGTGAACAAAGCAGAACACTTACTCGGGGGTTAAAGAAGAATCGTGTGGGGAAAGGAAGAACTGGGTCGCCGCAACGCCGCTGGTGAGAATCACGGGAGAAGAAGAACAGACTGGATTGTCAAGCACACTAAATGATACCTAAAAGAAGAAGGCGAGGGTTTATATAATGTTTCCCGTGACGATTCAGCTGCACAGAAGGAGGAGGAGAAGCGGAGCCCATGTGCCCAGCGGGCCTCCTTCAATATACTGGGGGGAGTAATAAGGGAACGGATGGATTTAAGTCGAGAAATGAAGAATAGGTCAGAAACTTTATGTACATTGGGAAAGTCAAGCTTATAACTTCGCTTGACTATTTTTCGGGGTTGACTAATGATACTACTGGTACCTTCTCTACATAATCCCCGATAGAGGGGTTAGCAGGTGACCCTAGATCCGATCCGAAATACACGGCTCCGCTAAGGAAGAAAAGGAAGATTGGCACGGGCGAATATCAGAAGCCATTGGCATGGGCGAATATTTGAAGCCATTGGCACGGGCAAATATCAGAAGCCATTAGCACAGGCGAATGTCAGAAGCCATTGGCACGGGCGAATGTCAGAAGCCATTGGCACGAGCGAATATCAGAAGTCATTGGCACGGGCGAATGTCAGAAGCCATTGGCACGGGCGAATGTCAGAAGCCATTGGTACGGGAGAGTTAGCGAAAGCAATCGACACGGCAAAGGAGAGACGGAAGGCGCTTTGCCAAGAGGTCGGTCCAATCTGATCAATACAAAGGGAATTTGACATGGGGAAAAGAGGAATTGGTTCGGGTTGATATCAGAGGCTATTGGGCGCGAATATCAGAGGCTATTGGGCCGGGCACGAATATCAGAAGCTATTGGTTCAGGTGCAAATATCAGAAGCTATTGGTTCGGGCGCGAATATCAGAAGCCATTGGTACGGGAGAATATCTAAAGCAATTGGCACGGGAGAGTTAGCAGAAGCAATTGATACGATAAAGAAGAGACGGAAGGCACTTCGCTAAGAGTGGAACAAGAATTGGTTCAGCTAGATAATTCCAGAAGCCGATGGGATGGATAAAGGGTTGGCTTAACCTGATCGATACGAAGGAAGTTTGGCACGGGAAAAAGAGGAATTGGTTCGGGTTGATGAGGAACCCTAGGGCTAGGGCGCCCGTGGGCTATAGACCTAAGCTAGCTTCACTCAAAGCGGATGGTTGAGGGAGATAGTCTAACCTAGTTACCCGAAAAGTAGAGGAGGAGGTGTTAGGCAACGACTTGGGAGGCCCCACGCAATATTCCAAGGAGTCTTCACTCCTCATATCTGTAACAGAATTATTCTCCAGGTGGAGGTGGTGACCACGTGTACGATGGAGATAGCCTACGACGTTACGATGAAGGAAAAGGGAAGATAAAAGGGAGGAAGCAAGGAGGAAAGAGGGATCCACAATCATTCCGACGCAGCAAGAGAGAAGAAGAGGCAAGAGGAGAAGGAAAAAAGGGAACAACCATCTCGCCGGAGAAGAAGGACGGAGATCGACCATTGCTACATCTCTTGTATTTTCCTTGTCTTGTAATATCATTGTAAGAGGTCTTTCTCCTCCACCTGCAGAAACTTGCTTTCTGTAAAGGAGGACCTTCATAGTGAAAGTGCTTAGGCACCGCATCTGGTGAGAAAACTCACCTCCGTGGAGTAGGAATCCTCATTCCGAACCACGTTACATCTTGTGTCTGAATCTCGATTGCTGGTGTCAGTTTCTTGCGTTTCATCTACTTCATCCTCTTATTCTTTACTGATTACGGCCGGGGAGAATCCTCTGAGACCTCCCTTAGTGCTTCACTGCATTGAAAACAGAGCGATCAGATTTTTTCCCATACCCGCATCAGATTGTATCAAGCTAGTAATCTCGAAGTTTGGTGATGAAGTCGAACTCTCTCTAAATCGATTGAGCTTGGGGGATGTTGTCAGAAGTGAAGCAGACTCTTCTCTCTAAATTGAGAAGGAGAGGTGGATGGAGATCGTCGAAGATTCCTCGGATGTGGAACAGATTCACCTCTCTAAATCGAAAAGGAGAGGTGGACTCCCTTCGTCCTAAACTGGAGAAAGGGAAGTGGAGATGCAAGAAGTGTGTGGGGTTGTGTGAGATGGAAAGGAAGGGGGCAGCGGGAACGATGGAGTTTTTTAGTTGGGAGAGGGTTGCATGGATGATGAGTTGGTGGACTGTATTTGGTTGGGATGAGTGAACTGTCTTTCCTTCATGTGAACCAATGTCAATGTAAGCCACATCCAAGATGAAACATTCTCAATTGAGCCCACTCTCTCAACTTGTGAATCACATTTTGGATGATGAACCAGATCGAGATGAATTGTTGATTTCTTTTTTTTTTATAAACCTCTCTCATGAGGATCAGATTCTCCTGGATATAAATGATTTGTATTTTTTATCTCTTGATTATTTTATGAACTATCTCCTTAAGATTTTCTTCTCTTTGTCTATTTTCCTCAATAAACTTTTTTTCTCTCTACCTATTTTCTGTGATGACGAGTTCCAATTCTTATTGATTTCAATAATTTCTTCCTCCATCCTCTTGCTAGTAGTATGAATATTTTCAATTTCTTTTGATGATTCTTTGTTCTTCTCATTGGAGTATATTTCGTTGAAACTTCCATTGTATGATCTTCTAACTATTGATGACATTAAATCCATACACCCTTCCCTTATATGGGTCACCCACCACATCACACTATGATTTGAGAATAAATGAAGGATGAGTATAGTGATCATCAACATTCTTTCTGTCTCTATATTGTTCTTATCCATATTACAATAACTTATATTAGTCTAATAAATATAAAAATAAACAAGTGAGATGTCAATACAATATAATAAAAAATAATGAATTTAATTATATTGATTCATACTAACTCAAGTTAATTTGTTGTCCACAAACTCTCCGATACCTTTTTTTTTCTTTTTATGCATTCGTTCAAAAATCTCAATTTCATCTACTTCTCGTCCCAAATTCTTTTTCTACAACCATATATATAACATATGTCAATGTAAAATAGAAAAATGAAATACATTGAATTTAAATCTAAAAACAAAAATTTAATAAATGAGATGTTTAAATTACTGAAATAAACACATAGAAAAAGAGGTTTACTAGCCTATCATGGTATGCTCCAAAAGAAATTGAACCCTCAGTATGTTTGGCAATAGAGTCATTCTTCATTATCATTTTATTATTACATGAAATTTCACATTGATCATGTGATCTTTTTTATTCTAATTATTTTTAACTAAGTCATTCCATATATTAGTTTCCATCCATTTAGGTCCCCATTGTTAGGACTGATGTGGTCGCACTAGAGGGGGGGAGGGGGAAGAGCAATTCGTCGATTTCTTCGTTCGTTCACGTGCTTGTCTACAATGTTGTTAGTGTGCAGTCAAATACAAATAGAAATGCACAATAAATACAAAATCACACGCAAATATAATGATATAACGTGGTTTGGAACTTAGGATTCCTACTTCACGGGTCGAGCTCTAGTGATGCACACCACCACTATCAAACTTCTCCTTATTGGTGATACACCGGAGGTGGAGAAACCTCTTACAAGCCTCTTACAACAATAAGAATAAAGATACAACCAAATGCAATAAGAGTACAAATGAAATACAAAGAAACACTTTACAAACTAGGGATTTTGAATTCTTGATGATCTGGTTGCTTGGACAAGCTTGGAAGGTCTGGAATGCAGCAGTAATTCTCCTTCAAGATCATCAAAAATCAGCAGCTCTAAATCCTCCACGAAATCTTCTTATAAAGTTGAGCACGAGCTGATTTTTCGCCTAGCAGTCGACTGCCAAAATGTACCAGTCGACTGCTCTCCCATCCGTTATCTCACAATGACTCCATCCACGCTTGAACCTGCCCAACAAATACTCAGCAGTCGACTGAAAAACCTCAATAATGAGGTTTGACCCCAAGTATGATCCCCTCATACTTGATAAACACCCTTAACCTAGACCTAAGCCTTCGACCCACTTCCATTAGCCTCACACCTCTCGGATCCCTCGAGTTCGTGACTCTTCATCATTGCGCTAGCCTTCAAGTGCCTCCGTCGACTATGTCATGCTAACCGAGTTCTTACCAAGATACATTTGGACTTATGTTGTCAAGACTTCATGCTTGGACTTTACATTATCAAATATTGGGCATGCTGTCAAGACTACATACTTGGACTTTACGGCACCAATATCACATCCTTGGACTTTCAAATTGCCAAGCATCCATACTTAGAATTTCAATGCCAAAGTTTACTTAGACTTTACACTACAAAAACTATACACTTAGACTTATGTCTCCAAGACTACCTTTGGACTTTCCTTTCCAAGTACCCATGACTTGGACTTTCCATTGCCACGACCCATGCTTGGACTTTCCAATTGCTAAGTACCCATGACTTGGACTTTCACATGCCAAGTGCCCATGACTTGGACTTTACCATTTCTAAGTGCCCATGATTTGGACTTTACCATTGTCAAGACCCATGCTTGGACTTTTTATGTCAAGTACCTAAGACTTAGACTTCACCATTGCCAAGACTTATGCTTGGACTTTTCATGCCAAGTACCCAAGACTTGGACTTCTCTCGAGTCTTACTCGAGCTAGGTCAATCTTGACCTAAGGCCGATTGCTTCAACAATCTCTCCATAAATCTATCTTCTCATATGATCAAATCCATGTCAACCATATGATCAATCCATTGCCAAACAAAGGTCAAACCATTGTCAAATATCAAAATACTACTCGAGTCCCACTCGAGTTTGGTCAATCGTGACCTGGGATGATTGTACCAACAATCTCCCCCTTTTTGATGTATAACAACACCTTTAAGTTAGGCTAACCAATAAGCCCAAACTTAACTCTTCTAATGCCAAAGTATAGTGAAGGCTTACCTAACTTAAACCTCACTTCTCCCCCATTTGACATACATCAAAAGACTACCAAGGGTATTTATGTCTCATATCCCAATGAGATCTTACATTCTCCCTCTTAGTCCAAAAATATCTAGGATGTCTTCACCCTTTATAGTAATAACTCTGATATTACTAAATGAGAGACAATCCTCACTTCTCTAATTTTCCCCTTCTGGTGAGCACAATGAGGGTTTCCAAATCCTTCATGTCTCCCTTTTTGAGGAATACTCATCTATCATCCCTTGATGGATAACCTCCCCTAAATGCTTACTCCCCATTGACCATTGCATCAACAATGTCTTTGGAGAGTTCCTAAGCCTATAGGAAACTTAAACCATCGAAAATAAGGGTAAAAGTTCAAACTTGAACTTTAACCTCCCTTAGAATTCGACACTCTATCCTAAACACCTCTCCTAATCATTTTCAATGATATTTCACCCTTCCCATGCTTTCCAAAGCATATCCTAGGATTAGGAGACATTAGGGTACCATAACATAGCTGATACATGGCTAAACAACCCTTGTGAAGCCAATATCAGACACACTAGTCGATTGAAATCAGACATCAGTCGGCTAGACTACCACCAGTCGACTGCCCTTTGATAGTAGTTGATTGATTTTTTGCAAATGCAGAAAATTATTTTCAGAAAAGGTTTTTCGAAATGCATAAGTAAATATATATATTTTGAAAATCATAAAAATTCATATGTACATTACTTATTAGGAATACAATGGGTGAAAAATAATTTTAAATTAAAATATCTATTAAATTATGAGATTGATACAAAGTTCAAAACCATTGAAAACTTTAATATTTTTGGCCTAACTTATATCAAGTTCATCAATGGTGATTGCTATCAAAAGATAGACTTCACCAAAATTTTTCAAAATGATTTTGAAATGAGTTTAAGACCTTATTTTGAACCATGATCTATGGACTTAATGCACATAACTTGTGCATAATCTTTCTATTAGTGTATATAAGATTCATATATCTCTACAATTGTATGATATTGTCCACTTTGGGCCTAAGTCCTCATAGTTTTATTTTTAGGCTTTACCCAAAAGGCCTCATACCAATGGAGATATCTTTTCATCTTATAAGCACATGATCTTTTCCATGTCTTACCAATGTGGGACTTTGATTGTATTCCCAATACTCTAACAATCCCCCCTCAAACAAAGGACTACATTGACCCCTCCTCAAGTCTATCCATCCTCGAAGGACATCCTCTGCTTGATGTCCGATCCTCAACCCACCCGGACTTCCTGCCAACTGTCTGGTCCTCCTGACATAGCTGGACTTTCTGCCAGTTGTCTAGCTCTTCTGGCCGAATTGGACTTCCTGCCATTTATGTTGGATCGATGTGGTTCGCTAGAGGGGGGGGGGTGAATAGCGAAAAACCTTTTCTTTTTCTTTCGTTAAAACTCGAGAGATAATTAGTTAATTGCAGCGGAAATGTAAAAATAAAAAAAACAATCGACACAAGGGTTTTACTTGGTTCGTAGCCGAAGGCTACTACTCCAAGGCCCTAGTGGTCCTTGACCACGTACGGAGGGCAAAAGCACTAAAGGAACTCCTCCTCGTTAGAGGTAGGAGTTAATCGATACAAGAAGGAACCACAAAAACTTGAGGTAGAGGGACACTCCCCCTCTCCTCGTATACGATAAAAGCTCCGAAAATGTAAATGACAAGAAAAACTAATACCGACGTACAAGAATAATAAGAGTTAAACCTAGACGTCGGAATGGAAGGACTTCGTTGTCGGAGAGTTGCGTAGCTTTGGAGACTTTTGGAGGCTTAGAATTGTTGATGAAACCCTAGGTTTGGCCCTCCTTTTATAGCCTTTGAGCCCTTTTTCGAGAGGAACCCTAGCCAATCAAATTTGAGCACATCTTCCCTTGAAATTTGGTGATAATCCTTGACTCCTCGAATCGATCATTGACCATCGATGATGGCACCATCATCGATCGATCGATGGCAGATCGGTCGATTGATGACCTTCTAGCGATCGATGGCGATCGAGTCCTCCAAGCCGGTCGATGATCGATGCTTGCGGTAAGTCAAAGTTAGCACAACAAAACCATAAGTTTGATGGTCGTCGACCATCCGATCTCGACCTAGACCATCTAAAAGAAGTCGTTGGTCGGATCTACGCTTAAGATCATCCCCGTAAAGAGGATACGACCTTACTTACTCGCACACTCGAGCTTACCTCGATGCTTACGTGTTGCTTTTGCTTAGGCCTTCCACTCGATTCCTTGGCTCCCTCCGAAATCACTCGAGTGTCGATCGACCACCTCGGCTTTCTACGGGTGTCGCTATCCTTCAGCTCCAGCTATATCAATCTTCTGCACACTCGATTCAGCTCGTGAGAAAACAAAGTAGACTTAACTTTGTGTCTTTGCTATAATCAAAACACAGGTTCGATTTCGGTGCCTCACTGCACCAACAATCTCCCCCTTTTTGATATATGGCAAAAACACACAAAGTTAAGGAAATTAAGTGCATGAAACAGTAAAGACAAGAAGCAAAAGTAGGAGTAGTACAATATTTCTCAAGTTCTCCCCTTAGAGGAACCCTCCCTTGACCGAGGGTGAGTACTTGAAAAGACTTTTAGTTCTCCAAACACAAAAGATAATGAGTTAAGTAAATGGCATTACTTAACTTAGGCTTCTTAGAGTCAAAATAAGTGCAAGTTAAGTAATCAACACTTAAGTCAAAAGGTTAATTATTCAAAAGGTTTAACTTTTGATTTCTTAACTTGGGCCTTTAAAGTTTTCAATTCCGAAGAGTTGAAACCTAAACCTTACTCCCCCTTAACTTAGGCCAGAATCAAAGTTTTAAGTTAAGTTATCAATTTCAAAAATTTGAACTTGACCGGTGGCCTGTTCTGGAACCTTCACTTTGGCCGTGTCTCCCCCTTTTGACATAAATCAAGGAAAAAGTGGGGGGGTTTTAAGAAAACCCTAAGTCCAAGCATGATGATTTTAAAAATAGTATGTGAAAATAATTCATCTAAATGTTCAACTCTAGTTTGACTTGATTGAAATGATATTATCAACAAGTCATGATTATAGTTGGTTAATATTAGTTGAATATTTATACTCAGGAGTTCATATTGACGCACTTGATCTACATCTTGGAACACGGAGTAGGGTCCTAACATCTCACGCCCATCTACGTGGCTAAGTACACAAACACATTAGTCCTATGTGTTGTGAGATGTACTAGCTCCTTAAATCTATAGGTGCATGTTATCTAAGGTATGTCCTATGCTAGTTCCATCAAAATGAAAAATAAGAAATAGTAGTAAGAAAATATAGTTTGCAAGTTCTTATTCTATTACGCACATGCCCAATTTTCGTCTTAATAGACTAAATTCGGCTTCGGGTAGGGGTTTAGTAAATAGGTCTGCTAGGTTAGATTTCGATTCGACGTACTCGAGTTGTATGGCACCGTTGGCCACATGTTCTCGAATGAAATGGTGTTTGACTTCTATATGTTTGGTCCTAGAGTGACATATTGGATTCTTTGTAAGATTAATTGAACTAATGTTATCTACGTGAAGTTTAGTATTCGTAAAGTCTAACTTAAAGTCGCGGAGGGTGTGCTTCATCCAAAGAAGCTGAGTGACACACTCACCCATTGCGATGTATTCGGCTTCGGTGGTAGACAAGGCAACACAATGTTGCTTCCTACTGCACCAACTCACTAGACTCGAGCCGAGTAGTTGACAACAACCACTCGTGCTTTTTCTGTCGAGTTTACTACTGGCATAATCCGAATCGGAGTAGCCGATTAGTTCGAACTCTGTAGATCTAAGATACCAAATACCGACATTAAGTGTACCCTTTAGATATCTAAGGATACGCTTAACTAGGGTTAGGTGAGACTCTAGCAGTTTGAAACACAGGCGCACATACTATCTGCGAATAGGATGTCGGGTCGACTCATGATTAAGTATAGAAGACTTCCTATTGCGCTCTATAGTACTTTAAGTCAATGGACTTACTTTCTAGGTCTTCTCTATGTTAACATTTATCGCCATTGGGGTGTTTATTACCTTAGCGTCTTGCATTCCAAATCTTTTAATTAACTCCTTAGTGTATTTTTGTTGATATAGGTATATACCATCCTTAGTTTGTTTAATTTGTAGACCTAAAAGAAACTTAACTTCGCTTACCAAGTTCATTTGAACTCACTTTCCATGAGCAAACGAACTCGCTTTAGTAAGGTGAGTTAGAGGTTCCAAAAATTATATCGTACGTAAATTTGAGCTATGAATATTTCTTTACCTAAGGTTTTTACAAAGAGAGTTGGGTCAACTAAGCCTTGGTTAAACCCTTTGACTTAAGATGGATTGAAAGTCTCTCGCTCAAGCTCGAGGAGCTTGTTTAAGTCCATAGAGAGCTTTCTTAAGTTTTAGAACATGGTCGGGTTTATCTAGATTTTCGAATCCGGGGGGTTGGCTAACATAAACTTCTTCTTTAATGTATCCATTTAGGAATGTCGACTTAACATCCATTTGAAACAGCTTAAATCCTTGATGTGCGACATAAGCTAGCAACATTCGAATGGATTCGAGTCTAGCTACTGGGGCATAGGTTTCGTCGTAATCTAAGCCTTCGACTTGGCTAAATCCTTTGGCGACTAACCGAGCTTATTTCGAAACACCCACCTTGTTCCAATTATCGTTTTGTCTTTAGGTGGTGGTACTAATTCCCACACTTCGTTCCTAGTAAATTGAGCTAGCTCTTCTTGCATTGCAATAATCCAATCGGGATCAAGAAGAGCTTGTTCAATTGATTTGGGTTCTATCTTTGAAATTAAGGAAATTTCACTAAGGTTCCTATAGGATGCTCTAGTTCGAACTCCTAGATTAGGATCTCCTATCACTTGATCGATAGGGTGGTTAGTCTGAGTCCTAGATTGGGTTGGGTTTGTGTCACCTAATGCTTGATAAATGGGGTGACTTGGTTGAACACTAGTTTGGTTGGAGTCATCTATCACTTGATCAATAGAGTGACTAGGTTGACTTAGGTTAGGATTAACACTAGACCTGATCTCCGGATCAGAGTAAGGTCTAGTATGAATCGGCTCGCTAATTGGAGTTGCCGGGGGTTTTGTAGGTTCATGTCCTTCATCGAATACTACATTGATAGTCTCCTCGACTCTGAGGGTATCGTGGTTATATACTCTATAAGTTTTACTTGTAGTCGAGTATCCTAGAAAGATTCCGGTGGTGGTTTTGGATGTAAATTTCCCTAGGTAATCCTTAGTGTTTAGGATATGTACCTTACACCCAAATACCCTAAAGTACTTGATGTTAGGTATTTTATCATGATAAATCTCGTACGAGGTCTTAAGGTGCCTCTTTACCATAAGGATCCTATTTTGGACATAGCAAGCCGTGCTAACGGCTTCTGCCCAAAATCTATCGGGTAGGTTGTGTTCATTCAACATGGTCCTAGCGGCTTCTTGTAGAGTTTGGTTTTTCCGCTCCACTAGGCCATTTTGTTGAGGGGTCCTAGGGCAAGAGAATTCATGGTGGTATCCGTTTAGGTTACAGAAGTCGGTGAACCTTTGATTTTCGAATTCACCACCATGATCGCTTCTAAGTCTTTTAACCTTAAGGGTGTGTTTGGTTTAAGTAATCATACATGACCTTGGTTATGTGATTACCAAGGAATAAAATATAACCTTGGAATAAAGTATAACCTTAGATAAAAACCTTGTTTGGTTGGAGGTTTTAATATATAACTTAGTTTAACATTTTACTAAATTATCCTTTGTCTTTGCTCAATCAATTCGATGATTATGACAGAAATATTAATGACGAGGGCAGCGATCTACCATCCCGGCCGTGATGGCGGTGCCGACCAGCGATCGGCCGTCGGCCGTCGGTGGCAGCGATGGTGGTCGGCCGACAACGATGATCGGTCGGCCGGCGGCGACAGCGATGATCGGTCGGCCGTGGCGGCAACGATGGCGACCAATTGGTGGCGGCGGCGTGGCCGGCGATGATCGCCGTCGGCCGCTTCAGCGGCGAAGCGGCGATGGCGCGATCGGCCGGCGGGCGGTGGCGGCAAGTAGTGGCCGTGTGCGACGATGGCGTGGGCGGCAAGCGGTCGGCGGTCGGCGGGCGCGCGATGGCGGCGGCAGCGGCAAGCGGCGGCGATGGCGGCGATAAGCGGCAGCGGTGGGCGGCAAGCGCAGCGGCAGCGGCGGCAGCGGCGATGGCGGCGGCAAGCGCGGCGTGGCGGCCAGCGATGGCAGCGATAAGCGCGATCGGCGGCGAAGCGGCAGGTGGCGCGATAAGGCGGCGCGTGGCCGGCGGCGAAGCGGCGTGGCGGCGATGGCAGGCGAGCGGCAAGCGGCAGCGGCAGCCGGCAACAGCAGCGGCAACGGCATGCGTGCGGCCCGGCAGCGGCAGCGCGGTGGCGGCGGCGATAAGCGGCAACGGCGAAGCGGCAGCGGTGGCGGCGGCGGCGGCGAGCGGCAGCGGTGGCGGCGATGGCGGCAACGACAACGGCGCGGTCAGCAAGCGGCGGCAGCGGCCGGCGGCAAGCGGCGAGCGGCGGCGGCGAGCGATGGCGGCGATCGCGGCGAGCGGCGGCGAAGCGATGGCGGCGGCGAAGCGGCGGCGGCAGCGGCGGCGGCAGCGCGATGATGGTGGCGATGCGATGCGGCGGCGGCGGCGCGGCGGCGGCGTGAAGCGAGGCGGCGCGGCGGCCGACGACGGACGGCGATTGACGATGGACGACAAATCGGTTGAGTTTTGACAAATTGACATTTAATATATTGCTAGGGGTAATATTGGAAAAAAGTTTCCTTAACCCCAGGAATCAACAAAAACCTTGGTTCTCCAAGGTTTTCTGATTCCCCCTAAAAAGGTTTTTGTTCATAACCAGGTAATGAACAATTACTAGGTAATTGTTTATAACCTAAACCAAACAAGGTTTTTCTTGATAACCTAACAAGGTTATCAACAAAAACCTCCAACCAAACGCACCCTAAGGTCTTTTTGATTCTCGATTAATTTGAATAGATTGATTAATTGATCTAGGGTATCATTTTTATGTTTGATGAACCTAACCCAGGTAAACCTGGAGTAGTCGTCAATTATGACTAAGCAATATTGACTTCTATTGAGTGACTTGGCTCCATGTGAATCGAATAGATCCATATGCAGGAGCTCAAGTACACTTGAGGTTCGTTCTTTGTTAGTTAACTTGTTTTGTGTCCTAGGTTGTTTTCCTTGTTGACAAGCATTACAGATTTTATTAACCAAATTGTTGAGGTTGGGTAAGCCTCTGACTAAGCCACTCTGACTCATCTTGTGGATGAGTCTTGGGTGCGAGTGACCGAGTCGTCGGTGCCACAACCATGATTCCTCTTGCCGTGTCATAAGACACTTAGTTAAGGAGTTGGTTAAGTTGATTGTATAAATGTTGTTATTTCTAGTTCCTTTAAGAATTGTTTTAGAGGTTTCGTTGGTATTAATTACGCATTCATTTTCTAGAAATATAACCTTATAGTTATTATCACACAATTGGCTTACACTAAGTAAGTTATATTCAAAATTCTCTACAAGTAATACATTTTTAATAACAAAATTCGTGTTAAGCTCGATATCACCTGATCCGATGATTTTGAGCTTGCCGTTATTCCCAAAGGCTACCGATCCTTGTCGTTTGAATCGAAGCTTTGCGAATTTGAGTTGATCCCCGGTCATGTGTCGGGAGCAACCGCTGTCCAACATCCATTGATCCTACACACAAGGTGGTTGGATTGGATGTTAGATTTTTGTTAAGAAAATTGGTTGTAAGTTGTTAACCCTAGGTCATCTCACCGGAGTCTATATGATCAAGCATGTTATACTTATGTGTTTATTTTGAGATGACTTCTAATTAAGTTGATTTAGGTTCAAGTAATTTTATGTTAGATTTGGATTTAACCCTAGGCTTGTCAAGTTTACCTTTTCAAGATCATGGCTTCCAGGTCGTGGCGAGGCACAGGGGCCTTCTTTTATCGGATCATCGACCACTTCCTTAGACAAAGCCATTTTTAAGAAAATGATGACTTGACTTACCTACAATTATTTCCTCGTCTAACTAGTTATTTTTGAAAAGAGGCTCCCCGAGGCTCAATCTTTTCGAAGGCTTTTAGTTGGTTATTTACGTGTTCTGAGTTCACGAAAAAAAACAAAAAAAAATCTAAGCATGCAATTTCTAAGTTAAAACACAAACATGTTTTGTACTGGCTCCCCCTAGACCGTTGAATCGGTTCGGTCTATCCACATAGTGAATTTGGTCCTTGGGAACCCAGTACGAGTTGGATCCTAGAGTTGAAATCAAAGTGGTCTTAGGGACCCATGCTTGGACACATTTTTTATGTCTACTTACGATTGACATATACGACTTATTGGTCATGTTTGAGCTAAACCCTAGTCCGGCCTTGTTGTACACGGCCCTTTGCGATCCAAGTAGGAGGTCAAGTCCTTTGGATCCCAAAGTAAACCTTTCCAACGTATTCCTAAGATCTTCGACTTGACTTTTCAAGAGTGAGTTCTCAACCGAGTTTTCAACCCGAGTTGAGTCCTTCTCTTGAACTCGACTAGTCGAAGAGGTTAGGAGACCTCGTGTTTGAGGAGTTTAACTTCTCAACCGTGGTCTCGACCTTGACTCGGACTTAGCTAACTTCCTAGACAAAAACCTAACCGTATTATGTAAAGTATTAAATAAGGTTGACTCACCTTAAGGGTATCTTTTGAACCGATGCGATCCGTGGCTTGACTTGAAGGTAGCCAGAGTCCGAGTCATCCTCGTGTTCGACTCAAGTTCGGTCTCCGTGTCGACTCAATTGATTTCACCATGAAGACGTGATCTTCGTCTTCTTCGGATGACGCTTCTTCCCATGTCGCGTTGAGGGCCTTCTTATGCTTAGGTGTTTGGTGGTTGAGCTTGGGGCACTTGGACTTGATATGTCCAAACCTGTTGCACTCATAACACCTAATGTTAGAACTTTTAGGTTTACCTTGGTTGGGTCGAGTCGTAGTTCGCTTTCGTCCCTTGGCTATCCTTGAGCTAGGTTCATTAGTTGTGATCAACTCCGGGTCAACTTCTTCTTCGGACTCATCTTCCTCCTCGGGTGGTGGTGGCTTGCTTGCGATTTTCTTCTTCTTTGAACCTGCAAACAAGGCTATACCCCTCTCGGGTTCCGAGTTGGATTGTTCATGTAATTCGAAATCCGAAAAGAGTTCGTCTAACCTAATTTTAGAAAGGTCCTTGGAGACCTTATAGGCATCAACCATGGATGCCCATAAGGTAGTCCTCGGAAAAGAGTTTAGGACATACCTAATAAGGTCGCGGTTTTCGACCTTTTGCCCGATTGCGTGTAGGTTGTTGACTATGTCTTGGACACGGGCGTGGAGTTGCGTCGCGGACTCGTGTTCCTGCATTTTTAGTGTGTACAATTTATTGAATAACAAATCACGTTTGCAAACCTTAGCTTGATCCGATCCTTCATGTAACTCGATTAGTTTTGTCCAAAGATCCTTTGCGCTTATGAAGGGGCCGACGCGATTTAGCTCCTCCTTGGACAAGCCGCATTGGAGGATTTGTGTTGCCTTGGCATCGGCTTCGACTTGTCGTTTTGTTGCAACGGTCCATTGATCATAATCCAAGGAGTCACCCACTTCATTAGTCGGAAGTGTGAAACCCGTTTGGATTATGATCCACATCTCGATTTGGGTTTTGAGAAAGCATTCCATCCGACCTTTCCAGTAACGGAAATCATCTCCGTTGTAAAACGGAGGTCGGACGGTGCTAAAACCCTCGAGATGGGCCATTAGAACAAAAAAACAAGGAGACTAAAAAGAAGACCTAGCAACGAAAAAAAAACACACGAAAGTACCAAGACTTGCATCTTGGATTAGTAGTGTGGGAAATAAAAAGAAACAAACGAAAAATAGAAAGTTAAGCAAAGAAATGAGAAACTAAATAAAAAGTAAGTACTCACAACCTTCGATGTCCCCGAAAGGCTACTAAACGTCAATTTTTGAGGATGAAAACAACTTGTTACAGGGGTAAACCCTTGTAAGAAGTGTAGATCTCTGCGAGGGCTTCGATTTGGTAGGTAGACCGTGTCGTGGGTCAACTTGTACAAAAAGTTATGCCCGTTTGACCGTCGGCTACTCCAAAAGCGAATACTTGCAAAACAAAATCAAACGAAGAGTACCAAGACTTCGTCTTGGATTAGTAAAAGGGAAAAAATTTAAACGAACGAAAAACAAATCTGTAAAAAAAAAGTTAGATTGGTGGTTTCACCAAATCTAAGCGCCCCCGGCTCTGATACCAATTGTTGGATCGATGTGGTTTGCTAGAGGGGGGGTGAATAGCGAAAAACCTTTTCTTTTTCTTTCGTTAAAACTCGAGAGATAATTAGTTAATTGCAGCGGAAATGTAAAAATAAAAAAAACAATCGACACAAGGGTTTTACTTGGTTCGTAGCCGAAGGCTACTACTCCAAGGCCCTAGTGGTCCTTGACCACGTACGGAGGGCAAAAGCACTAAAGGAACTCCTCCTCGTTAGAGGTAGGAGTTAATCGATACAAGAAGGAACCACAAAAACTTGAGGTAGAGGGACACTCCCCCTCTCCTCGTATACGATAAAAGCTCTGGAAATGTAAATGACAAGAAAAACTAATACCGACGTACAAGAATAATAAGAGTTAAACCTAGACGTCGGAATGGAAGGACTTCGTTGTTGGAGAGTTGCAGCGTAACGGAGACTTTTTGGAGGCTTAGAATTGTTGATGAAACCCTAGGTTTGGCCCTCCTTTTATAGCCTTTGAGCCCCTTTTCGAGAGGAACCCTAGCCAATCAAATTTGAGCACATCTTCCCTTGAAATTTGGTGATAATCCTTGACTCCTCGAATCTGATCATTGACCATCAGTCGGTGATGGCGCATCACGATCGATGGCGAGATCACCGATCGATTCTTGATACGATCGTTGTTTGGCGGCAATGAGTCCTCCAAGCCGGGCAGATCGGTGATGCTTGCTGTAAGTCAAAGTTAGCACAACAAAAACATAATTTCGATGGTCGTCGACCATCCGATCTCGACCTAGACCATCTATAAGAAGTCTTTGGTCGGATCTACGCTTAAGATCATCCCCGTAAAGAGGATACGACCTTACTTACTCTCGCACACTCGAGCTTATCTCGATGCTTACATGTTTCTTTTGCTTCCGGCCTTCCACTCGATTCCTTCGGCTCCCTCCGAAATCACTCGAGTGTCGCTCGACCACCGCGGCTTTCTCCGGGTGTCGCTAGCCTTCAGCTCCAGCTATATCAATCTTCTGCACACTCGATTCAGCTCGTGAGAAAACAAAGTAGACTTAACTTTGTGTCTTTGCTATAATCAAAACACAGGTTCGATTTCGGTGCCTCACTTTACCAACAATTTATTCAGTCCTCTTGACCTAACTGGACTTCCTGCCTAGTGTCGGGTTCTCTTGATCTGGACATGGGAGCTCACTTCCTTTGTTCGAGGTGCATGGCTTGACATAGATCATGGCTCTGATACCAATTGTTAGTCCCTATAAGATTGACATATCTCCACAATGGTATGATATTGTCCACTTTGGGCCTAAGCCATCATGGTTTTGTTTTTGGGCTTTACCCAAAAGGCCTCGTACTAATGGAGATATATTTTCATCTTATAAGCACATGATCTTTTCCATGTCTTACCAATGTGAGACTTTGATTGTATTTCCAATACTCCAACACTTTCCTCATGATTCCACCATGTTATAAGATGAGTTTGAGTTCATCTAAATGCAACATCTATGCACCTTGAACTTAACTCATTTTCCTAACATCTCACATGTGTCTAAGGTGTATCAATACACACACATGTCAATTTAAAGTCCTTGTGAGATGTGGTTTGTTATTCCCTAATCTAAGGGTTTCATGTATTTTATCTAGGCAACTCTATTTGATTCCCTTATCATGGGACTTCAAGTCATGTCATTGACCTTAAATCAATTTTAATTAACCTAAATGCATAAATAATGATTATGACATAAATGATAGCATAAATTAAAGCATTTTTTAATGATACATGATGCCATGACATAATATAAACATAAGTACAAGCATGACACATTATCCTAGCATTTTCATGACATTTAAATAATCAAGTGAAATATGATGTCATGACATAGCAAGACAAACAAGGCATGACAAATATAATGTAAAGGTATAAGAATACTAAAATTTTAATATTAATTATCATTTGTTAAATTTATACCAAATTTGACATAATGCCCAACTAAACCCCAGTGTGCCAAAAATCCAAAATAGCACACTATGACTCTAAAATCTAATGGTGTCAATTTTGATTGATTTTTCAAACTTTTCAAATTCTATTAGCACATCCTAAAATATTTTAGGATATAAATCAAAAACTCATTTCCAAGGTATCACATAACCTTGAAAATATCCTAAAGTGTCAACTCTACTATGGTTAGATTAACTACCCATCCACTTAGAGTTGACACACCCTAACCCATCTAGCATGATGGAATCACGCTTCCAGGAACACAAAATCTATTGGAGCTCCTTGGGTTCATAAGGTACTCACTAGGGACCTCCTTTAGTACCTTCCTAATGACCCTATTAGGCTTTAAAACCTTGATCATTTGGGTCTTGCCAAGGTCAACTCTAGGGATGACTTCCCTTGTGACCTTCTTAGTGACTTCCCTAAGTTTCTTTGAAACATTGGCCACTAGGCACCTACCATGGTTAGCCTTAGGGAAGACTTCCCTAGTAACCTCGATTTTCTTAGACCTAGTATTTGTTTCATAGTTAAATGGAACATTGCGATAGGTAAGTTTATCTACCTTAGACCTAGGCTTGTGACTCAAGTCTTTCTTGCCCATGGATGAACCTTGCCTATTAACCCCTAGATTTTGTCCATTAGACCCTAGAATCATATTTTCCATCTTTCTAAGAGTTTTTTTTCCATTTTCTCAAACTTTAACCTCAAAGCTTGATTTTCTAACTCTAATTTTTCCAATTTTGAATTTTCATTCTTTCTTTGGGAATGACTCTTCCTAGGCATATGTCTACCCTTCTTAGGGTTAATGCCTAGGTTCTCTACCTTCCTATCCTTAGGTGTGGTAGTCCTAGAGTTAATGGGTCTGGTTTTGTCCTTAGGCAAATTATAAGACTTTTCTCCTAAGCAAAAATACTTATCACTAGCATGCTTCCTATCATTAACAATTGCAAGTGAATTAAAGTGTTGAGCATGTTTTTTGTTATAACATAAAGGAGCATTAATAAATGATATCTTAGGGTTTGTTTTAGCTCCCCCGACATATGATGCTCCTCCTTTTCCCTTACGAGGGTGACTCCCCTTAGGGCATTGGCTTCTATAATGTCCCCTTTGTTGACACTTGAAGCACACCACGTACTCTTTACTTTTTTGTATTAGGACACTAACTTCCTTAACCTTCTCCTTGGCCTTAGATGACACTTGAGTTTTTTTTTAGCCAACTTTGGGCACTTGCTCTTGTAATGCCTATGTTCCCTACACTCAAAACACATAATATGATTTTTATTTTTATTTATTATATTTGAGTTACCTAGGCCGGAATCTTCACTTCTCCAGGATGTAGACGTCTCTTCTTGTTCCTGTGTGAGGGATTGTCTCTCCTCCCCCTCAATCATTTGTAGGAACTTTTGTGATCACTAGAGGGGGGTGAATAGCGTCGTCGCTTGTCGATGGATTATCGTTCGATCGTGCTTTCTACAAAAACATTAATACGCAGCGAAAATACAAAATATACAATGAAAATAAATACAAGCACAATCACAACACAAGATGTAGTGTGGTTCAGAACCGAATGGTTCTTACTCCACGGATTGGCCTCTAAAGGCCCTAGCGATGCCAACACACACCACTATAACAAATAACTCCTTCTCGGAATAATTCGGAGGTAGAGAAACCTCGTACAAGTGATTACAATAGTAATACTAAGCAAATACAAATATGAAATGCAATACAAGTAAAGAAAACAACTTTACAAGAGCTTTTGATTGCTTGCTTTTGGTTGCTTGAAGAGTAGCCTTGGAGACCCTGAGTTGCAACAACAAATCGCCCAAAGAAGCTCAAGAACCATGCCAAAAATCCTCCCCACGAACAACTTTTATAACCTGTATTCGGGCTGATTTTTCGCCTAGCAGTCTACTGATCGGGACCATCAATCGACTTCCCCTGTAACCGTTGTCTCACAACGGCATGAAACACGTCAGATAAGTCCAATGAATACACCATCAGTCGACTGATTATATCCATCAGTCGAGTGTTCAGGCTTATTACTCGATTGGAGAACTCATTGTGCTCGACCGTGATCGGTGATCTCTAGATCGATCGCTTAAACCATCAATCGATCGACCAATCTTTGGCGGTCGACTTCTAGGCCATCTTCCCACAGTCAAATCCTAGTTGACTCCCATCAGTTGACTGACCATAGTCTCATTCGACTGATACACCTCAAACATGAGGTTTTAACCCAAGTATGATGCCCCCATACTTGCTAGACCACCCATAGCCTAGACCTAAGCCTTCTAGCCACCTCCGTCAGCCTCACGCCTATCGGATCCCTCCAAGTTATCCATGACTTGTCCATCCATATGCTTGCCTTCAGGTGCTTCCATCAGCTATTGTCATGCTAATGTGGTCTACACCACCAAGGCACATTAGACTTACGCTGCCAAGACTCCGCTTGGATTTTACGCCGCCAACTATTAGACTTATGCTGCCAAGACTCCACCCTTGGACTTTACGCTGCCAATATTTCCCTTGGACTTCTCAATTGCCAAGACTCAAGCTTGGACTTTCCCTTGCCAACCTATGTTGGACTTTACCTACCAAGACCCATGCTTGGACTTTTTATTATCAAGACCCATGCTTGGACTTTCCTTTGCCAACCCATGTTGGACTTTCCATGCCAAGACTCAAGCTTGGACTTTCTATGCTAAGTACACAAGACTTGGACTTTTCCCATGACAATGGTCAAACTATCGTCAAACATCAAGTATGACCTGGGTCGATTACATCAACAATCTTCCCAACACATGTCAGACATCCATGTCAAACATCAAAATACTACTCGAGTCAAACTCGAGTCTGGTCAATCGTGACCTGGGCCGATTGCACTAACAATCTCCCCCTTTTTGATGTTTGACAAAACACCCTTGAGTTAAGCCCCTAACTCAAATTCCCTTACCAATTTTTCCAAATTAGTAATTCTACTTTCTCCCCCTTTTTTGTAGGATCGATGTGTAGTTGTGGTGGTCAGCTAGAGGGGGGGAGGGTGAATAGCCCTCGATCGATGGATAACGGAATTTGCTCGTCTACAAAAGATTAGCTCAACGGAAACAACAAGACAAGAAAATAAACAATAAAGAAGAATACAAACAACGCTAAAAAGATAGTATAACATGGTTCACGGCTACATCGCTAATCCACGGTCCCCGATTTGTCCTCGGTGAATCACTCCGCCAAAACCAATCCACTAATGGTCTCTCCTTTGCACCAAGCTAGGTGGAGGTAACCTTTACAATCAAGATCACTCTTCTTACAATAAGAATGAAGTAAAAGCAAGTAAGAAGAGTGGGAAGACGTTTATGGCACTTTGGGAGAAGATTAGAGTTGAAGCATTAGCCCCCCAAAGCCCCATACCCTTCCTTTTTATAGAGGAAGAGGGTTTCTTCCCGTTGACACAGGATCAGTCGACTGATGACCCCGATCAGTCGACTGGTCCTGTAGCCGTTGCCCAATAACGGCTGCTTTCCACGTTGGATTTCATCCAACGGCACAGGCATCAGTCCATCAGTCGACTGATGAACCATCAGTCGAGTGCTCTCGAGCTCGACTCCATTCTGTGCCCGTGCACAGTGCTATCAGTCGACTACTGCTCATGAGCAGTCGACTGATCAAGCCATCAGTCGACTGCCCATGTCTTCAGTCGACTGATCAACTTGATTCAGCTCCTTAAACCAGTCGATCGAACCATCGACTCAGAGCAGTCGACTGCCATGACATGGCAGTCGACTGGTGTCGGGAAAAACTCATCCGACACTTGGCCAAAAGACCAAGTTTCACCTAAGAGCTACTACCCCTTCCCGAGTTACATTCGCTCACTCTCATCCCTCGGAGTCCCTCGCCTTTGAAGTTCTCTTCGTTCGCGGCCATGTCCCTCGGCAGCATCAGGCGCATGGCTCTGCAATGCTCCTTCGCGTCTCTTGCCTCGAAGTCTACTTCCTACGGCTTCACTCCAATCTCCTCGTCCGGCGGTCCCTCGGATGCTCCAAGCACACGACTTCCGTAAAGCTATCCTTCACCGACTCAAGGACCGAGTCATGAGATGTGAAATTCGCCAAGGCTCCATGTGCGAATTACTAAGTCCTGCACGACTTCAATGCACATATCAAATCATAATAACAAACTAACTTAAACCCTTTGCCATACACATCAAAACCTTTTCATGGCAAGAGATTGCCCTAACAATCTCCCCCTTTTTGATGTGTGGCAATCCGTTTAAGTTAGGTAAAAACATTTGATAGAAATTTATAAGGTACGAAAGCATGTAAACATAAACATGATATAGCAACATGCAACTCCCCCTTAATCCATGAAACTCCCCATACATATTTCTCCCCCTATCATAATTTACTTAAACATAATCATTTCTCCCCCTTTGACACCATCAAAAAAGATCAATACTAAGTTATAAACTCATGGCATCAAGTCTAATAGAAGGAAAATACCAAAAATTGGTTTAAAAACTGAATTCAGCCTTTACTGTTCTAATTTTCAGGCCACCAGTCGACTGGTTCAGACTACCAGTCGACTGGCACATGGTTTTCAGGAATTTCTAATTTTTAGACCGAAATTCAGAAATACATTAAAAATTCTAGAAAATTCAAAAAATCATGAAATTTGGGGAACATATTTCTTGTAAGTATATCCATCAATGAAAAATAGTTTTTCATGAAAAATCATTGTATTTTTAGAGATTTGCCAAAAATCCAAAAGATTTAAAAACCACTAGGTTTTTTTTATCATTCTAGTATCAAGTTTACTACCTAGCTTTGCATCCAATTGTTTCAAAACATGAACTCATAGATTTTAAAGTAAGAAATTATTTTGAAACCATATGAAATATCCAACCATGATCTTTGGGCAATATGTCTATGAATTAAACATAAGTCTTCCCCATGATTGGTCTATTATTGCTATTTTGATACCTTAAATGACCATCTAAATGTCATAGGCATTAGTGGACATTTGTATCATCCTAACCTCTCACTCATGCTATGTTTTCAATCAAGGTAGCTTATTGTGAGTGTGAGATGTATCCTAAAGGTAGTTGTATGTACTTAACCATTATTTTCATGCAATTCTATCAAGGTTAAGTATCATCCTATCAATCCTCATGATCATAAAGACATATATGAACTAATTTCACATTATGATCATGAAACAAATATATTCATCAAGTAATAATCATGCATTAGGTATTATATCATGATACTAAAGCAAATATCACCTAAAGCATGATTTAAACCTTAATGCCTATGACTATGTGCCAAAAATCAAGATGATAGATCATGATTGCAAACTTACATGACAATTTCATTAATTATCATGATTTAAGCATTATTATCTATTTTTGGGCACATTATCATCACCCAACACTATTTCAGAAATGTTGTCCCATCATCCTAAGTCAACCAAATTATGATATAGGTCAAGTCCATATGGTTGACTATCCTAGGATTTTTCTAACCCTTAAGGATGGATTTTGGAACCCAATACAAATTCTTGCCTATGGGGTTCACTAGAAATTCCTTAGGAATCCATTTTCTAGCTATTACCTTCTTCTTATCTTGTCCCTTAGCAATTAGGCATTTATAGGTCTTTTCATTTTTCTTTTTCTTATATCCTAGGCCTTTTTTGTTAAAACTTGCTCTTTGGCTCCCTATGATCATGTTCAAAGTGTTTGAGCCAATAGTGAATTTTTCTAGGGCTTTTGTCAAATAGTCTACCTTTTCTCTTAGAGCCCTATTTTCTTCTATGCATGCATCATCAACATTGAAAGGCATATATTCATGTGAGCATGCATCATCATGACTAAAAAAAAATATCATCATTTACATTTAAGCATGCTTTTTCTAGTTTATTTTCTAAATCCTTAATTTGCTCAAGCATGCTTTTATTCCTTTTCTTTGCTCTAAATAAATCCTTAGTAAGACTAGAAATCATAGAAACTATTTTACTAGGTGAAAGGTTAGTTACCATAGTTTCCATGTCCTCTTCTTCGGATGCGGAGGTAGAGGAGGCTTCCCCTTCACTTGAGCTCTCTCCACTTGAACTTGATCCTTCATTTTCGGAGGAGGAGCAATCCAAGTCGTCAAATGTCATCAATGTCAAGTTGGTGACAAATGCATTTTCTTCCTCGGATGATGATGATGAGGAGGAGGAAGGGTCATCCCAAGTCCTAGCTTTTAATGCTTTGGCCTTTCCCTTTTCCTTTTCCTTCTTCTCCTCTTCCTTTTTCTTCTTGCTCCCCTTTTTCTTCTTCTTTTCTTCCTTCTTTTTCCTTTCTTCCTTGCTCTTGTTTAGGAGAGGACAATTATCCCTTATATGTCCTTCCCCTTGGCAATTGTAGCAAATGACTTTCCCTCTTGGTCTTCTCCTCCTATCATTAGATTTATTAAATTGAAACCCTTTTAAAGCATGCCTTACCCTCCTTACCATGTAGGATTCTTCCATGCTATCCATGGAGGAAGATGAGGATGCTTCATCGGAGGAGGAGGGAAACTCTATCTTCATCTTCCCCTTATGTGCCATCAAGGCTACTCCTCTTGAAGGTTGAAACTTTGGCTCTTCTTGTATTCCTTTAAGCCTCGTTTCGTGGAGCTCCATTGTTGAGAAGAACTCCTCCAAGGTGCTCACTTCTAAATTCTTCGAAATATAGGAGTCCATCATGGAGCTCCACTTTGAGGATCGCGGAAAGGCATCTATAGCCTTCATAACCATATCCCGGTTTGATAGCTTCTCACCTACACTTAACAAATCGATTATAATTTTCTTGAAACGAGAATGTAAGGAAAGTACCTTTTCTCCCTTTTCTAGTTTAATGTTGTTGAGTTGGGAGCAGAAGACATCTCTCCTTGCAAGCTTGGCCTCGGATGTGCCTTCATGGAGTTCTATAAGCTTCTCCCACATCTCTTTGGCGCTAGTACATTCTCCGATCCGGTTGATCTCTTGTTGAGGGAGCACATTGAGAAGATGATGTTTTGCCTTTGAGTTTGCAAGGTGCTCCTCTCTTTGCTTCTTAGTCCATCGTGATTTTTCAATTGGTTCACCCCTTTCATCCCTAGGCAACTCGAAACTATTTTCCATTATAAGCATAATATCAAAATCGGTCTCGAAGAATACCTCCATTCTCTTCTTCCACCAAGCGAATTCCCCTTCGAACTTCGGCGGATGAATGTTCGAGCCGGCAATTTTTTAATGAAGTGCTTGTTGCGGCAGTTAGTCCTCGACAAGTGACTTGGCTCTGATACCACTTGTAGGATCGATGTGTAGTTGTGGTGGTCGACTAGAGGGGGGGGGGGTGAATAGCCCTCGATAGATGGATAACGGAATTTTCTCGTCTACAAAAGATTAGCGCAACGGAAACAACAAGACAAGAAAATAAACAATAAAGAAGAATACAAACAACGCTAACAAGATAGTATAATGTGGTTCACGACTACGCCGCTAATCCACGGTCCCCGATTCGTCCTCGGTGAATCACTCCACCAAAACCAATCCACTAATGGTCTCTCCTTTGCACCAAGCTAGGTGGAGGTAATCTTTACAATCAAGATCACTCTTCTTACAATAAGAATGAAGTAAAAGCAAGTAAGAAGAGTGGGAAGATGTTTATGGCACTTTGGGAGAAGATTAGAGTTGAAGCATTAGCCCCCCAAAGCCCCATACCCTTCCTTTTTATAGAGGAAGAGGGTTTCTTCCCGTTGACACAGGATCAGTCGACTGATGACCCCGATCAGTCGACTGGTCCTATAGTCGTTGCCCAATAACGGCTGCTTTCCACGTTGGATTTCATCCAACAACACAGGCATCAGTCGACTGATCATACCATCAGTCGACTGATGAACCATCAGTTGAGTGCTCTCAAGCTCGACTCCATTCTATGCCCGTGCTGCTATCGGACCATCGCCATGAGGCGATCGGTGATCAACATCGATCGGGCCCATGTCTTGATGACCGATCAACTTGATTCAACTCCTTAAACCAGTCGATCGAACCATCGACTCAGAGTAGTCATTGCGCATGACATGGCGGATCTGTGTCGAAAAACTCATCTGACTCTTGGCCAAAAGACCAAGTTTCACCTAAGAGCTACTACCCCTTCCCGGGTTACATTCGCTCACTCTCATCCCTCGGAGTCCCTCGCCTTTGACGTTCTCTTCGTTCGTGGTCATGTCCCTCGGCAACATCAGGCGCACGTCTCTGCAATTCTCCTTCGTGTCTCTTGCCTCGAATTCTACTTCCTACGGCTTCACTCCAAGCTCCTCGTCCAACGGTCCCTCGGTTGCTCTAAGCGCACGGCTTCCGCAAAGCTATCCTTCACCGACTCAAGGACTGAGTCATGAGATGTGAAACTTGCCAAGGCTCCATGTGCGAATTACTAAGTCTTGCACAACTTCAACGCACATATCAAATCACAATAACAAACTAACTTAAACCCTTTTCCATACACATCAAAACCTTATCATAGCAAGAGATTACCCTAACATTTTTGACATACATCAAAAAGGTTCTCCCAAGGAGGTCAATGTCTCATATCCAATGAGATCTTACAATCTCCCCTTGGTCCAAAAATACCTAGGATGTCTGCAATCTTCCTAGTGATAAGTCTCATATCACTTAAGAGAGACACTCCTATGAAGTTTCCCAATTTCCAAATTGGGCATCTCAAATTCCCATTCTCCCCTTTACAAGGAATAATATATATCTATCATCCCATGATGGATACCTCCCCCTAAAGGTTGCTCCCCCTTTACCATTACACCAACAATGTCCTTGGGAAGTTCCTAAGCCAATAGGAATACTAAACCATCAAAAATTAAGGTCCAAAGTTCAACATGAACTTTCACATGCCTTAAAATTGATACACACCCTAAACCAATTCTCCTAATCCATTTCCAATGGATTTTCACCCTTTCTAATGCTTTCCAAAGCATATCCTAGGGTTAGGAGTGGTTAGGGAACCCTAACTTAGCTGAAATTGGGCTAAACAAACCTTGTTTACTCGAAATCACCGGCAAATGACTCTATTAGGCAGCGATCGTTTTATTTTCAATTATCAGAAATGAATTTCAAAAAAGCATAAGTAATTATACGTATATCGAAAAATCATGAAACTTCATACGTATAATATTTATAACAAATACAATGGGTGAAAAATATTTGAAAAATATTTTACCCATAAAATAGCAAAATTGACACAAAGTTCAAAAGTGAAGAAAAACTTCAATGTTTTAGCTCACTTTGTATCAATTTCATCAATGGTGACTTCTATCAAAAGATAGACTACACCAAGGTTTTTTAAAATGATTTTAAAATGTTTTCAAAACCTTATATTGGATCATATTCTTTGAGCTCAATGTACATGGCTTGAACACAAGCTTTCTCAATGATCCACCAATAAAATAAGATGAGTTTGAGTTCATCTAGATGCAACAACTATGCACCTTGAACTTAACTCATATTCTAGCATCTCATATGTATCTAGAGTGTGTCAATACACATACATGTCAATGTAATGTGAGATGTAGGTTTTGGGTCATCTTAAACTAAGGCCTCATACATTTTCTAAGACAACACTACTTGATTCCCTTATACATGAGACTTTAAGTCATGTTATAGCCCTTACATCAATTTTAATAAATGCATGAATGATTATGGCATTTATGATGATATAAATAAGCATGTGCTCATAATCATAATGTCATGACATAAAATGGAATCTAAGCATACATGACATTTAACATTAATCCTAAGAATGATCATGACATATTTGTTAGTGAAAGCCCTAGAGCCAATCATGTGATTATTGTTGTATGGAATTTATTGTATCATAATCCTATTTATAAAGGCATGGTTATTATATTTACTTGTATTGGTGCCAAATAACTAAATATAATAATGTCCTTGAGTAGTAGGTTCTTATCTATATCAATCGATTGGTTGAATCGATAATGAGATGATATAGAGAACACTACTCTTAATCATTCCTAGTCAGTATTAACATTCAGGGACAATGTTAATGCGTAGAGACTAACATTTAGGTCAACACGATGACTTGATCTCACAAGTCATGGATATGAGATATCAAGTTGACACATGGGTATGCATTGGAGAATGTATACTGAATGACCCGCTATGAGAAAGTATCATGGATCGTTATATGAGTGTCATATACTTTCTCATGTGGCTATTAGTATGACTATTAGTCCTTAGACCTGAAGTCACCATGATTCCCTACATAAGGAGTTGCATACTTTGGCTTCGTCAAACGTCACCCGTAAATAGGTGGACTATAAAGGCGATTACTGGTTATGTAAAAAATTATGCAGAGGGATGTGAGTGATGTAGATGGGATCTATCCCTCCTATATGATGGGGGTGACATCGATATTCTTGATAGAGTGAGACCACGAAGTGCATGACCATGCCCAAATGAGTCAATATGATTAGAGTGAGTCTACTTGGAGTTCAAGATATAGATTGTATCGAGGATGACACGGTCTATGCCTCAATTGGTCAATCTAGATATCAAGGATAGAGGGACATTGTCACATATTGTGAGAGTCACAATTAGTAGTCACAAAGGTGATGTTGGAGCTCAACATTCTTGTAACTTGGGTAGCAATGATGTGTTGCTAGATACCGCTCATTGCTTATGTTCCTAAATCGGTTTAGGGACATTGCCAACGTTACAAGAACCTATAGGGTCACACACAAAGGGCAATTAGATGGAGATTAGGTTCATATGATGAACCATGAGGATTAGGTTCATGGGATGAACCAAATTGGATTAAGAGTAATCCTAATTAGACTAATTGAGTTGGACTCAATTTGATTCAAGTGTTGAATGAGTCTAATTTAGATTTGATTCATCAAATCAATTTAAATTAATGAATAGAGATTCATTAAATTAAAATTGACTTGAATCAAATGGTTGGATTTGATCAACCATGGGAGATAAGAGGTCAAGTTTGACTTGACTTGAGAGGGAAGATGAAAGGTCAAGTTTGACTTGACCAAATGTCATGTCATGATGATGACTTGGCATGGCCGACTAATGATGATGCTCCACATCATCATTGACTTATCATGTGGTGCCACCTCATGAGGTAGACCAAGAGCCATTGGCTCTTGGAGTTACATGTATGCATGTAAACCCCCAAGGTTAAAGTGGTCGGCCACTTCTTGATGAGTAGTTAATTGTTTTTGGGTAACTCCATCTTCTTCTTCCTTGGATCATCTTCTTCCTTGGCTCTC
Source organism: Wurfbainia villosa (assembly GCA_025175895.1). NCBI lineage: Eukaryota > Viridiplantae > Streptophyta > Magnoliopsida > Zingiberales > Zingiberaceae > Wurfbainia > Wurfbainia villosa. The sequence goes on along the minus strand of CM045994.1, from coordinate 88,873,247 downwards.
TTCCTCTCTTGCTCTCCCAATCCTCCATTGCCGAGACCTTCAAGGAGTGCTAGCACACTCAAGATTGTCTTTTCTCCACCTATTGCTTGTGTGAATACAAATAGAGGAGTGTGCACTTGACACTCTCGAGTTCCGGCAATCCATTTGGACGAGCGGGATAAGCGAAGGGCATCGCTTCAAGGGTAACTTCTTATCATGAAGATCTAGAGTAGATCTAGGGTTTTTAAAACACATACATGTTTTATAATTTTTATCTTCGGATCCGTGGCCAGGCTTAGAGTTTCCATGCAAAAAGCGGTTTTTGTGGCTCGGAAAACCCAACAGTGGTATCAGAGCCACGTGCGAAGCATGTATGTGTTTCGTTTTTTTTTAATTTTTGTATTAGATATAAAAATTATAGAATTTTATGTTTCTGTAAATTTCCTATTTTTATAAAATTTTTAGGTATTTTTCTCAAAGAGTCGAAGCGACGAGTGTTGGGACACTTGTAGGCTTCAACCATCGAGAAAAACTCTCCGAAACGGTGAGTTCTCGCTTTAGGTTTTTGGGAAAGCGACTTAAGTCACTGTAAGATCATAGTAGGGACACTCGCAAAGTTTATTTTGCGAGTAGAAGCGCTGCCCCTATCCCGAAAGGCCTTGTCCTTGATCGCCCAAACCGCTTAAGCGGGACCATTACGGAGAAGTGACTCATAAAATTGAAAAAAAAATAGGAAAAATTATAGAAATTTTCTGTAAAAATACATAATTTAGAATTATGTATAATTCTGTGATTTTCATGGCCCAAGAACCCCAATTTGATTGGACGTTAATGTGTTGTAATTCATAATACGGCCTGTGTGCCGTTTTTGTGGTTGTGCATGTTGTATAGTGAATGTGACCTGCGCATCGTGCCTCTTCTTTTGAAATTCTAGTTGTAAATAGTTTTAGACTCGAATGTAACTCGAGTTTCATATTTGTAATGTACAAAATGGAGTGGTAGAAAGTCCACTTGTAGACGAGTTACGAGAAGGATGCCGACGACACATGGCAGTCAAAGGAAGCGCTTGGAGAAGCCGCTAGCCCTAGGTTGACCGTTCGATCTTCTCATTGGCTTGAGAAGATCGTAGTAGGGCCATGACCACATCACACTTGATTTATATATATATATATATATATATATATATATATATATATATATATATATATATATATATATATATATATATATATTTGATTTTGCTTGTATGTATGTGATGCATGCTAGTAGAATAATGCTTGTATGTATATGATGCATGCTAGGATATTTTTCTTGTATGTATATGATGCATGCTAGAATAATGCTTGTATGTATGTGATGCATGCTAATATAGGATAATAAAGGCCTTAATGCATATATGATACACATTACGATTAGATTAGATCTTAATCGAATCAACTCGTAAATGCCTACCAGGTCCTTGATACCCATCACTACCTCAATCATTTGTAGTTGTTGAATCTGCCAAAGTAGAGCAACGCATATTATCTTGGTAGGGTGCGGAGGGACAATCTTGGTCCCACCTATCATGGCTTGGGTTAGAGTAAGCTCAATTAGATTGAGTAAAACTAGTTAACTCAATTGGATCGAGTAGAACTATAGGCATATTCCAACCGTTGGAAAGATAGGATAAGATCGCATTTACACTAAATCTTGGGCGATTTTGCCAAAGCTAACTCAAGGTCTTTTGTAAATGTGGGTCTTGATCCTATAAACAAAGAGTTACATAGAGATGTAATCGGTAATGTGTTACCCACCGATCGTACTAAGTCTTGGGCGATTTAGCCAAAGCTAACTCAAGGCTTAGTATGATGTGGATCTTGTCCCGCAAGAATTATAGCTAGTTTGTATGAATCTAGTAATGTGGTTTGACCACATCCATAACTCGATTCTACAAAATTCTTATAATTCAGTGGGAGCATCATTTGATTAAAGGCCTAATTAAATGATAAAAGGAATATGATATTAATTCTCTGCATTGTATGTTGTAGATTACTATGTCGACAAACACGAACACTCTCTCTCTTACATCCTTGAGAAGGACAAGCTCGATGGAGAAAATTTTTCTATACGAGAACACGAGAATCGTTCTCACCCGAGAAAAGAAATTGTATGTCTGGAGCGGCCCATTCGGAGGCACCTCAGCCTTTGCCTCGCTGGTGACAAAGATGCTTACAAGAAGCATCAAGATGATGCATTAGATGTGTCATGTCTAATGCTCGCGACCATGAACTCTAAGCTTCAGAAGCAACACGAGTTCATGAATGCTTATGATATGGTTGAACATCTTCGTCAACTATATCAAGGACAAGCAAGACACGAGAGATATGAAGTCTCTAAGGCATTGTTTGGGTCCAAAATGCAAGAAGGGACTCCCGTAGGTCCATATGTACTCAAGATGATTGGGTACGTAGAAAACCTACAAAGGTTGGGATTCCCACTTGGCAAAGAGCTGGCCACTGACCTGATCTTGCAATCTTTGCCACAAGCCTACAATCAATTTGTCATGAATTACAACATGAATGAAATAAATAAGTCACTGCCTGAGATGCTCAGCATGTAGAGAAAGGCTGAGCTCAACCTTTAGAAAAATCGGCTCCATTTGACAAAGGCGAGGTGGACCTACGAGTAGGCAATGGAGCAAGAGTTCTTCTTTATTCTTTGTAGGAACTTATGATCTATCTCTGCCCACTGGGCTTGTACTAGAATTAGATGGATGTTGTTATGTGTCTGCTTTAACTAAGAACATAATTTCGGTTACTTGTTTAGACAAGAAAGGATTTACATTTATAATAAAGTACAAATATTGTTAAGTTTATTTAAATGATATGTTCTATTATAGTGCACCTCTAATGAACGGACTCTACTTTCTAGACTTAGAGAGCCCTATCTATAACATAAGTACCAAAAGGTTCAAGTCAAATGAGTTGAACCAAACCTATCTCTGGCATTGTTGCTTAGGTCACATAAATGAGTGTAAGATATCGGAAAAAATAAATAAAAATAAATAAATACTCATTATTAAATTAATAAATTATCTTAATGAAATTAAACCTAGATAATAAGAGGCCAAAAATTAGAAATTTAAAACCTAAGTTGTCATTTTTCCCCTATTCCCTTCTCGTGCACGAACTACCGCCGCCGCCTCTTTTTTTTTTCCCTTGGCTAGGTCGTCGGTGACAACCGCATCGCCATCCGTTTCCTCGTCGCCGCATGCAGCTGACCCCATCTCCGGTTGCCTCGGCGTCATCTAACAGATCCAGTGCTAGCTCTGCCATGATTTCACTGAGCTCGAGCTCATCCTCGACCAGCCCAACGCTTGCAACGCCACCGCGCGCCCAAAGATCTCCGACGCGCCCAAAGATCGAGATCCTAGCCATAGGTTCTCTCATTTAACTTGATCTGTTGAATTGGACAATACCGGTAGAAAAGAGCAGCTCGTGGAAGGGAGTTGTTTTCTCCGATTTGTGTCGGAGGTTGGTGAGGGTTGTGCCATGGGGTAAGCCTTGGTGTATCATAATTCACAACAGTTGGTAAGGATGGTTTACTATGGTTCACAACAATATTGAGCGTGGATGACTCTGTTTTGCAGGAGGGCCTGGACGTTCCGACAGTAGCTAAGGTCTCCAACCTTGGTTCTAGTGACATGATCTGATCTGTGAGCGATCAAGAGATTTAAAGGGGTAAGACTCTTTATCTTTTGATTTATTGTTGTTGTGTGTGGATATTTGTGATGAGTCTATGAATTGGAGTGATGGTCGACAGTGTCGACTGTGAGTTGGGAGGATGGGCGGCTGTGAACAGGGGAGTTGTTGGCTGTGAGATTTAAGTTAGATATGGGTGTTTATAAATGCTTAATAGGTTGTTAATTGGTTTAATGGTCGATAGAGTTTGATTTGAAGAATTGTTTAGGTTATGTGGATAACTAGATCAATCTAGTTTATCGGGCTACAAAGTCGATATAGGATTCGATTCGATCAGTCGTTGCATGATTGTACTTAATCAAAATGGTTGTTATATGCAGATTTCGGTCACGAGACAGGTCCACGGGCATGACTTCTTCATTTTTCGAGTGTTTTAGCAGGCGGGTATTTTGACTTATCTTTTAGATATAGTCAAGTTGATATGCTAGTTAGGATAGCTTGCAATAATTTTCATGATTATATGCCTAGTATGTTTTTGGTGCCTACTTGATACATGCATGTGATAGGTTATGATTATACCTTCCCAGTTTTATTTGGATCATAGTTACTTGGATTATGGATATGTACATATTGATTGTGCATATTATTCGGATAGGTATATTTAGTTGGATTTATATGCTTTAGTATCATGCACCATCTTGCATGATTGCATGCTGGCTGGATGGGGTTCCTTTATAGTTGAGCCCGCAGCCAGTTACATGGCCTGCACACGCTGCCACTTATGGGTTAGTGGTACATCAGGAGGGTGTGTGTAGTTGCTTTGTCAGACTCTGCTAGTCTGCTCATGGATAGCGATGAGGCAGCGTGATAGCGGGCAGGGATCCCTCCTCTGGTCTATGACATCGGGAGATGAGAGCTTAGCTCCCCCACTCTGTTTGGGGCAGGAGGATAGGTGTACTCCGACAGTATCCTATCCACTCGGTCACTCAGGAGCAGTGATGGCAGAGTGCACAGTTGTCATAGCCCTACCCACTCGGCTTCACCATCGCGTGTGAGGCGGCTGACTGGCGTCAGGGGTGACCATGTCATTTGCATGACATGCATTTTACATGGATAGCATTTGTATTGTGTTTGTTGCATTTTTATTGATGCCTTGGATGTTGCATATGATTGACATGCATACATGATTCATATTTATATATGGTGATGACTTTATTACTTCTAGTCAGGCACATGCTCCTATATCAGGGTAGGAGATTCAGGTAAGTACAGTCCTTTTGTATTTCTTACTTGCATACCCTATTTAGGTGAGACTGTACTGGCATGATTCTTATTGTTAGCTATATCTTACTTTGCAGATCAACTATATCCGCTGAGTTCTTTGAACTTACCCCGTTGATTTATATCTATTTCAGGATGAAGCTGTCAGGCGAGTCCAGCTGCCAAACCCCACTTGTCATAACAGTTTTGTTGGTTAATTATTTTTATGGTTTCGGATATTCTTGATTAGAAGATATGTTTAGGATTGGAGTTGGATTTATGTACTCGTGGATATTTTGTGTCCTTATGGACCTTTATTCGGATTTTATCTCGATTAGTTTTTGTTGGGTATTCCTGCCCAGATGACAGAAGGGGTAAGTCTAGTTATTGTAGATGATTTACCATTTACTTTGATTATTGGCCTGAGGCCTTATTACCTGCATGAGTTGTTTGGATTCCGGTCGTGTTGACCGATGTATAGTGGTCGTGTAGGCCTTGTATATAAGATTGGTATTGTCACCAGTACAGGGGAGATGCTGCCGGATTTTCGTCTGGTGGGGACTCCCCCGGGGCGTGACAATTTATTTGGTATCAGAGTTCCTTAGGGTCTTTGGGTTTTCGGAGTTTGCCACATTTTGGCAGGTTAACTGGGGTATTTTCGGAGTTGTACGGATTTCCGACGATTATTATGTTTCGAAAATTTGAGGTATTATTGACGAGGTCAATTTGGGGATTTGGCGGCAACAGGACATCTCCAGACGGCTAACAGGTGAATAAATTCTAGAAAATTTTCTAGATTTAGTGCATATTTGTATTGGTTATATTGGTTATGCGGTGGTATCATATTTTGTCTAGTATTGTTTTAACTTTATATTTGTTAGACTGCATATGGTTATTAATTGTTATTTCTGCTATAGGTAGCTAGTTATCATTGTGATATAAATGATTAGATATTATTGATAGATGTTTACCTCTTACTTATTGGATTAGTATTAGGATAAGACTAGTTGAATAATATGACTAAGATGGATAAATTCGTAGAAGGTATACATAGAGGTTCTTTGACTCTCTAGATCCTAGTGCATGATGACATGATTACATTGCTTACTCGGTTTAGGGTATATATAGGCATCTGATGCTTTATTTAGGATTGCCTTGACTTTGTTCTGGCATGACTTCTTTAGTTATACCCTAATTAATTTCAGCCATTGATTGCCATTAGTATGACTATGCTGTCGTTTATTAGACAATGTGTTATATGTTTATAGGGATATGTGTTTTTGAGGTGGATACCATGATTAAGATTGATAGAGATAGAATAAATTAGATGAGGTTATTCTGTAGGAGCGGATCTCATGAAGGAAATAACATTAGGAGAACCCTAGGTGTTGGAACCCTAGGCGTGATAACCCGGATGTGCTTAATGATATATGATTATCCATTTACTGTTTCAGTGATATGGTGATCGGACTAGTAGAGTTCATATGGTTAGGATGAGATTAATCCTTACTATATCTCCCATTCTTGGTTGAGAGAGAGTCTGCAGTAGAGTCTCTCTATAGGTAGGTGCTTTGTATATTTGTGGTCAATCATGTCCCTCATATATGGTTGAGATAATCTATTGTAAGGTTATACTTTTGCGTTATTCGTTCAGAGTTGGTGATAATCGGATTCGTAGGACGTCAGTAGCTAGATAGCTACTTTACGTCTTAAGTACCCATGAGATATGTTCATGGTAGCAGGTTGGGGCATGCATGATTGAACTGGTAGGATGGTATAATTTAGGCTTAACCCTCTTGACGGGCTTGAAAGTAGATTTGTTGTTCTTATTGGCCTTGATAGGTGTTTCTTGTTAGTTGGGACGAAACCCTATGATTAATCGTCTCGACGTGATTATTAGTGGACTTATGATTTTGATCGACCTTGATAACTGATCATGTTAGAAGGGTTGGCACGCTAGATTTAACCATCTCGACTTATTTATTTATAAGTCGATGATCTTTACCGACTTTGGTGAACATTTCATTTTAGAGGTGTTGAAACCCTCGCTTGACTGCCTCAATGGGTTAATGGTAGATCGATGATCTTTGTCGACGTTGATGGTTGTTTTATGCTAGATGTATTGGATAACTCTAGGCTTAACAACCTAGGATAATCGACTGCTCATGCGACCTATTAGTGGTAGTACGCTAGTGCGTGCAGTCAATAAATAGATATATATATATTGTCTGTCTATCCACGAGTCTCATTCATGGTAGCATATAGTTGCGCGTAGACCGTGTTATTGATTGTCGGCCCATGAGTTACGTTCGCGGTAGCTCATAGATAGTTCCCTTTTTGTGCGAGAGCCACGAGACTTTGTCGTGGTATCCGGATGTGCACTTCTTGTTGCAGTGGTTGTGTATGTTGCCAGTATATCTGTTATACTGCTGATCAGGATAGTTGCAGACTGATATTGGTACTCTGAGGGTTGGGTTACTCTAGCTTGTTCCCTGTGACTTCCATTATGTGCATTATGATTATGCACTATTGTCAATATATCCAAAGAGTGATTGTACTCACCCCCTCCTCACTTATCCTCTAGGTTAGCTGATGGAGGACGTGTCTTATTGACCTACCTTCGTGCCGCTCAAAGAGTTCCTTGTCGTGCTTGTCCCACTGCATCATCGAGATCTTTGATCTACTTTATCGGTATTGCATTTTATTTATGCACTTTGGATTTTAGTACTTAATTTGATTTGGTGTCATAAAACTATTTTACTTTAAGTGATATATGTTTAGTCGTGCATGCATGCAGTTAATAAAATATTGATATTTCTATAATTATTTCGAGGTTTTTACCAGATCTGGTCCTTGTATTTCGGAATATTGTCACTAAAGGGCTCCTTTGTCATTTGGATGACGGAAATACCCCCAGGATATGACAATTTTAGTGGTTTACGGTTTTGGTTTGTGGGTTTTGTATTTCGAGGATTATCTTTTCCTTGGATTTTTGGGAGTTCTCGTGTTTTGGGACCAAGCAAGCTGAAGGATGTCTCTGAGCTATAGGAAAAGTATTGTCTTTAGTAGTTAATGTACTTTAGCGGTTAGGAAAAGTATTGACTTAGTGAAATTGCCCCTACTCATGGTCGGGGACGAGGTCGATGACGTATTGACCTTGCGGAACCTAACGATGATTTTAGAAGTACAGACTCTTTAGACGTGACGACTGATGTCGAATTAGGAAGCTAGGGATTTGAACTGCTAGCCACCAATTTGAAGGATAAGGAGTAAACCCTCAGAGAATATCAGTCCCTACTATTAGTGATTTGGTTATGGATAATGCGTGTATACCTACACTGGTCAAGATGATGAAAGATCGTTTTACCTTATTATAGGAGGTGTTGGATGGGATATTTATCTGTCCCAGTATTTCTTTCAGAAAAGATCCGGAACTCTTTGTTAAAGGAGAGATAGACCTTTAAGGTTATGCATTGATCATCGATGATAGAATACGGTAGTTGTGGAAGGAAATGAATATCCTTCATTGTGGAAAGATGATCTATTTAGATCAACTATAGGATACCTGTGTATACTCTAGGATTGATCTATGGCTAGTGGGTTGATATTGTAGTGACACGGTGTCATACAATTATCATTGTCATTGGGATGATTGTTATATCATCAGCCTAGAGTAAAGAGAATGCAGTTGTATAGCGACGATAATTTCATACTTGGTATGAATTGTATGAGCTTGTGATTATCTTATTAGACTTATTGATGACTTAGTCGTCTAGGGATTTGGGAAGTCGTGTATACTGGACACGATTGGATCAGTGGTGGTAGTTGGAGTTGTGCACTCGGCCACCGTAAATGGTGGTTTCCTGGTAGTGATTTGATTATTACTATAGATATGGATAGGATGCTCTAGCGATACTACATCACTGACTGGTTGGACCAGGAAGGTGATGGAATTTACTTGGTTTGCAGCTTGTGAAACTAATTTTAGGGCTCAGACGATGGTTGACTTTTACGCCAGTGTTGATTAATTATTCTGGTGTGAATGGAAGGGTAGAGTATGTGGATGCAACATTTCGGGGATCGGAGCGACTCTGATGCTATAGAATAAGACGTATCCTAAGCTTACGATAGATAAAGAACTGCGAGATAAGCCGTCATATATATGACATGGACTTCACAGTTATTATATTGTTTAGAAGAGGTGAGGAGCAGAAATGCTCATGGAGTTTTTGCTAGCTACTGGATTGCTACTATAGAGTAGCTGGAACACGAATGGTTGTAACAAGGAAGTTTGGTCGCGATAGCCTCCCATGCACTTACAGAGTGTGTGGTGGAGTGGATTTTGGACGTTAGATGGACTACCGTCTCTGACTCCGAGGAGGATAATGGTTTTTGGAGTTGCATTAGTTTAAGGAACTGATGTTTCAGGAAATTCCGATTTCGGAATGGAAGTGAAAGCGTATTATTATAGATGTTGTGGTGGGTTTGTCTAGGACACATCAAGGCCATGACGCAATTTGGGTAGTCGTTGACCGACTAACCAAATCCGCGCACTTCTTAGCGATTCGAAAGATCGACTCTTTGGATCGTTTGGCAGAGTTATATTGTCAGGAGATCATCAGATTGCATGGTGTTCCTTTGAGCATTATATCCGATAGAGATCCCCGGTTCACGTCTCGGTTCTGACAGAGTCTGCAGCAGGCCTTAGGCACGCAACTTCGTTTTAGTATTGCTTTCCATCGCGGCAGATGAGCGATGCAGTGGACCATTCAGATATTAGAGGATTTGCTGAGGTCCTATGTTATAGATTTCGGGAGCAACTGGGAGGACCACTTGCCGTTAGTGGAATTCGCCTACAATAACAGTTATCATTCGGCTATCCAAATGACCTCGTTTGAAGCATGATATGGTAGTTAGTATCGAATACCCACCTTTTGGGAGGAGGTTGGGGAGGACCAGTTTCTAGGACCCCATAGAGCTCAGCATGAGGCAGGGTTGGTCCGTTCTATTAGACAAAGGATGGCCGAGATGCAGGATCATCAGAAGAGTTATGTAGATCAGAGACGGAGACGGAGACCTCTGGAGTTCTCTATTGGTGACCAGGTATTCCTGCGAGTCTCACCCATGAAAGGGGTGAAGAGATTTGGCCACCGTGGTAAGTTAGCTCCAAGGTACATTGGGTTTTTCGAGATTTTTGAGAGGATCGGAGCAGTCGCTTACCGACTAACGCTACCACCGTCTTTGACTGGTACCCATGATGTGTTTCATGTGTCCATGCTGAGGAAGTATATGTCAGCCTCTACACATATTTTGTCAGATGTGTTAGGTTCCATTCAACCTGATGCTATTTACGAAGAGGTTTCGGTACAGATTGTTGGATCACAAAGCAGCGATTCTTGAAATAAGATTATGCGACTTGTCAAGGTCGGGGGAGAGTCACCACACCGATGAGGAGGTTACTTGGGAGATTAAGGAAAAGATCAGAGCTCAATACCCCCACCTGTTTACTTAAGGTATGTGAAATATACTTTCAGTACTTGTGGTATTTGAGTGTGGTATCTCTTACTCATTATGCATCTGAGTAGGAAATTTGGGGACCAAATTTTATTAGTGGGGGAGAATGTAAGATATCGGAAAAAACAAATAAATAAATAAATACTCGTTATTAAATTAAGAAATTATCTTAATGAAATTAAACCTAGCTTAATAAGAGGCCAAAAATTAGAAATTTAAAACCTAAGTTGTCATTTTTCCCCTATTCCCTTCTTGCGCATGAACTATCGCCGCCGCCTCTTTTTTTTCCCTTGGCTAGATTGTCGGTGACAACCGCATCGCCATCCGTTTCCTCGCCGCCACATGCAGCCGACCCCATCTCCGGTTGCCTCGGCGTCGTCTAATAGATCCAGTGCTAGCTCTGCCATGATTTCGCTGAGCTCGAGCTCGTCCTCGACCAGCCCAACGCTTGCGACGCCGTCGCACGCCCAAAGATCTCCAACGCTGCCACTGCCCGTTGCCCCTTTCCCTGCATGTCGCTCACGCCAGAGCTCTCCCCGTCGTCGTTTGCTTCCTTTCGCTCTAGATCATGCACCTCCTCGCCTGTGGACCGTCGCGATGCCGTCGCCAACCAATCGATGCCGACTACAGTTGGTGCTGCCCTGCGCGCGATGAAAGTTGGCCCTCATGTGCACGAGCACAGTGTCATACCTTCGTCGTCGCTTTCCCCACCTCCGACGACCTGCGATTATCGACGATCTTGGTCTCGTGGGTGTTACTGCCTCCTCGCTGGTGTGCCATCTTTGTCACTACCGATCAGTGCCAGAGCTAGGTATGGTCTGATCGTTCCCTTACTTTGGACGAAGATCGAGATCCTAGCCGTAGGTTCTCTCATTTAACTTGATCTATTGAATTGGACAGTACCGGTGGAAAAGAGCAGCTCATGGAAGAGAGTTGTTTTCTCCGATTTGTGTCGGAGGTTGGTGAGGGTTGTGCCATGGGGTAAGCCTTGGTGTATCTTCGTTCACAACAGTTGGTAAGGATGGTTTACTATGGTTCACAACAACATTGAGCGTGGATGACTCTGTTTTGCAGCAGGGCCTGGACGTTCCGACAGTAGCTGGGGTCTCCAACCTTGGTTCTAGTGACATGATCTGATCTGTGAGCGATCAAGTGATTTAAAGGGGTAAGACTCTTTATCTTTTGATTTATTGCTGTTGTGTGTGGATATTTGTGATGATTCTGTGAATTGGAGTGATGGTCGACAGTGTCGACTGTGAATTGGGAGGATGGGCAGCTGTGAACAGGGGAGTTGTTGGCTATGAGATTTAAGTTAGATATGGGTGTTTATAAATGCTTAATAGGTTGTTAATTGGTTTAATGGTCGATAGGGTTTGATTTGAAGAATTGTTTAGGTTATGTGGATAACTAGATCAATCTAGTTTATCGGGCTACGAAGCCGATGTAGGATTCGGTTCGATCAGTCGTTGCATGATTATACTTAATCAAAATGGTTGTTATATGCAGGTTTCGGTCATGAGACAGGTCCACGGGCATGACTTCTTCATTTTTCGAGCGTTTTAGCAGGCGGGTATTTTGACTTATCTTTTAGATATAGTCAAGCTGATATGCTAGTTAGGATAGCTTGCAATAATTTTCATGATTATATGCCTAGTATGTTTTTGGTGCCTACTTGATACATGCATGTGATAGGTTATGATTATACCTTCCTTGTTTTATTTGGATCATAGTTACTTGGATTATGGATATGTACATATTGATTGTGCATATTATTCGGATAGGTGTATTTAGTTGGATTTACATGCTTTAGTATCATGCACCATCTTGCATGATTGCATGCTGGCTGGACGGGGTTCCTTTATAGTTGAGCCCACAGCCAGTTACATGGCCTGCACATGCTGCCACTTATGGGTTAGTGGTACATCGAGAGGTGTGTGATTGCTCTGTCGAGCTCATTAGTCTGCTCATGGGTAGCGATGAGGCAGCGTGGTAGCGGACAGGGATCCCTCCTCTAATCTACGACACCGTGAGATGAGAGCTTTGCTCACCCACTCTGTTTGGGGCAGGAGGATAGGTGTACTACGACAGCATCCTGTCCACTCGGTCACTCAGGAGCAGTGATGGCAGAGTGCACAGTTGTCATAGCCCTACCCACTCGGCTTCACCATTGCGTGTGAGGCGGTGACCATGTCATTTGCACGACATGCATTTTGCATAGATAGCATTTGTATTGTGTTTGTTGCATTTTTATTGATGTCTTGGATGTTGCATATGATTGACATGCATACAGGATTCATATTTATATATGGTGATGACTTTATTACTTCTAGTCAGGCACATGCTCCTATATCAGGGTAGGAGATTCAAGTAAGTACAGTCTTTTTGTATTTCTTGCTTGCATACCCTATTTATGTGAGGTATCTTGGCATGATTCTTATTATTAGTTATATCTTACTTTGCATATCGACTATATCCATGAGTTCTTTGAACTTACCCGTTGATTTATATCTATTTGAGGATGAAGGCATCGGGAAGTCAATTTGCCAAACCCACCTCGTAATGTTTATTGGTTAATTGTTTTTATGGTTTCGGATATTCTTGATTAGAAGATATGTTTAGGATTGGAGTTGGATTTATGTACTCGTGGATATTTGGTATCCTTATGGACCTTTATTCGGATAATATCTCGATTGGTTTTGGTTGGGTATTCCTGCCCAGATGGCAGAAGGGGTAAGTCTAGTTATTGTAGATAATTTACCATTTATTTTGATTGTTGGCCTGAGGCCTTATTACCTGCGTGGGTTGTTTGGATTTCGGTCGTGTTGACCGATGTATAGTGGTCGTGTAGGCCTTGTATATAAGATTGGTATTGTCACCAGTACAGGGGAGATGCTGCCGGATTTTCGTTTGGCAGGGACTCCCCCGGGGCGTGACAATGAGAGTCGCTTATCTCATCTCCATAAGGATGGGCTGCTAGACTCATTTGATTTTGAATCATATGAGACATGCGAGTCTTGCCTTTTAGGCAAGATGACCAAGACTCCCTTTAGTGGACACAGCGAAAGAGTAACGAACTTGTTAGGACTTATACATAGTGATGTATGTGGCCCTTTCAATGTTGCAGCTAGAGGTGGTTACAGGTACTTCATTACATTTACTGATGACTTCAGTAGATATGGTTATGTGTATCTTATGACACATAAATCAGAATCCTTTGAAAAGTTCAAAGAATTCAAGAATGAAGTACAAAACCAGCTTGGTAAGAGTATTAAGATACTTCGATCAGATCGAGATGGTGAATACCTTAGCCATGAGTTTCGTGACTATCTAGCTGAGTGTGAGATTCTATCCCAACTCACTCCTCCTGGAACACCACAGTGGAATGGTGTATCCGAAAGGAGGAATCGTACCCTATTAGATATTGTACGATCTATGATGAGTCACACAGATCTTCCTATATCCTTTTGGGGATATGCTCTAGACACAGTAGCCTTTACCCTTAACCGTGTATCATCCAAGGTTGTGATAAAGACATCATATACGATATGGACAGGGAGAAATCCTAAGATGTCTTTCATGAGGATTTGTGGTTGCGAGGCTTACGTTCGGCGTCAAGTCTCAGACAAACTGAGACCCAAATCCGATAGGTGCTATTTTGTTGGATATCCCAAGGATACAAAGGGATATTATTTCTACATTCCCAGTCAGCACAAAGTGTTTGTAGTAAAGACTGGGGTTTTTCTAGAAAGGGATTTTGTTTCTAGAAAAACTAGTGAGAGTACGTTCGATCTTGAAGAAATTCAAGATAAGGACTATAGCAGTGAGGCCTTGATGAAGGTTGAACAGGAACCACAAAGTGTTGTGGGTGATGAGATTGTTGCACAAAGAGTTGTGGAACAACCATCTGTTCATGTAGACCTACCTCTTTGCAGTCCGATAGTGCGTCGTCAGCCTGAGAGATATTCATTTCTCTTGTCTGACCATGATGACGTTATGCTCATTGAGAATGAGCCTACCTCCTATCAGGAAGCTGTGATGAGCACAAATTCTGAGAAATGGCTAGAGGTCATGAGGTCCGAGATGGAATCCATGTACACCAACTAAGTATGGACTTTGGTTGATCCACCTGAAGGGGTCAAACCCATTGGGTGTAAGTGGGTCTTTAAGAGAAAGACTGACATGGATGGACTTACGCATACCTATAAGGGTCGATTGGTGGCTAAAGGTTTCAAGCAAATTCACGGTATTGACTATGATGAAACCTTTTCTCCAGTGGCGATGTTTAAGTCCATTCGGATCTTGCTTGCTATTGCAACATACCACAATTACGAGATCTGGCATATGGATGTCAAAATCACATTTCTGAATGGAAACTTACTCGAGGATGTGTATATGACACAACCTGAGGGTTTTGAAGATCCACAGCATACTGGAAAAATATGCAAGCTGCAAAGGTCCATTTATGGGCTAAAGTAAGCCTCTCGGAGCTGGAATCTTCGATTCAATGATGCGATCAAACAGTTTGGTTTCATCAAAAATGAAGATGAACCCTGTGTCTACAAGAGGGTTAATGGGAACACAGTTATCTTCCTTGTATTATATGTGGATGACATACTACTCATTGGGAATGACATCCCTTCGCTAACGTCTGTGAAGACTTGGCTGGGGACGTGCTTCTCAATGAAGGACTTAGGTGAAGCAGTCTGTATTCTAGGCATCAAGATCTATAGAGATAGATCTAAGAGATTGCTTGGCCTAAGTCAAAGTACATACATTGACACGGTATTACTACGGTTTACCATGCAGAATTCCAAGAACGGACTTCTGCCGATGTCACATGGTGTGAGTCTTTCGAAGACTCAAAGTCCCTCTTCTAGAGAGGAGAGAGACCGCATGGATAAGATCCCTTACGCATCTGCTATAGGATATATCATGTATGTCATGCTGTGTACTCATCCTGATGTCTCGTATGCTTTGAGCATGACGAGTAGGTACCAGTCAGATTCAGGTGAGCGTCACTGGATAACAGTCAAGAATATTCTTAAGTACTTGAGAAGGACTAAAGAATATTCCTTGATATTTGGAGGCAATGAGGAGCTAGCTGTAAAGGGTTACAGCGATGCCAGCTTCCAAACTGACCAGGATGATTATAGATCGCAGTTAGGGTTCGTGTTTTGCTTGAATGGTGGCGCTGTGAGCTGGAAGAGTTCGAAGTAGAACACAGTTGTTGATTCTACAACAGAAGCCGAGTATATCGCTGCATCTGAGGCAGCAAAGGAGGCATTTTGGATCCGCAAGTTCATTACTGAGCTTGGGGTGGTTCCTAGCATTGTGGATCCTATAGAGCTCTATTGTGACAACAATGGAGCGATTGCACAGGCTAAGGAACCTCGCTCACACCAGCAGACCAAACACATACTACGATGCTTCCATCTCATTCGAGAGATTATCGATAGAGGAGATGTGAAGATTTGCAGAGTACCCACAGAGGCCAACATTGTAGATCCCTTGACCAAGGCTTTGGCACAGAAAAAGGATGATGGTCACACTAGGTCATTGGGTATTAGATACTACGATGATTGGCACTAATGCTAGTGGAAGATTGTTAGTGAAAGTCCTAGAGTCAATCATGAGATAATTGTTGTATGGACTTTATTGTATCATATTCCTATTTATAAAGGCATGGTTATTATATTTACTTGTATTGGTGCCAAATAACTAAATATAATAATGTCCTTGAGTAGTAGGTTCTTATCTATATCAATCGATTGGTTGAATCGATAATGAGATGATATAGAGAACACTACTCTTAATCATTCCTAGTCGAGTATTAACATTCAGAGACAATGTTAATGCGTAGAGACTAGCATGTAGGTCAATACGATGACTTGATCTCACAAGTCATGGATATGAGATATCAAGTTGACACATGGGTAAGCATTGGAGAATGTATACTGAATGACCCGCCATGAGAAAGTATCATGGATCATTATGTGAGTGTCATATACTTTCTCATATGGCTATTAGTATGACTATTAGTCCTTAGACCTGAAGTCACCATGGTTCCCTACATAAGGAGTTGCATACTTTGGCTTCGTCAAACGTCACCCGTAAATGGGTGGACTATAAAGGAAATTACTGGGTATGTAACAAATTATGCGGAGGAATGTGAGTGATGTAGATGGGATCTATCCCTCCTATATGACGGGGGTGACATCGATATTCTTGATAGAATGAGACCACGAAATGCATGGTCATGCCCAAATGAGTCAATATAAGATATTGAGCTCTTTTGATTAGAGTGAGTCTACTTGGAGTTCAAGATATAGATTGTACCGAGGATGACACGGTCTATGCCTCAATTGGTCAATCTAGATGTCAAGGATAGAGGGACATTGTCACATATTGTGAGAGTCTCAATTAGTAGTCACAAAGGTGATGTTGGAGCTCAACATTCTTGTAACTTGGGTAGCAATGATGTGTTGCTAGATACCGCTCATTGCTTATGTTCCTAAATCGGTTTAGGGACATTGCCAACATTACAAGAACCTATAGAGTCACACACAAAGGGAAATTAGATAGAGATTAGGTTCATATGATGAACCATGAGGATTAGGTTCATGGGATGAACCAAATTGGATTAAGAGTAATCCTAATTAGACTAATTGAGTTGGACTCAATTTGATTCAAGTGTTGAATGAGTCTAATTTAGATTTGATTCATCAAATCAATTTAAATTAATGAATAGAGATTCATTAAATTAAAATTGACTTGAATCAAATGGTTGGATTTGATCAACCATGGGAGATAAGAGGTCAAGTTTGACTTGACTTGAGAGGGAAGATGAAAGGTCAAGTTTGACTTGACCAAATGTCATGTCATGGTGATGACTTGGCATGGCCGGCCATTGATGATGCTCCACATCAACATTGACTTATCATGTGGTGCCACCTCATGAGGGAGACCAAGAGCCATTGGCTCTTGGAGTTACATGCATGCATGTAACCCCCCAAGGTTAAAGTGGCCGGCCACTTCTTGATGAGTAGTGAATTGTTTTTGGGTAACTCCATCTTCTTCTTCCTTGGATCATCTTCTTCCTTGGCTCTCTTCCTCTCTTGATCTCCCAATCCTCCATTGCCGAGACCTTCAAGGAGTGCTAGCACACTCAAGATTGTCTTTTCTCCACCTATTGCTTGTGTGGATACCAATAGAGGAGTGTGCACTTGACACTCTCGAGTTCCGGCAATCCATTTGGACGAGCGGGATAAGCGAAGGGCATCGCTTCAAGGGTAACTTCTTATCATGTAGATCTAGAGTAGATCTAAAGGTATTAAACACATACATGTTAGTTTTTATTTTTTTATACTTCGCACGGATCCGTGGTCGGAGCTTCCGAGGTTTCCACAACGCAAAAAGCAGTTTTTGCGGCTCGAAAAACCCAACAATATTGTATAGCTAATCAAGCATGGCAAATAAAATGTAAAGGTAAATAATATCTAAGTTTTAATATTAGTTGTCATTTGTCATTATTAAACCAATTTTGCCATATTACTACTAAGCCCCCAAGTGTGCCAAAAACCTAAATAGCACACCTTAACCTTTAAACCTAAATTGTGCCAATTTGATTGATTTTTCACAATCTTCAAAATATATTGGTACATCCTAAAATCTTTTAATATTATAATTCAAATCTATTTCCAAGGTATCCATAACCTTGAAAATAACCTAAAATATCACCTTTACCATGGTTAGGTTAACTACCCATCCATTTAAAGTTGGCACACTTAAACCCATCTAGCGTGAATCGATTACGCTCCTAGGAACCCAATACCTATTTGAGCTCTTTGGGTTTACTAGGTATTCCTTAGGGATGACCTCCCTAGATACCCTCCTAATGACCTTTCTAGGCTTGGTAGGCTTGGTCATTTTGGTCTTACCTAGATTAACTCTAGGGGTAACTCCCCTTGTAATTCTCTTAGTGGCTTTCCTAGATTTCCTTGAAACCCTAGCCACTAGACACACACCTTGGTTACCCTTAGGGATGACTTCCCTAGTAACCTTGGTCTTCCTAGACCTAGGTTGTGTTCCATAATCAAATGGAACACTATGATAGGTCTCCTTAGGCTTAGGTTTGTGACTCAAACCTTTCTTGCCCTTAGTCGGACCTTGCTTCCTAAAACCTAGGTTTTGACTCTTTGACCAAGATTTTTGATCCTTTGACCCTTGAATTTGATTTTGCATTTTTTCAATGGTCTTTTCAAGTTTTTCAAGCCTTGATCTCAAGGCTTGATTTTCTAACTCCAATTGTGTAATTTTTGATTTTTCATCTATTCTTTGGACATGAGACTTCCTAGGCATATGCCTAGTCCATTTAAGGTTAAAACCTAGGTGGTCCTCAATTTTCCTAATACTTGCCTTAGGTAAAATATTTTTAGGGACATTAGTCCCCAAATTTCTCCTTATTCCTAATGTGGAAATTTTTAGCTCCTAGACAATAGTTTCTACTATTTCTAACATATTTTTCATGAGTAATAGCAAGTGAATTAAAAGCATGCTTTTGACTTTTAATCGAAGAAGATGCATACTTAAAGGTTACCTTAGGGTTTGCCTTAGCTCCCCCTATTTGTGATGCTTCTTCTTTTCTCCTAGAGCATTAACTCCTATAGTGGCCCCATTGTTGGCACTTGAAACACACCATGTGCTCCTTGCTCTTCCTAATTAGCGTTCTGGCTTCATTTGACTTCTCTTGACTTTTAGGCGGGTGGAGTCTTCTTAACTTTCTTAGGGCACTTACTCTTGTAATGTCCATACTCCTTACACTCAAAACACATAATGTGGATTTTATTTTGAATCAATGTGTTTGAGTTACTGATGTGGGTGAATCATGCTATGTTTTCACTACTTTATATATGTGCATTTTATCTCATTTCATATCCTAGACATGTATTTTATCATGATTAGCATATTTTGGAGGAAGAGACTGCTGTCAGGGTGTTTTTGTGTTAACAGGGCGAAGAAGAAGGGCGTATCAAAACAACACAGGCGTGCTCGGAATCGACACGCCTGTGTCATGAGAGCCGGACAACACGCACGAAGTTCAAAGAGCAACACGCCCGTGTCGGTGATTCCAGAACCAACACGCCTATGCAGACCACAACACGCCTGCGTCGGTGATTCCAAAGACCAACACGCCTATGCACGCGACACGCCCGATTGACTGTAACACGCCTTGTGGAAACCGCGACACGCGTGCCCTCATGTGGCATGGGCGTGTTGGCCTGATTTCAGCCTTCCTTTTCTGCGAGCAATCAGGATCTTCATGGGAATCTATTGCCTTAAATTGAAGAGGAGGCAAGGCTATAAAAGAGAAGATATTCTAACCCTAAAGGAGGACGGTGGATGGTCAAAAGGAGGAGAGAAGGCGGCAAAGGATCGGACAGAGGAAGCAAAAGAGAAGGAGTCGGCAGAGGAACGCAGATGGCATCCAGTATTGTATTTTCTTTCTCTAGCAACTCTTGTCAGACTATGGAGTAGTGTCCTGTAATCTTAGGATGGGGGAGTAGCCCTTTGACGATTTACGATGATGATATAATCTATACTACTTAAATTATTGTTTGTGTTGATTTGGTTTTTGTTGGATTCTTATTGACAAACCTAAGGAGCTAAGGGAAGTACCTAACAGTGAACCCAAGTTCCGAAACCCGAACCAACTAGGGATAAACTCCTGTCAAGTAGCGGTAGCGTATCTACGAGGGCTTGCGGGGGTCTCGTGACAGGTCCCCTTAGCTGATTATGGTCCCGTGTGCAAACCTACCGTGAAAAAAGGAAATTTGACTCTAGAGGAACTCTTATGGACTTAATGGATCTATCAAATCCAGTTTCTACCTAGTGACAGAGGTAAGAATAGGGAGGTTTGCGGGGGTCTCGTGACAGGTCCCCTTAGCTGATTATGATCCCCTATGCTCGAACACCGTGATGTAAATTGAATTTGATAGGGTCGTAGACCTCGAAAGGGGCCGTTGATTTACCTTAGGATAGGTTCCATCAAAACAAACTCTAATAGGGGTAGGAAAGAATCAAATCACCTTATAAATCATCGACGTGGTGAAACCCATATCCTGAGATTCTCCTCAACTATCGACTTTTAGCTCGTTCTTCTCATTCGTTGTTATTGATCGCTCGGTTCTTAGCTTAAACCATACATTGATTTACTAGATAACTTGGTATCACGATCATTCGGTAATTGTTCCAATCCTCGTGGGATCGATATTTTATTACTTGGACGACAATCGTGCACTTGCGAAAATAACACATCAAGTTTTTGGCGCTGCTGTCGGGATTGGCACTCAATATTGAATTGAGCGTGATTTAGTTAATCTAGATTTCGATGAATTCTTGTTCTGAATATTGATTGTTCCTATTTTTCTTTTGTATCTATTCTGAATTCTTGTTTTGGGAGCCTCTCTTGTTGTTGCATGCACAGACTTAATAGGGAAATTCTCGATATTGATCCTGAGATAGAGAGAACTTTCCTTGCTAGAAGACGATTTCAACCTCGGAAAACAATCGACCTCGACATGGTGACCGGAAGCGAAAATAAACCTTTAAGGGATTATGCGGCACCTAGTACAAGGGGATTGAGATCGAGTATTAGAAGACCCTATTGAAGCAAACAATTTAATTAAAACCGGCGCTACTATCTATGGTCCAACAGCATCAATTCGGAGGAGCACCTACTGAAGATCCAAATCTGCACTTGGAAGTATTTTTGGAATTTTGCGAGACTTTGAAACTGAATGGAGCCTCAGCAGATGCTATTAGATTGCGCTTGTTTCCTTTCTCATTGCGGGACAAAGCCAGAGCTTGGCTACACTCTCTTCCAGCAGATTGTATAACTACCTGGGATCAACTGGAGCAAAGATTTTTAGACAAGTATTTTCCACCCAGCAAAACTGCAAGTCTTCGCCATCAAATCACTAATTTTGCACAAAAGGATGGAGAAACATTATTTGAAGCACAGGGGAGTTTGGGATTACTCAAAGAATGCCCTCATCATGGGCTGGAGAAGTGGCTCATTGTGCATACTTTCTACAATGGAATCTCGTATGCTACTAAGGTTTCTCTTGATTCTGCTGCAGGAGGAGCTCTTATGAACAAAACATTGGATGAAGCTTTTGAGATCATCGAGAATGTGGCAATGAATTCTCACCAATGGGCTACAGAACGAGGATATCAAACTAAAATGCCAGGTAAGTTTGAGGTAAGTACCATTGATCTACTCAGTGCAAAAGTCGATGCATTAACTCAAAAGCTCGAACATTTTAATGTATCAGCCGTAAACTCATCTAATGTCACTTGCGAGATCTGTGGTGTAACAGGGCACGTAGCGATGAACTGTCAAATCCTACACGCACCATCATCGGAAGCTGGGATTGAGCAAGTTGATGCATTGAATAATTTTAATCAGAAGCCTAATGGTGGCAACCCTTACTCAAACACGTACAATCCCGGTTGGAGAAATCATCCCAACTTTTCGTATAGAGCCCATCAAAATTCTTCTGGACAGAACAACTTTGGAGCACCTTCGGGATTTCAGCCAGGACCCAAGTCGAGCTTAGAAAAGATGATGGAAAATTTTATCACGTGTCAGGGGAAGATAAATGATGAATTTCGGCAGCATATTGTAGAATCAAATAGGCAACATCAAAATAATACCGAGGCAATCAAGCAGTTGGGAAGCAAGGTTGATAATTTGACTAATCACACAAGAATGCTGGAAAATCAAATTTCCCAAATTGCCAGCTCAGCATCAAGGACGCCCGGCAGATTTCCTGGAAATTCAGAAGTAAACCCAGCCGAGCATTGTAATTCTATAAGTTTGAGAAGTGGAAGGATTTTAGAAGGAGACAGAGCTAAACAAGCGACCTCGACACCGGCGTGTCGGAGTTGGAAGATGTGGACGCTGGGTTGAGCAACCGACACACGACCAGGCGTGTTGAGCAACAGCCGGAGGCCCACGAAGCGCGTGTCGGCGACACACCCGTGTCGGGTCATTCCAACACGGCGTGTCGAATAGGGAACCAAGAACATATAAGCCCCCTATCCGTTCCTCAAAGATCGGATTAAGGAAAAATTGGATGAACAATTTGGTAAGTTCCTTGAGGTAATTAGGAAGCTATATATCAATATACCTTTTATAGAAGCTCTTCAACAAATGCCTACATACTCTAAGTTCTTGAAGGACATCTTAACCAATAAAAGAAAAGTCGAGGAGCATGTAATGGCTCTTCTTGAGGAGTGCAAAGGCCTTAATTAAGAACATGGTACCTCCCAAACTAAATGATCCAGGTAGCTTTTCTATACCTTGCATAATTAATGACTCAAATTTTGATAAGGCTTTTTGCGATTTGGGTGCCAGTGTCAATCTGATACCTCTTTCCATATGCAAGAAATTGGATTTGGGAGAAATGAAACTAACTACTATGGCCTTGCAGTTAGCCGATCGCTCAATTAGATATCCTTTGGGAATCTTAGAAGATGTAGTCAGTGGGAAATTTTATTATTCTGCGATTTTGTAGTGCTTGACATGGATGAAGACCCATGCATTCCACTCATTTTGGTGAGACCTTTCTTGGCTCCTGCAGGGGCAATGATAGATGTAAAGAACCACAAACTCTCACTATCATTTGGAAACGACAAAATAGAATTGACCTTTCAAAAGTCTTAAACAATGACCTTCTATTTTGATGTTTGTTGTAGGATTGATAGTTTCCAGTCAATAGCACTAGAAGGAGCATCAGAACAAACTTATCTTAATAAGCTCGAAGGGGATTTTGAGGATAAAGAGCTGGAGATTTCCGACCACAACCTAACACCACAGAGCTGGTTGAGGAGGAAGAGGGGCAGAGCACACTCCTCGAGCCATATCCCCAAAACTAGGGGATAACTGAGGGGTCAAGCTAACGACCTTAAACCCGCGCTTCTTGGGAGGCAACCCAAGCTCTGTTCATTTTTAGTAATTTTATTTTATTTTATTTGATTTTGAGTTTTACATTTTTTTTCAGGTTTACAGGACACGACATGATAAACGTGCCACTGCGTGCCAAATTGACACGACCCTCCTATGCCGAACGACACAGGCGTGTTGTTGGTACCCGAAGACAACATAGGCAGGGCGTGCTGACTAGCACGCCCGTGTCGCACACTTCTCAACACTAGGCACGCCTGGGCGGATCGCGACACGCCCCATGTCGCACCTAAGCGGGTTGGGTATTTGCGTAAGAACAAGCCCGACACGCCTATCTGCGGATAACCCTCTAAAACCAGCCCGAGCACACCCTAATCTTCCACTCGCGATACAAGGTTAGGCGGCCACCGGTCTCCCTCTCAAGCGTGAGGAGCAAACCTCTTTGTCTCTCAATTCCAACGCCATGAGCAAGCGAGTGAAGACAAGAGGAGGAGCTTCTTCCTCTCTGACAAAGGACAAGGGAAAAGAAAAGCTCAGGATTTGGGTAACGAACCTCCTCCAGACCTCTAGCCATCCTTATGGAATTGTTTTTAGGGATGATATTATGAAGACTAAATTGATAAGCTTGAAAAGAGGAAGTTAGTATCTCACGAGAACTATAGACTTCTACACGTTGACCACCTTAGGGTTAAGAGATGACATAACTTGGTTAACAAATAGTATAGGCTTGACAGAGTTTATCACACACCATCACCTTACTTACCCTAGTATCACTCTTGAATTCCTTAGCTCCCTGTCCGCTGAAATACTGCAAGGAAAAGATTGTGAGGAAGGAAAAATAAAATTTAGATTAATGAACCATGAATTTACCCTTTCTCTGAGTGATTTTAATATGATATTTGATTTTCCTAGCGGAGGGGAGAGGCAAATTCATAGACATTTTATTGATCATCAATTTTGGAGATTAATTTCTGATGACCCTCGCCCTTACGATGCATCTAGATCCAAATCATTTAACATCCCTAATCCTACTTTCCGTTATCTCCTTAGATTCATGGCTAATACAATCTCAGGGAGATATGATAGTGCAGGGGTGGCTAGGCAGAGTGAGTTACAATTTCTATGGGCCATGCTAAATGAAGTTAAGATTGATTCAGGAGCCCATATGGTTAGGCATTTAGTTAAGGTTAGTAATAGCCCATCCGAGTCATAGTCATAGGGGTATTATCACTAGGATTCTTTGTAGCCTTAGGATGTGATTTGGATGACCTTGAATATTGTCGCTAGCCCTAGATTGGATTTGGATGCTTGTATAAATATGAAGATGATTGAGGCATGTGACGAGGGATATCGTTTGGTGTTAAGAAATGGAATTAAAATCCCTCTTCCGAACCCTGAGCGGATGACTGTATGTAATTCATCCAATTGGCTTTTTAGAGATGTTCAGGAACCCTTTCCTACCCCCACTGCCCATGCTCCATCACCCCCTGCTAGGGAGCCATCTCACATAGCCCCCGAGCCATCACATTCGACTCCTGAACCCCCACGGTTTCCTACTGACAATGTTTCTGCAGGGTACTCTTCTTTTGATTTTTCAGGATTCCGATCATCATTCGAAGCATTTAGGGTCGAGCATACCTCGCACATTGGTGTGTGGGATCGGTATGCCCAAGCTACAGAGGAGCACCATCGCATGGTGACACAGCATTTGGATAGGGCAGCTGATTTTTACAGGAGAGCTGATGAATTTTTCACTGCTGAGTCCGCCCGGAGGGAAGATAATGATAGATTTCGACAAGAATCCCGGGAGTTTTACGGGAGCGACGTAGGTGGGCAGAGGAGGATGCTAGTAGCGAAGACGATGACCATTGACCACCTTCAACTATTTTGTGAGTTTTGATGCACATCCTTTACTGCTTATGCCGTTTCTACTTAGATCTTTTTGGTTATTGCTATTTTATTTTATTTGCATCTTTTCATATCTCATAACAGTGCAATTTTTTTATATATCATCCAGCGTAATACAACTGAATATTGGTCGGATCATGAAATTCCTTTTTGCCTATTTGATAAGAACCCTATTTCACTTCGAACACGGTCTATAGGTCTGAGGTATCCAATGAAAAGACTTAAATCCCCCATATCAGACGAGTACTCGATTTTCCATTGGAGACTTACTTGCGCAACTTGGTTACTGGAGAAACACTTTCACTAGAAGTAAAAAAAAAAAAAAAAAAAAGGGCGTATGGGAATTGTTTTCAAGCACCCCTTTGAGACCAAGTAGTTACTGGGGAAACACCTAAAAGGTGCCCCTTTGAGACTAACTAGTTACTGGGTAAATGCTCTCTATAATTCCTTACCTTCTCTCTTCTTGGAAAGTGCTCCTTTGAGACCTTTTGATGATAGGTAAGAATGATCCATGCATTAAGCGGGTAAGTGCCTCTATCTAAATAAGAATATTCTACGATAGAAGGGATGTCAAGTCCAGATTGGTGTCCAATGACTTTAGTCCACCATTTCACGTGCACTATATAGGGATCTTTCGAACTTGGCAACTAGGAATGATTTGAAAAGATTAAGATCAGACTGTATACCCCTAGATGATGCTTAGTATTTCCACAAATAAGTTGTCTTTCGAGTTGTCTTTGCTTGAGGACAAGCAAAAGTTTAAGACTAGGGGATTTTGATGTGGGTGAATCATGCTATGTTTTCACTACTTTATATATGTGCATTTTATCTCATTTCATATCCTAGACATGTATTTTATCATGATTAGCATATTTTGGAGGAAGAGACTGCTGTCGGGGTGTTTTGTGTTAGCAGGCGAAGAAGAAGGGCGTATCAAAACAACACAGGCGTGCTCGGAATCGACACGCCTGTGTCATGAGAGCCAGCGGACAACACGCCTGAGTTCAAAGAGCAACACGCCCGTGCCGGTGATTCCAGCAGCCAACACGCCCTATGCAGCCACAACACGCCCGTGCCGGTGATTCCAGCAGCCAACACGCCCTATGCAGCCGCGACACGCCCCAGTTCAAACCGTAACACGCCTTGTGGGAAACCCGCGACAGCAGGTGCCCTCATGTGGCATGGGCGTGTTGGCGATTTCACCTTCCTTTTCGAGCAATCGGGATCTTCGTGGGAATCTATTGCCTTAAATTGAAGAGGAGGCAAGGCTATAAAGAGAAGATATTCTAACCCTAAAGGAGGGCGGCGGATGGTCAAAAGGAGGAGAGAAGGCGGCAAAGGATCGAAACAGAGGAAGCAAAAGAAGAAGGAGCGGAGAGCGCAGATGACATCCGATTGTATTTTCTTTCTCTAGCAACTCTTGTCGGACTATGGAGTAGTGTCCTGTAATCTTAGGATGGGAGTAGCCCTTTGACGATTCGATGATGATATAATCTATACTACTTAAATTATTGTTTGTGTTGATTTGGTTTTAGTTGGATTCTTATTGACAAACCTAAGGAGCTAAGGGAAGTACCTAACAGTGAACCCAAGTTCCGAAACCCGAACCAACTAGGATAAACTCCTGTCAAAGTAGCGGTAGCGTATCTACGAGGGCTTGCGGGGTCTCGTGGAGTCCCCTTAGTGATTATGGTCCGTGTGCAAACCTACCGTGAAAAAAGGAAATTTGACTCTAGAGGAACTCTTATGGACTTAATGGATCTATCAAATCCAGTTTCTACCTAGTGACAGAGGTAAGAATAGGGAGGTTTGCGGGGGTCTCGTGACAGGTCCCCTTAGCTGATTATGATCCCCTATGCTCGAACAAGTGGCGGATGTAAATTGAATTTGATAGATGCACGGCGTAGACCTCGAAAGGGGCCGTTGATTTACCTTAGGATAGGTTCCATCAAAACAAACTCTAATAGGGGTAGGAAAGAATCAAATCACCTTATAAATCATCGACGTGGTGAAACCCATATCCTGAGATTCTCCTCAACTATCGACTTTTAGCTCGTTCTTCTCATTCGTTGTTATTGACTGCTCAGTTTCTTAGCTTAAACCATACATTGATTTACTAGATAACTTGGTATCACGATCATTCGGTAATTGTTCCAATCCCTGTGGGATCGATATTTTTATTACTTGACGACAACCGTGCACTTGCGGAAAATAACACATCAGTTACCTAGGGTGGTGGTGAGGGTGTCTTGAGCTTATACATCACTTCTCCCCGAAGTAGATGGCTCTTCTTGCTCTTGCCCTTGACCTGGAGATCTAATCTCCTCCCCCCTCAATCCTAGAGGTAGAAGCTTCTTGTATTTCTTCCTCTTCTTCCATCGATCCCGATCCGGATGTTGATTCTCCATCAACTTCCAAATCCTCACTTGCTTGTGAGGATGAGGATTCTTCTTCTTCGAGCTCTCTTTCTACTTGAGCCATGGAGGGTTCTTCATGGAGCTTGGCCAATTTTTTCCATAGCTCCTTGGCATCTAGAAATTCACCTATCCTAGACACAATATCATTAGGTAATGAATTTAATATTAATTGCATTATCTTATCATTTCTTTCGAAGGCTTGGATTTGCTCTTCGGTCCATCTTTTCCTCTTGAGGTATCCACCTTTTGGACCTCTTAGAAGTTCGAATCCATATTGTATGATGAACCATTGCTCGATGTCCATCATCAATAAAATCTCCATCCGTGCCCTCTATTGCTCAAATCCTTCTTGTCCATAGAGGGTATACGGGACCGGAGTGTTGATGTCTCATCCTAGTCTTTCTTCAAATTCCATCTTCTTGCCCTCTAGCGGTGCTCTCTTGGTTGTTAATCCGTAGAAGAGAAACCTCACTTTGATACCAATTGTAGGAACTTTCGTGACCGCTAGGGGGGGGTGAATAGCATCGTCGCTTGTCGATATCGTTCGATCGTGCTTGCTACAAAAACGTTAATACACAACGGAAATACAAAATATACAATGAAAATAAATACAAGCACAATCACAACACAAGATATAACGTGGTTCGGAACTGAATGGTTCTTACTCCACGGATTGGGCTCTAAAGGCCCTAGTGATGCCAACACACACTACTATAACAAATAACTCCTTCTCGGAACAATTCGGAGGTGGAGAAATCTCGTACAAGTGATTACAATAGTAATACTAAGCAAATACAATCACATACAAATATGAAATGAAATATAAGTAAAGAAAATAACTTTACAAGAGCTTTTGATTGCTTGCTTTTGGTTGCTTGAAGAGTAGCCTTGGAGACCCCGAATTGCAACAACAAATCGCCCCAAAGAAGCTCAAGAACCATGCCAAAAATCCTCCCCATGAACAACTTTTATAACCTGCATTTGGGCTGATTTTTTGCTTAGTAGTCGACTGATCGGGACCATCAGTCGACTGCCCCTGTAACCGTTGTCTCACAATGGCATGAAACATGTCGGATAAGTCCAACGGATACACCATCAGTCGACTGATTATACCCATCAGTCAACTGATGTCTCAATCAGTCGAGTGTTCAGGCTGATCACTCGACTGGAGAACTCACTGTGCTCGAATTCTTGATCAACAATCGACTGATCTCCAGATCAGTCGACTACTCAGGCCATCAGTCGATTGACCAATGCTAGCAGTCGACTACTAGTCCATCTTCCCGCAGTAAAATCCTAGTTGACTCCCATCAGTCGACTGACCATAGTCTCAATCGACTGATACACCTCAAACATGAGATTTTAACCTAAGTATGATGCCCCCATATACTTGCTAGACCACCCATAGCCTAGACCTAAGCCTTTTAGCTACCTTCGTCAGCCTCACACCTCTTGGATCCCTCCAAGTCATCCATGACTTGTTCATCCATACGCTAGCCTTCATGTGCTTCCATAAGCTATTGTCATGCTAATGTGGTCTACACCGCCAAGGCACATTGGACTTACGCTGCCAAGACTCCGCTTGGACTTTACGCCGTCAACCATTGGACTTATGCTGCAAAGACTCTACCCTTGGACTTTAAGCCGCTAATATTTCCCTTGGACTTCTCAATTGTCAAGACTCAAGCTTGGACTTTCCGTTGCCAACCCATGTTGGACTTTCCATGTCAAGACCCATGCTTGGACTTTTCCTTGCCAAGACCCATGCTTGGACTTTCCTTTGCCAACCCATGTTGGACTTTCCATACCAAGACTCAAGCTTGAACTTTCCATGCTAAGTACACAAGACTTGGACTTTTCCCATGACAATGGTCAAACCATCGTCAAACATCAAGTATGACCTAGGTCGATTACATCAGTAATCTTCCCAACACATGTTAGACATTAATGTCAGACATCCATGTCAAATATCAAAACACTACTCGAGTCTGGTCAATCGTGACCTGGGTCGATTGCACCAACATCATTGAGGTGGAGACTTCTATGACCTCCTCGACCTCTTCCAATTCGAAAATTGAACACCTATCAACTTTCGGACCTTCATGGGCTTGAGAGGATGAGAATGATTATTTGGATTCCTCCTCTACTTGAGCTGGTGAGGATTCTTCATGGATCTTAGCTAACTTACTCCATAGTTCCTTAGCATCCCTAAACTCATCTAATCTAGACAAGACATCATTAGGTAACAAATTTAATAGCATTTGCGTTGCCTTATCGTTTCTTTCAAAATTTTCTAGTTGTTCCTCCGTCCATTTCTTCTTCTTGAGTATTCTACCCTTCTTGTCCATGGGAACTTCAAATCCTTGCATCAAAACAAATCATTTTCTATTTCACACATAATAAAATGTTCCATCCTCACCTTCCAATATGCAAAGTCTTTGCGGTCGAAGGAAGGTGGGATGTTGATATCGTGACCTAGTCTAAGAATTGGCGACTCCATTCCTTCTAGTCCTCTAGTGCTTTTTCTCCCACGGTTGTTAAACCTTGAAGAGCGTCCTCACTCTGATGTAGGGCATCAGAGTGATTTGTTCTTCTGAAAGCCCTAGCTCTGATACCAATTATAGGGACCGATGTGGTCACGCTAGAGGGGGAGTGAATAGCGATTCACTGATTTCTTCACTCGTTCATGTGCTCGCCTACAACGATGTTAGTGTGTAGTGGAATACAAATAGAAATTCACAACAAATACAAAATCACACACAGACACAATGATATAACATGGTTCAGAACCTAGAGTTCCTACTCCATGGGTCGAAATCAAGTGAGCTCTAGTGATGCACACCACCACTATCAAACTTCTCCTTCTCAATGACACATTGGAGGTGGAGAAATCTCTTACAAGGCTCTTACAATAATAAGAATAAAGATACAATCAAATACAACAAGAGTACAAATGAAATGCAAAGAAACACTTTACAAACTAGGACTTTTGAATGCTTGATGATCTAGTTGCTTGGACGAGCTTGGAAGATCTGGAATGCAGTAATAATTCCTCTTTAAGATCACCAAAAATCAGTAGTTCCAAATCCTCCACGAAATCTCCTTATAAAGCTAAGCTCGGATTGTTTTTATGCCTAGAAGTCGACTGCCAAAAGGCATCAGTCGATTGCTCTCCCATCCATTGTCTCATAACAGCTCCATCCACGTTGGAACCTGCCTAACTTGGATCTCAAAGAATGATCGATAAACCTCAACAATGAGGTTTCACCCTAAGTATGATCCCCTCATACTTGATAAACACTCTTAGCCTACACCTAAGTCTTCAATCCACTTCCATCAGTCTCACGTCTCTCGAATTCCTTAAGTCCGTGACTCTTCATCCTTGCACTAGCCTTTAAGTGAATAGATCGGCTATGTCATACTAATTGGATTCTTTGCCAAGGTACATTTAGACTTATGCTGCCAAGACTCCACGCTTGGACTTTATACTGCCAAGACTACATGCTTGGACTTTACACTGCCAATATCACACCCTTGGACTTCCAAATTGTCAAGCATCCATACTTGGACTTTCACCGCCAAAGTTCACTTGGACTTTACGCCGCCAAAACTACACACTTGGACTTATGCTGCTAAGACTATACCTTTGTACTTTCCTTGCTAAGTACCTATGACTTGGACTTTCCATTGCCAAGACCCATGCTTGGACTTTCCAATTGTCAAGTACTCATGACTTGGACTTTCACATGTCAAGTGCCCAAGACTTGGACTTTACCATTGCCAAGTGCCCATGACTTGGACTTTACCATTGCCAAGACCTATGCATGCTTGTACTTTTCATGCCAACTACCCCAAGACTTGGACTTCACCATTGCCAAACCCCATGCTTGTAGGGTCGATGGTGGCCGGCTAGAGGGGGGTGAATAGCCTTTATCATAGATGGTGAAAGTCGTTCGTTCCTTGCTCATCTACAAACACTATTAGCGCAAGCAGAATCTACTAATACAAACAATTAAAGACAAAGCAAAATAGAGAATAGAAAACACAAACGCTAACACCGCAATGTAACGTGGTTCACGGCCTCGTCGCTAATCCATGGTCCGATTCGTCCAAGGTGAATCACGCCTCAAACTTTCACTATTCTCTCCTTTGCACCAAGCTAGGTGGAGGTAACCTTTTACACAAGAATCCACTCTTCTTACAATGGAATGAAGATTAGCATAAGTAGAAGAGTGGAAGATCTTTAGAGCACTTTGGGAGATGTTATGAGTTGAAGCATTAGGCCCCCAAAGCCCCTTACCTCTTCTTTTTATAGAAGAAGAGGGTTTCTTTCCGTTGACACAGGGCCAGTCGACTGATGCCTAGATCAGTCGACTGATCCTGTAGTCATTGCCCAATAACGACTTCTTTCCACATTGGATTTCACCCAATGACTCCTATATCAGTCGACTGATCTTACCATCAGTCAACTGATGGAGCTATCAGTCGAGTGCCGGAAGCGAACACTCCATTCTGTTCCCGAAACCCTTGTGACCAGTCGACTGATGCCTTCATTAGTCGACTGGTGGTCTCGCAGTCGATTGTCAATCCATGGCAGTCGATTGTTGGCACATGAATCGGACTCGAACACTAGTCGAGTCACAATCGACTTAGAGTAGTTGACTACCATGACATGACAGTCGACTGATGTCGGGAAATCCCATCCGACACTTAGTCAATTGGCCAAGTTCCACCTAAGCGCACTACCCCTTCTCGGGTTACATTCGCTCACTCTCATCCCTTGGAGTCCCTCACCTTTGAAGTTATCTTCGTCCGACCACATCCCTCGGATGCGCCAAGCGCACGGCTCTGCAACGCCATCCTTCGCGTCTCGCCCTGAAGTCTACTTCCTCCGGCTTCACTCCAATCTCCTCGTCCGGCGGTCCCTCGGATGCTCCAAGCGCACAACTTCCATAAAGCTATCCTTCACCAACTCAAGGATCGAGTCATGAGAGGTGAAACTCGCCAATGCTCCATGTGCGAATTACTAAGTCCTGCAAGACTCCAACGCACATATCAAATTCAAACATTCTAACTTAAACCCTTTGCCACACACATCAAAACCATATCACGGGTTGATTGCACTAACAGCTTGGACTTTATACTGCCAAGACTACATGCTTGGACTTTACACCGCCAATATCACACCCTTGGACTTCCAAATTGCCAAGCATCCATACTTGGACTTTCACCGCCAAAGTTCACTTGGACTTTACGCCGCCAAAACTACACACTTAGACTTATGCTGCAAAGACTATACCTTTGGACTTTCCTTGCCAAGTACCCATGACTTGGACTTTCCATTGCCAAAACTCATGCTTGGACTTTCCAATTGCCAAGTACCCATGACTTGGACTTTCACATGTCAAGTGCCCATGACTTGGACTTTACCATTGCCAAGTGTCTATGACTTGGACTTTACCATTGCCAAGACCTATGCATGCTTGGAATTTTCATGTCAAGTGCCCCAAGACTTGGACTTCACCATTGCCAAACCCCATGCTTGGACTTTTCATGTCAAGTACCCAAGACTTGAACTTCTCTCAAGTCCTACTCGAGCTAGGTCAACTTTGACCTGAGGCTGATTATTTCAACAATCTTCTCATAAAATTATCTCCTCATATGGTCAAACTCATGTCAACTATATGATCAATCCATTATCAAACAATAGTCAAACCATTGACAAACATCAAAATACTACTCGAGTCTCACTCGAGTCTGATCAATCGTGACCTGGACCAATTACATCAACACCCCTACCTATCTTATCTAATATGTTTTGTTCCCTTCCTAAATCTTCTTATGCATATGATAATGTTGTTTTCTTAGTCAAATGAATTGTTGTCCTATATCTCCCATTTGCATTTTCATTCCATAACTTTTTCATATTTCTTTCTTTAAAATCATCCCATTTACAACTGTATCAAATCCGATAAGCAATCAATTGTTATAAATAATTTCAAAGGTAACTTAATTAGTACAAAATTAGATAATTTTTTTAGATTTTAAAATGTACTACTTACCTTAAAATTATAACAAAGAAAATCCTTAATATCATTAGGCATTTTTTCTACGTTGGTTACACTCCTTTAACAACTCTTTTGATATCATTTGTAATTTCATGAGGAAGCTCAATTTCAACAAATCTAAAGACAACAAAATTAAGAATATCATAGTATGAAAAATAATTTATTGCAAAAGGATCAATGCTTATTAAATTTAAAAGGTAATATGACTTACTTATTCATAACCACATTTTACTTTATTTCATTCATCGATATCAATTGGAATATGAGACCCTTAGGTCCTCTTCGTCGAACTACTTCGTCGAACTACTGATGAACAATCTTCTTCATATTGAGCATCATTGATCACATCACTATTTGAAATTTATCTTCCCTTCTCATCCTACGACAAATAAATACATAAAATGTATGTAATTTAATAAATATAATATCGAGATAAATATATTAATATTTTCTTATCCTATGTGAAAGATATTGATAATGATGTCATAAAACTACTTCATAAATACGTAGGTATAACATAATATAAAATTTACACACCAATGTTTCATTTGATATGTTGTCAAGTTCAGAATTTGCCTACATGCATCATCATTAAATTTAACTATCATGTAATTCAGTGATTTGTTCAAATTGTATACCATTAATAAGAATTAAATATATATACTCATCCTATCATCTTCTTGGTCCTCTCCCCCTTGATCTTCTTTTGTTGAAACCAATATCCTTCACTCTATTTGACATCCTACATCAAAGTTAAAATATTTAATCAGTATATTTAACAAAATAATGTATGCTACCGAAATTTTAATAACAACGAAATAAATTCAAAAAAATTATGGGAAAATAACATATGGCAACTCTGTCAAAATTACAACAGGTTCAAAAATAACGAAGTTGTCACTATCCATACGGCAATTACATGTCAATTACAACAGTTGAGTATCAAATTTAATATTAAGATTTGTTCTTTATCTCAACTAAATACATTGAAGTTCTCCTACAGACATTGAAGAAATGTTTAATTAATTCAAGTTACAGGCCACAATTTCTGCAAGCCAATTGAACTGACACTGTCCATATGACAAATTTGTTAGTGTCCAAGTTCTTAAAGAAAGAAAGCCTGTGAGGAACTTTCTACATACAATTTAATTAACTCTAGCTCTGTAGACAATTGCCAAAACTATCATTGTCCATATGACAAATACATGGCAATTACAACATCTCTGTCGAAATTACATCAGGTTGTTTAAATAACAAAGTTGTCATTGTCCATATGGTAATTACATAGCAATTACAATAGTTGAGTATCAAGTTTGATATTAAGATTTGTTTTTCATCTCAAATGTATTGAAGTTCTTGAATAAAGTTTATAGGTCGCCGCTCTACGTACGGAAACAATAATTTAACTATTGCAGATATTGAAGTATAATTTATGAAAAAACTAAACTCATCATACAATAGTTTCAACTCTCATTTGAGTACAGTTTGCTCAAAACGAAGATAAAAAATAGCACAATAAAACTGCAACAATTGCTAAACAAAAACAACAAATATATTTATTTATATTTGTCCATTTCACTAGCACTATTATTAGAGGTGTTATCTATTTCATCTTGTGTTTCTTTGTCGGATTCCAAATCTTCAATCTCTTCCTTCATCTTTTCACCATCTATAATAACTTGCTTACCGTTCATTCATAACACGTTGAAGCTCCTCAATTTCCATTGAATTTAACTCATCTTTATCAACATCAAAAATAATGTTAACATCATCCATCTTTGTATATGTGATAACAATATGTGGAGTGGATATCTCCTCTTTCTGATAAACAATCTCAACAATCTGATGTGAGCAAAATATATAGAGTGCGTTTGGTTCAAGTAATCATACATAACCTTGGTTATATGATTACCAGGGAATAAAATATAATCTTGGAATAAAGTATAACCTTTGATAAAAACCTTGTTTGGTTGGAGGTTTTAATATATAACTTAGTTTGACATTTTACTAAATTATCTTTTGTCTTTTGCCGGTCGATTGGCCGGCGGCGACAGGCGGTGGCGATCGATCGGCGGCAATGGCGATCGAGTCAGCGGCAGCGACGATAACGATGGCGACCGTCGCATGGCCGATAGCGGTGGTTCGATCGGCGGCGACAACGGCCGACCGACGACAGGCGGCGGTGGCGGAGGGCAATGGGCGGCGGCGGGTGGCGACGGCCAGTGGCGGCGACAAGGGGAAGTGGCGACGGTAGTGGCGGCGATGGGAAGTGGCGGCAGTGGCGGCTGGCGACGGGCGGCGACGATGGCTGCGACAGCGACGATCGACTATAGGTAGCGATGACGGGCGACGACGACGGCAGCGGCGCCGACCAACGACGGGCGATGACGACGGGCGGCGGCGACGGCGACTAACGACGGGTGACAACCGACGACAGGCGACAAATCGATTGAGTTTTGACAAATTAGTATTTAATATATTGCTAGGGGTAATATTGGAAAAAAAATTCATTAACCCCGGGAATCAACAAAAACCTTGGTTCTCCAAGGTTTTCCGATTCCCCCTAAAAAGGTTTTTGTTCATAACCAGGTAATTAACAATTACCATGTAATTATTCATAACCTAAACCAAACAAGGTTTTTGTTGATAACCTAACCAGGTTATCAACAAAAACCCTCAACCAAACGCAGGTTTTAGGAGTAGTTTTCGCTCACATCTCATTTTATTTTTATGTTTGTTTCATGCATATTTTACTTTGTTTTGCATGCATTTCCTATTTTCTAGTCCAGAGATTTGCTTTTTGTACTTTTGTGTGTACGATAGCATTTCATGGGAAAAACGGCGCACTTTCGGAGCGAAAAAGAGCATTTGGCAGTTGGATGCAGCAGGGCACACGACCAAGGCATGTGGCTACACATGACCGTGTCCGAAGCTCGAGATTGGCCACCACAGGGTCACACACGCCCTGGTCATGTGGAAACACACGACAGTATGGCGGCCCAGCATTTTGGCGTAATTAGGTCTTTTTTTGGATTTCGTGAAGAGCCGACCTCATGTCTATATAAAGAAAGCCACATCCAAACCCTAAGAGGAGGCACGACAGCCAGGACAACACTCCGAAGCCCTAAAAAGCTTCGGAAACTCGCAATGGGGAGGAAGGAAGCCACTTGAGATCCAAGTTCTGCACATCAACGCCAGGGAGAAGAGCCTCAACGCATTGTAATCTATATTCTTTCCATACTTTATCTTGTATATATGAATTCAACAATCCTTGTGATTCTTTTCTCACATTGATGGAGTAGATTCTCTGATTCTAGGACTAGGGAGTAGTTTGTGTTGAGTTAGAATATGTTGGTTCAAATATCTTTTCATTCTTGAATCTATATTTGCAATTGGTGTTTGGTTTAAATCTATAACTATTGTTTTGGTTTTCTAGTCACTGTGCTTAGCCGATACGAGGGGTGACATCCCTCGTATCAAAGATTTAGGGGAATTTAAAGAGAAACCTAGGGGTTGTCCTCATCGCCGGTAATTGTGGAGAGAAGGATGCGATAGAGTAGGAAATACGCCCCGTTTTCGACTCGTCATAAGGATCAATTCAGCATCCTCGTACCGACTATCCCGTCCTAAAGCCAGGTTGACCTGGTATGGTAGAGGTAGCTTCCGATAGATGCGAAGGCTCATCGGGGGAGTGTATGATGTCCTTTTTACAAAACCGTAGCTAGAAACCTAGACAAAACCCAATTGACAACGTGTTCTGCGACATACAAATGAAACCGAAATCCTATAATCCATCCAAAGACTCATAACGTCCCTTCTCTTCCTCCATATGACACCGTACTAGAGTTAGGATCGCCGACAACCCTTTGAACCGCAACCATTAGAATCAATTTCCGAATAATAACATCCACCGAATAGATCGATACTCGAATCTCAGTCCTTATGGGATCGATAAATCTTTATTACTTGACGACATTGTGCACTTGCGAGCATTGAGCGCGAGTGCGTGCTTCGAGTCCTCGACGGTCTCCATCGCGAGATTTGAGATCGCATTCGCGTGCATCAAGTTTTTGGCGTCGTTGTCGGGGACTGATTGATTCAATATCGAATCAAGAAGTGGATAATTGGATCGGACTTAAGTTAAATTTATTTACTTGCTTTACTTTTACTTTTATTTTTATTTTTATTTACTTTAGTTTTAGCTTTTCCATATCTAATTTTAATTTAGATTTATTATATCTTGAGTTACTTCAGTTTTTGAACTATCGATATTAAAATCCGATTTAATAGCCACGATTCATCAAGTTTTGGTTCGACCCTCAGCATTATTCATTGTATATGATTATTTAATCCCCTCTCATCAAGGGCCGCTGAAATATTAACACAGCCCACTCGACCTTTGAGAGATTACATAGCGCCTAGACGAAAAACATGAAACTCCTGCATAACTATTCCACGAATTCAAGTCACGAGCTGGGAAATAAATCCTGCATTAATTTCTCTTATTCAAGAGAAGCAGTTTGGAGGAATTTAGATTGAGGAGTCCTATCTACACCTCAAAGAATTTCTGGTGTACTGCGGCACAGTGCAATATGAAAGAGTCCCAACAGACACCATTAAGCTCATTATGTTCCCATTCTCCCTGAAAGGGGAGGCTAAGCAATGGATACATACCCTACCAGAAGGGAATATAATGACATGAGAACAGATGGAGGACACTTTTCTAAGTAAATTCTGTTGGGATGTATACTGAAAAGTCTATCTTTTGTATGAACATCTTTATTTTTGAAATAAGAATCACATGATCATTGTTTGCATATTTATGGTGATGCATATTGTCTAATACATTACATTGTAGATAACATGGTGTGTGGTGTCACACGGGAGATCATGTTATCGGCCCCTTGTAAAGTATAAGTATAGGCTCACAACCGAGATGGCTTTGGACAAACCATTGGTATGGTTGTAGTGTAATTTGGTATTGATTTGTCTTGACCATAGAATCACAATAGTACACTTTGTGTGTATTGAGTAGGACCGACTTAGAGGTGATTCGATTTATTGCTGACTACATAATCGAGTCAGACCTCAGATATTATATTGTACATGCTCTTAATCCCGATATAATAACGGGCACATATACTTAGTATTCATTTATTTGATTTACCAATGAGCGAGATTTATAGAGTAAATTGATAGGCTCGGTAAGTTGGGAAATGATATTATTTATATGGTGTGCTATTGATTATAGGAGGAAACCGTGTCCTATAAATTAGGATGATGATGTCCCCTTGAGGAGCTCATAATGTTCATCATGTAAACCCTGCAGGTGGACTTGATCCGGCAAGATGATAAGGTTGAGTGGTACTACTCATGCATTTAGATGTTGATTAATTAATTGACAGTAAATTAATTAATCGATGGACATTCGAGATCTTAAACACGGGGAGAAAAATATACAAATAATATATGGAGCCCATATTAACTTATGGGGGTTGGTGAGGTATATCAATGATAATCCTCTAGTGGAATGGATTATCATTAATGGATCGGACTTTATGTGGGCTTGATCCATTGGGTGGCCAAGATCCAACTCCTCCTCATGGTCCCTATTGTAGCCTATTAAAATCTCATAAAGCCTAGATCCAATCGTTGAAAACAAAACTCTAGATTCGACGGTGGAGATTAAATCTCTAGATTCCACGGTTGAGATTAAATCTTAGATCCGACGGTTGAGATTAAATCCCTAGAACCGACGGTTGAGATTAAAAGAGGCTTAGGCCTAACTCTATAAAAGGAGGCAAGGGGGTGGGCGACAAGAGATATAGAAGAGGGGCTAGGGTTTGGGCGGCAAGGGCAAAGAGGTTGGGCAGCCACAAATAAGGAAACTTCTTTCCTTCTTCTTCCTTAGGTGGTGGGCGCCTATTCTCCTCTTTTCTCTCCTTTGGCGGCGTCCCACCTCCTCATCTCTTCTCCTTGGCCGGTGGAAACAAAGCCTAGGGTCTCTTCCCTTGGAGTTTTGGCCGGCGTCCACCATCCTTCTTCTCCTCTTGGCCAGCGGCAAGCATCAAG
Source organism: Wurfbainia villosa (assembly GCA_025175895.1). NCBI lineage: Eukaryota > Viridiplantae > Streptophyta > Magnoliopsida > Zingiberales > Zingiberaceae > Wurfbainia > Wurfbainia villosa. The sequence goes on along the minus strand of CM045994.1, from coordinate 88,833,379 downwards.
GTTGGTGCTTGGTGGTTGGTTAAAGGAAGGAGAAGAGTTTTGTTTCTATACTTCCTCTTGTTCGGAGCGAGCAAGAAAGGAAGATTGGTGATCTAGGAGGCTTCGACTTTTCGAAGATCGTCGCCCACACAATGTCCAAAAGGAGGAAGAATATACAATAGAAGATCGAGAGGTATAACGCTTGCTTATTTTCTTTTGTAACATGTCTATAATTGTTTTTCAATCATATACATGTTGTATATTCTGTTTTGTGGTTAAATTAACTTGGACCCCGAATACAAACACAAAAGTCGGTGATCCGTTTATCATCTATTCTGCGACTATTCATAGAATAGAGGTTGGTGGCTTGAACAACAAGTTTGTTCAAGTGACTACTCTAATCGAATAGCACGATGATGAAACGGTAGCTTGGGTAATCCCTCTTGTCAAGGATAAAAAAAATTTTATCCGGGGATGTAGAAGGGATCGCCATGAACAAGCAACCAAGTTGAAGTGGGAAGCGAAGTTTCCTACCTTCAAGTGGTATCAGAGCCACGATTTCCGATTTTGTGTGTTTAAGATCAGTTACTTTTATCCACTTTTCATATATTATATGTGTCGGATAATAGTAGGATGTGCATAGGTTAAATTTTTGGTTGCAGACATAGGATCCAACTATTATGGCCATATGTGTGTATGTGATTGTATGTATGTAATTGTATATTTTGTTGAATCCTCGGGGTTGACGAGGCTAATATTTAATTTTTGTAATTAGATATGACATTGTTTAGCCACTCTTTTTATTTTAGTTTACTTTCGATCTAGATTTCATGTACACTCTCTCGTGGAGTATAGGATCGATTGATATAAATTAAAATAATTTTTCTCGGCTCGGATCTCCGGATGGCTTGTACATGACATAGGGAGGAGCGGACGATATGGCGATACGACGGGAGACATATTGAAGACAAAAAGCCATAATAGTTAGAAAATATTTAATTTTCATATTTATTGCTTATTGTTTGATATGCATGTCGTAGGCTAGAAAATTCCTCAATTTTAAATTACTAAGTGGGAGAGGGATATTTTTATAAATTCCTATGGCCTTCATTACGATTTGACATGTGATGCAAACAAACTTGCGCGTCGGCTCTGAGTACCTTCCTCCCTATCGGATGAGTTTGTTTGCGGATCACAAGGTCGAATATAGTTATAGAAAATTATTAAGGAGCGTGTGTACTTCCCCATCGGAAGACACATAACCCGAGATAATTACCTTGGTACCGAGTAATGGTGAACACTTGGATACAAATATAAGTATCCTCCCTATCGGAGTCACTGCTTTTATTTGTAGGGTCGAAGAGGAACCAACTATTAATTTTACTTGTCAAAAAGTTAGGTTAACAAGATAGTAAAATTAATGGGTAAGACCTCCTCTTACAAATGTAGAATTCGTATACGTCCACATTATCGTGGCATACGATATTCTCGGTGTTTTGAGGTGTTGGTTGATTTTAAAATTTTATTATTTGAGTAATCAATAATTTTTTGAAATCTAATGTTTTGATCTATGTGATTCTTAGGTTGTTTTCAAAATGACTTTCAATCTGCTTGCTGTGATACTGAAAGAAAATAAACTTACTGGACCCAACTATGTTGATTGGAAGAGGAATCTTGACATTGTCTTGACTGCTGAGGAATACAAATATGTACTCCTCGAAGAGTGCCCTCCTAAGCCTGCGGATGATTCTGGGGAAAAGGAGAAGGAGAGTTATAAGAAGTGGATTAAGGCCGATGAGATTGCGCGGTGTTACATTTTGGCATCTATGTCAAATATACTACAACATCAGTATCAAGTCATGCCCACTGCTTATGATATGATGCTCAATCTCAAAGAGCTTTTCGGACACCAGAATCGGGTCGTAAGGCAGGAAGCCATGAGGAACTTGATGACGACTACCATGATCGAGGGAACACCCGTGAGGGATCATGTTCTCAAGATGATGGCTCATTTGAATGAGCTGGAAGTCCTCAGAGCTGAGATCGATGGGGAAACTCAGGTCGATATCATTCTCCAGTCTCTACCTAGGAGTTTTGAGCAGTTTCGCCTGAAATACAACATGAACAAGAGGTTGTATTCGTTGGCGGAGCTTCTGATAGAACTCCAGGTGGCAGAGGGGCTTTTTCGTCAGAGTGCTCAGGCGCAAGCCATGGTTGCCCAAAAAGTTTCTACTTCTAAGCCGAAAGGCAAGAAGAAGAAGAAACAAGCTGGGGCAAAGGTGATGGGAGGAACTCAGGGAGGAGTGAAAAAGTCGAAAGGCAAGTGCTTCACTTGTAAGTAGACTGGACACTAGAAGAAGGATTGCCCCAACCGCAAGTAGAACAAAGGTATATCTTTTGGTCTAGTCGTTGAAACATATTTAGCGGTGTTATCTACCAGCACCTGGTGTGTAGATACGGAAGCCACTGATCATGTCTGCAATACTTTACAGGGGTTCCAGAAAACCAGACGACTGGCTAAAGGGGAGATTACCGTATACTTGGGCGATGCCACGAAGGTGGCGGTTGTTGCAGTGGGAGATGTTTATTTGTCTTTTGAGACAAATAAAGTTTTGGTTCTTAAGAATTGCCTTTATGTACCTTTATTTAGAAACAATTTGATTTCGATTTCTAAATTGTTTATGGATGGATATTCTATTTCTTTTAATGCCAGAGTTGTTATAAAAAGGAATAGAGAAATTATCTGTTCTGGTTCATTGATAGGAAATTTATATACACTTGAACTAAAAGCTCCCACGATGAAATAGAAGTTAATAACTCATCTTCTAATTCCAATAAGAGAAAAGAACCTTCAAAGATGAACCAAACATATCTTTGCCATCTAAGACTTGGTCATATTAACCTAAGTATAATTCAAAGGTTGATAGCTGATGGAGCTCTGGGTTCGTTAGTGGTGGAAGATTTCCCAACCTGCGAATCTTGCTTGGAGGGTAAAATGACCAAGAGGCCTTTTAAAGACAAGGGGTATAGAGCCAAAGATGTGTTGGAATTGGTTCATTCTGATTTGTGTGGTCCTATGTCTATCCAGGCTAGAGGTGGTTTTGAGTATTTCATCTCTTTCATAGACAATTATTCAAGATATGGATACATTTACTTGATGCGTCGCAAGTCTGAATGCTTTGACAAGTTCAAAGAATTCAAGGTTGATGTGGAGAAACGTCAAAGTAAAAGTATCAAGACACTGCGATCTGATCGTGGTGGTGAGTACCTCTTGGGAGAGTTTAGGAATTACTTATCAGAGGTTGAGATTCAATCCCAATTATCTGCACCTGGCACACCCCAGTAGAATAGTGTAGCAGAGCGAAGGAATATGACCCTTATGGAGATAGTTAGATCAATGATGAGTTATTCTGAGCTGCCAAATTCATTCTGGGGATATGCTCTAGATACGACAGTGTATATTTTGAACTTGGTACCATCTAAATCAGTGCCTTCTACTCCCACAGAATTGTGGACTGGGCGAAAGCCTAGTCTGAGACATATTCGGATTTGAGAGAGTCCAGCACATGTGCTGAAGGCAGATACTGGTAAGTTGGAACCTCGTACAGAAGTGCGGATGTTCGTTGGCTCTCCTAGAGGAACGAAAGATGGTTTGTTTTATAGTCCTAGAGATCAGAAGGTGATCGTTAGCACGAATGCCATATTTCTTGAGGAAGACCATGTGATGAACCATAAGCCCATGAGTAAGATTGTTCTAGAAGAATTGAAAGGGGAAGTCACTACTTCAGTACCACCGGTACAAGAGGATATACCACAAGTCACTGCACCGCGTGTCACAAAGGATACACAGGTGATACCTCGTCGTAGTGGGAGGGTTGTTAGACAGCCTGATAGATTCATGTTCTTGGGAGAATCTTCTGATTTGGTCCTTAGCGAACATGAACTTGATCCTTGGACATATGATGAGGCAATCCAAGATAAAGATGCGGTATCTTGGCAAAGTGCAATGAATACTGAGATTGAATCTATGGATTCAAATCAGGTCTGGGAGCTAGTATAACCACCCAATGGTGTAAAAACCATTAGATGCAAGTGGATCTACAAAAGAAAGAGAGGAATAGACGGGAAGGTTGAGACCTTCAAAGCAAGGCTTGTTGCGAAGGGGTATACTCAGAAAGAGGGTATCGATTATGAGGAGAACTTTTCGCCGGTAGCCATGCTTAAGTCTATTCGGATTCTCTTATGTATTCCTGCTCATATGGATTATGAGGTATGACAGATGGATGTCAAGACAGCTTTCCTTAATGGAAGTCTTGAGGAAAACATCTATATGAAGCAACCAAAAGGATTCATTGCAAAGGGAAAAGAGCATCTTGTGTGTAAGCTTAATCGGTCCATTTATGGATTGAAGCAAGCTTCGATGTCTTAGAACATCCGCTTTCATGAGGTAATCCAGTCTTATGGATTCATTCAAAGTCCGGATGAGTCTTGTGTATACAAGAGATGTGACGGAAACGTAGTGGTATTTTTTGTACTATACGTAGATGACATTTTGCTAATTGACAACAATATCAAGGTGTTATCGGACGTAAGGGCATGGTTGTCCAAACAGTTTGATATGAAGGACTTGGGAGAAGTGGGACACATCCTTGGGATCAAGGTTATAAGGGATCGCAAGAAAAGGATGTTGTGCTTATCTCAAGCTTCATACATAGACACCATAACGGATCGTTTTAGCATGCAAAACTCCAAGAAAGGTTTTCTACCTTTCAGGCATGGAGTTCCTTTGTCTAAGGAGATGTGTCCTAGAACGTCTAAGGAGATAGAGGAGATGAAGGCAGTTCCTTATGCTTCGGCAGTAGGAAGCCTCATGTATGCGATGCTATGTACGAGACCAGATATCTGCTTTGCCGTGAGCATGGTCAGCAGATATCAGAGTAATCCAGGACAGGGACATTGGATTGCGGTAAAACATATATTGAAGTACTTGAGAAGGATTAGAGATTATATGCTAGTTTACTAGGCAGACCAGTTACTCCATGTGGGTTACACAGATTCCGACTTCCAATCAGATAGGGATAACAGTAGTCTACCTCAGGTTTTGTGTTTACTTTGGGAGGTGGAGCCATTGTATGGAGGAGTGTCAAGCAGAAATGCATGGCGGACTCTACCATGGAAGCTGAGTATGTGGTAGCCTCTGAGGCGGCCAAAGAAACTGTGTGGCTCAAGAACTTCTTGATGGACTTGGATGTGATTCCTGGTTTGCCCAGAACTATCACAATATATTGTGATAATAGTGGTGCAGTTGCAAACTCGAAGGAACCACGAGCCCATGAGGCAAGTAAACACATAGAGTGCTAGTACCACCTGATACGAGAAATTACTGTGGCCAAGATTGCATCGGAGGATAACCTGATAGATCCTTTCACTAAGACCCTTCCAGCGAGAGCTTTTGATAGGCATGTGGAGGGAATGAGAATCAGATGTATGACAGTTTGAGGGCAACATAAGTCATTTAGTATAAGTGGGAGATTGTTGGGATGTATACTGAAAAGTCTATCTTTTGTATGAACATCTTTATTTTTGAAATAAGAATCACATGATCATTGTTTGCATATTTATGGTTATACATATTGTCTAATACATTACATTGTAGATAACATGGTGTGTAGTGTCACATAGGAGATCATGATATCGGTTTATTGTAAAGTATAAGTAAAGGCTCTCAACCGAGATGGTTATGGACAAACCATTGGAATAGTTGTAGTGTGATTTGGTATTGGTTTGTCTTGACCATAGAATCACATTAGTACACTTTGTGTGTATTGAGCAGGACCGACTTAGAGGGGATTCGATTTATTGTTGACTACATAATCGAGTCAGACATCAGATATTATATTGTACATGCTCTTAATCTCGATATAATAACGAACACATATACTTAGTATTCATTTATTTGATTTACCAATAAGCGAGATTTATAGAGTAAATCGATAGGCTCGGTAAGTTGGGAAATGATATTATTTATATGGTGTGTCATTAATTATAGGAGGAAACTGTATCCTATAAATTAGGATGATGATGTCCCCTTAAGGAGCTCATAAGGTTCATCATGTAAACCCTGCAAGTGGACTTGATCCGGCATGATGATAAGGTTGAGTGGTACTGCTCATGGAGTTAGATGTTGATTAATTAATTGTCAATAAATTAATTAATCGATGGATATTCGAGATCTTAAATACGGGGAGAAAAATGTACAAATAATATATGGAGCCCATATTTTAATTATAGGGGTTGGTGAGGTAGATCAATGATAATCGTCTAGTGGAATGAATTATCATTAATGGATCGGACTTTATGTGGGCTTGATTCATTGGGTGGCCAAGATCCAACTCCTCATGGTCCTAATTGTAGCCTATTAAAATCTCATGAAGCCTAGATCCAATCGTTGAAAATAAAACTCTAGATCCGACGGTGGAGATTAAATCTCTAGATTCGACAGTTTAGATTAAATCTCTAGATCCGATGGTTGAGATTAAATCCCTAGAACCGACGGTAGAGATTAAAGGAGGCTTAGGCCTAACTCTATAAAAGGAGGCAAGGGGGTGGGTGGCAAGAGATATAGAAGAGGGGCTAGGGTTTGGGCGGCAAGGGCAAAGAGGTTGGGCGGCCACAAATAAGGAAACTTCTTTCCTTCTTCTTCCTTAGGTGGCCGGTGCCTATTCTCCTCTTTTCTCTCCTTTGGTGGCGTCCAACCTGCTCATCTCTTCTCCTTGGCCGGTGGAAACAAAGCCTAGGGTCTCTTCCCTTGGAGTTTTGGCCGGCGTCCACCATCCTTCTTCTCCTCTTGGCCGGAGGCAAGCATCAAGGTTGGTGCTTGGTGGTTGGTTAAAGGAAGGAGAAGAATTTTGTTTCTATACTTCCTCTTGTTTGGAGCGAGCAAGGAAGGAAGATTGGTGATCTAGGAGGCTTCGACTTTTGGAAGATCGTCGCCCAGACGACGTCCAAAAGGAGGAAAGACATACAATAGAAGATCGAGAGGTATAATGTTTGTTTATTTTCTTTTGTAACATGTCTATAATTGTTTTTCAATCATATAAATGTTGTATATTCTATTTGTGGTTAAATTAACTTGGACCCCGAATACAAACACAAAATTCGGTGATCCGTACATCGTCCTATTCATGACTATTGGGTATTCGTAGAATAGAGGTTGGTGGCTTGAACAATAAGTTTGTTCAAGTGACCACTCTAATCGAATAGCACGACAATGAAACGGTAGCTTGGGTAATCCCTCTTGTCAAGGATAATTTTTTTTATCCGGGGACGTAGAAGGGATCGCCATGAACAAGCGACCGAGTTGAAGTAGGAAGCGAAGTTTCCTACCTTCAAATTCTCCCACACACACACACACAAAACAACCTACTTTAGGGATAAAATCCTTTCATTTGAGTAAGGGCGGGAAGAGACTCTGGCCGAGGCATGGAAGAGACTATAAGAAATGGTTATTCGTTGTCCACACCATGGATTACAGGATTGGTTACTCCTCCATGTTTTTTATTGGGATCACTAGCCCATCAAAGAACTTGAGGCGTCTTGAGGAAAAAGAGCACAAAAGACACATATCACATTATCGAAACAGTGGTGTGGACTCTTGAAATGTGGGCAAACAACGAGCAAGACTTTCAGGAGGCACTCCCCATAATGGGGGTCGGTAAAGTTAAGTAGCGCCAAAGTGGGAGGGACAAAGAGACAAAGAGGGAGGATGGATGGAAGAAGCTTCCTATCTTGGGATCAAGAAGAGGAAGAGTCGGGGTAGGAGGCAAAAGAGAAACACACAGGGCCTGAGATGAAGTCACTTCTCCCGAATCTCAAGTATGAATTTTTGGGTCCGACATCAACCCATCCGGTGATAATAAATGCCAATTTGAGTGAGGTAGAGACAAGGAAGTTGCTGGGGGTGCTCAGGGTGTACAAAAAAGTGTTGGGGTATACTATCGATGACATAAAGGGGATAAGCCTATCTCTATGCATGCATAGGATAATACTTGAGGATGGGTGTAAGTCAACCATGGAGCGCCAAAGGCAACTTATCCCACACCTGCAAGAGGTAGTGAAAAAGGAAGTGCTTAAACTCTTGAATGTCGGAATAATTTAACCAATTTCGGATAGTGAGTGGGTAAGTCCGGTGCACGTAGTTCCAAAGAAAGGTGGCACCACAGTAGTCAAAAACGAAGAGAATGAGATGATCCCTGTTCGAGCAGTAACGGAGTGGAGAATGTGTATAGATTATCATAAACTAAACAAAGTAACAAGGAAGGATCATTTTCCACTCTCATTTATCGATCAAATGTTGGAACGCTTCGCTAACCATTCCTATTTTTGCTACCTTGATGGGTACTCAGGGTTTTTCCAAATTCCAATTCACCCTAATGACCAAGAGAAGACCACCTTCACCTGCCCGTATGAAACCTTCGCTTACAGAAGAATGCCCTTTGGCCTATGTAATGCCCCAGCCACCTTTCAGCGTTGTATGACAGCTATTTTCTCAGATATGATTGAATAGATTATGGAAGTATTCATGGATGATTTTTCAGTCTACGGAACAAGTTTTAATGCATGTCTGAAGAATCTAGAAAGGGTTTTGCAAAGATGTGAGGAGAATAGCTTGATTCTGAATTGGGGAAAATGTCACTTCATGGTAACTGAAGGGATAGTTCTGGGACATAAGATATCAGGGAATGGTATCGAAGTAGACAAGGAGAAGGTCTAAGTAATTGAAAAGTTGGCGCAAACCAGGGATGTGAAGGGGGTCTGGAGCTTTCTTGGGCATGCAGGTTTTTATAGAAGGTTCATAAAGAATTTCTCTCAGATAACTAGACCTTTGACAAATTTACTAGCTAAGGACATAGAATTTATTTTCGATCGGCAATGTTTAGTAGCGTTTGAAGAAATAAAAAAGGCCTTAGTAACATCCCCGATAATACAATCCCCTGACTGGAGTCTACCATTCGAGGTCATGTGCGATGCTAGTGATTATGTAGTAGGGGCGGTGTTGTGGCAACCGAAGGAAAAGAACCTACACTCCAGGCACTGAGCGACGCCGCAGATCAATTATACCACGATCGAGAAGGAATTACTGGCAGTCGTGTTTGCATTCGACAAGTTGAGACAGTACTTAGTAGGTTCGAAGGTGGTTGTTTAAACTGACCATACTGCAGTTCGCTACTTGCTAAGTAAGAAAGATGCTAAACCCCGCCTTATTCGTTAGATTCTATTACTTCAAGAATTTGATATAGAAATCAGGGATAAAAAGGGCTCAGACAATGTCGTTGTAGACCACTTATCATGCATGCCCATAGATGGCAGGATAGAAGAGGGAGATAGTGCCCAAATAGACGATGCTCTGCGGGATGATACCCTCATGGCTATCACTAAGGTTACCACCCCCAAGTATGCAGATTTGGTGAATTTTCTAGCAGGGAGAGTGATACCATCAGAATTCACTACCCAACAAAGGGAAAGATTCTTTGCAGAGGTTTGGCAATATATATGGGATGATCCCTTCCTATTTAGGAAATGTACAGATATCGTATATCGAAGGTGCGTACCAGAAGAGGAAGTGGAGAGCATCCTCTTCACTACCATTCCTCGGCATATGGGGGGCATGCCGGAATTGCAAAAATAGCTGCGAAGGTACTTCAGGAAGGATTCTACTGGCCTAGTTCTGTTTAGGGACATGCGCAACTATGTAGTCTCCTGCGATCGGTGCCAGCGAACAGGAAATATAGGTAGGAGACATGAGATGTCGGCAAGCACCATATTAGAAGTAGAGCTCTTTGACATATGGGGGATAGATTTCATGTAACCCTTTCCCGCTTCCGACGCGAACAGATATATCCTGGTCGCCGTAGACTACGTCTCCAAATGGGTGGAGGTCGTAGCATCACCCCACTACGACGCTAGAACTGTAATAAAAATGTTCAAAAGAAACATATTCCCTAGATTCGGAGTTCCTTGAGTCGTAATCAATGATGGAGGACCCCACTTCATTGAAAAACAATTTGAAAAATTGCTACATAAATACGGGGTGATCCACAAAGTCTCGACAGCGTATCACCCGCAAATGAGCGGACAAGTGGAAATTTCGAATCGAGAAATCAAAAGTATTCTAGAAAAGACGGTAGCGACATCAAGGAAAGATTGGTCACAAAAATTGGACGATGCTCTTTGGGCTTACCGCATAGCTTATAAGACCCCGATAGGAATGATCCCGTTTCGTTTAGTTTATGGGAAGCCTTTCCATCTTCCCTTTGAATTAGAACACAAGGCTTTCTGGGCCATCAAAAAGATCAACTTGCATTATTGCACGATAGGAGAGAAAAGGAAACTACAGTTAAGTGAGCTGGACAAAATTCGAAGAGATGCGTATGAGCATGCTAAGGCATATAAGGAAAGAACTAGGAAGTGGCATGACCAACATATCTTGAGAAGGGAGTTTAAGGAAGGTGACTTAGTTCTCCTATAAAATTCCAGGTTAAAACTTTTCCCATGGAAGCTAAAATCAAGGTGGTCAGGACCGTTTCGGGTAAAGAGGGTATACCCATATGGTACAATGGATATATGGAGTAAGGAATCAGGGGAGATCAAAGTAAATGGACAACGATTAAAGAAGTATCTAGGGGAGTCTCCAGAATTCGAGACAGATGAATAGAGGTTTATAGAACCTCCGGAGCCAAGTTGAGGTAAAGGAGAGTGGTCGAGCTAAAAGACCTTAAACAAAGTGCTTCTTGGGAGGCAACCCAAGTTTAATTTTACATGTTTTTAATCTTTCTACATTCGTGTGTATAATTTAGACTTTGATTTATTGTCGATTATGTTCTTTGCAAATAGCTTAGGATTAGGGAAAAACCTGCTAGGAAGAAGCAAAGATCATTTTGAGCCCACCTAGTCCACGTTGACATGAGCCTGCACCTGCACCACCACCTTTTTCTACTTTTGAGCTGGATCACGGTATCTGTCTATGATTTTTGAAATTCGATCGTACCTCGATAACATATATCTGAAGCGTGGACGAGGCGTGATGGGAGGAGCAGGCGGCTACCGCAGCAGCGAGTTTGAGGCTTCGAGGCACTTCCGAGCCAAGGAGTTCTACGACAAGGCCCGTATCTACTTCCAGGAGGAGGTTGCCCATCGCCAGGAGGAGGCCACCCACCGTCAGGAGATGTGGTAGCACATGCATGCCCAGCAGCCACAGTGGGCTAGGGAGGAGGAGCACCGAGCAGCCGCTGCATTAACCAACTCTCAGATCGGCCACATGTACATGTGGCATTAGCGGCTCAACACCAGATTCTCCCAGGATCTTGAGATGCCGAGGCTACCGGACTTTCCACCTCGTCCACCATACTAGAGGTATGCTTTCAGCAAGTCTAGGGGACCCCCAAGTTTTGATTTATTTTGTTTCTAGCAATAGTTTCTTTCTTGATATTTGCATTATGGTTAACATTCATTTGTTCATGCATAAAGCTGTTTAGTTGCTTTCATCACTTAATTTTTGTTATCTATAAAGCTGCCTCAGTAGTATTTTTAAAGTTTGTTCTTCCATGGGTAACTTAACTTCATTTACCTCGTGGTATTTTATTTTATTTGCTCTAATGAATGTTCTAGACTTACACTGGTTAGTTTTTATTTTTACACCTACACATTATGAACAATTTTAAAGGAAAAATCTAGTACGTACCTAGTTATGATTCATCTCAGTAGTCTAGTACTTTAGAATCCATAGGTGACTCTAGATTTAGCATTTTAGTTACTGGAGATGCTCGGATTGTGGAAGCCCATTCGGAAAAATCAAAATCCCAAGAGAGAGAGAAAAGAAAGAAAGGAAAAAAAATGGAATAAGAAAAGACAAAAAGAAAGAAAAAGAGAGTAAGAAAAAAAAAAGATTATTGAGGGATAAAAAAAATAGTTGTCAGGGTGGAAATGGTTAGGTGCCCCTTTGAAACCGAGTTAGGTTACTGGAAAAATACCTACCAATTTCTCTTAATATCGAGCACGCCTTTTAGACTTTGTGCTAGATCTAGAGAACGACCCTCGCTTTGGGAAGGTAAGTGCCTAAGAGTCGAAGACCTTATGAAAGCTATAGGATAATGACTTAACTCACCATGGAATGAATATCCCCTAAAAAGATTCACTTGGCACGTGTATGAGGAGTTAACTTAGTGAATTTTTAGAACACATCTATTTTGCTTTGATTGAAAATACCACTTGATAAATCTAGTTAACATGCTAAGTATGGAACGATACTTTTTTAAAATTTCATGCGAGGTTTGCATGAGGACAAGCAAAGGTGCAGGGAATTGATGTGAGCAAAACATATAGAATTTTAAGAGTAGTTTTCGCTCACATCTCATTTCATTTTATATTTGTTTCATGCATATTTTACTTTGTTTTGCATGCATTTCCTATTTTCCAGTTCATAGATTTGCTATTTGTACTTTTATATGCAGGATAACATTTTATGGGGAAAACGACGCACTTTCGGAGCGAAAAAGAGCATTTGGCAACTGGATGCAGTAGGGCACACGGCCAAGGTGTGTGGCTACACACGGTCGTGTCCGAAGCTCGAGATTGGCCACCATAGGGCCACGCATGACCTGGTCATGTGGTAACCCAGCATTTTGGTGTGATTAGGTCTTTTTCTAGATTTCATGAAGAGTCGACCTCATGTCTATATAAAGAAAGTCATGCCCAAACCCTAGGAGGAGGCACGACGGTCGGGACAACACTCCGAAGCCCTAAAAAGCTTCGAAAACTCACAACGGGGAGGAAGGAAGTCACTCGAGATCCAAGTTCTGCACCTCAATGCCAGGGAAAAGAGCCTCAACGCATTATAATATATATTCTTTCCATACTTTATCTTGTATATAAGAATTCGACAATGCCCTGTGATTCTTTTCTCGCATTCATGGAGTAGATTCTCTGATTCTAAGACTAGGGAGTAATTTGTGTTGAGTTAGAACATGTTGGTTTAAATATCTTTTCGTTCTTGAATCTATATTTACTATTGGTGTTTGGTTTAGATCTATAGCGATTATTTTGGTTTTCTAGTCACTGTGCTTAGCCGATACGAGGGATGACAGCCCTCGTATCAAAGATTTAGGGGAATTTAAAGAGGAACCTAGGGGTTGTCCTCATCACCGGTAATTATGGGGAGAAGGATGTGATAGAGTAGGAAACACGCCCCATTTTTGACTCATCGCAGGGATCAATTTGGCATCCTCGTATCGACTATACCGTCCTAAAACCAGGGGTTGACCTGGTATGGTAGAGGTAGCTTCCGATAGATGTGAAGGCTTATCGAGGGAGTGTATGATGTCCTTTCCATAAAATCGTAGCTAGAAACCTAGACAAAACCCAATTGACAACGTATTTTGCGACACACAAATGGAACCGAAATCCTAGAATTCATCCAAAGATTTGTAGTGTCCCTTCTCTTCTTCCGTGTGATACCGTACTAGAGTTAGGACCGCCGATGACTCTCTGAACCGCAACCATTAGAATTGTTTTTCGAATAATACCATCCACCGAATAGATCAGTACTCGAATCTCAGTTCATGTGGGATCAATAAATCTCAATTACTTGATGACACCCGTACACTTGCGGGCATTGAGCGCGAGTGGTGCTTCGAGTCCTCAAAGGTCTCCGTCGTGAGATTTGAGGTCGCATTCGCGTGCATCACAATCGGTGATACTTTTTCATCTTGTTCTTCAAGTCATGGTATGTCAAATTTTCCTCTATCATTAACTTTGCAAACTATGACCCAATCATTCCTCTCTTGTTTGATGATAGGAGATATGGCATAGTACACTTGTTGGGCTTGAGCAACTAATATGAAAGGGTGATGACATGTATTTTAGTATCTTATTTTGCACTTGAACTCAATGTTTTAAAAATCTTTACATGTTTAAATTCAAGCTCTTAGTGTATTTTATGTGCAAAAGGATATTATGATCTTTATTGCAAATCTTCTCAATTTGATGGTATATGTTCTCAAATTTGAGCGTATCTTATTTTGCAGAAAGAGAAGATGAGCTTTGGCTCATTTTGAGGGGGTTAATCAATGAGAAACATGACCAAACCATTCCTCCATCACGCCCCAACCATATTCTAAGCTATGGAGTTGAAGAAAACAGAGGAAGAGCACCTCAGAAGCTAATACAACTAGGTCAAGCCTATGGGCATGGCTAAGTTGTGTCATCTTCTAAGTGAATAGAATGCATAACACAGATTATAACATGGCCAGTCCATGCCCATAGACACGGTCATGTCGTGTCCTATGGGGAGCACAGGTTTGAGATACATATAAATACCCCATGGTCTTGATCTAATGGAAAAAATCTCTCCTTCATCCTCTATCAACCCTAACCACTTCTTCACCTCCCTTCCTCTGAGTTGGGAGGAAGGAAGTTCACCTCTTCTTATCAGAATAGAGAGGAGAGTACACTCCACATTCAAGGCTCCATCTGATCCATACTTGCTCAGAGGGATTCCTTAGATCATCTCTATCATCGCCAACATCTCAAGAAAGGTCTTCTTCTTTAGCCCTCCGTTGCTCTGGCCAACAGCTCAAGAGACATAGTTCCCTCATGATTTACCTCTATTTTGGTTATGGGATTGGCTAGTAGGGGCATTGAGGGCGAGTGAATCGCCTTTTTGCTGCAAAGGTCATCTTAATTCTTTAATGAAGAAAGCATCTTCATCATAATCCATCGTTGAGAAGTCATTCTTGCCATGAGCTTAGGGGTTCCTAGCTCTACACTATTGTCATTCATCTTTCATTCGCAAGCTTAGAGTTCCAAGCACCATGAATAACTCCATCACAAGTTTAGGGGTTCCTAACTCGATCCACATCATCGACAAGCATCGATCCTCATCATCCACCATTCAAATCAGAGAAGGAGTCTTCTTCACTTTAGTGCTTAGCTCTACTTAGTTCATTTATTTGTTTTCTTGTAATGTGTTTGCCTTAATTCTCCATACCCTTTTGTTACTTAGTTCATGCATGTTACCTTGTTTAATTTCCCCAATACTTTATTTTGTTGAATGCTTTAAGTTGTGTTTTTCATTTAGATTGCAATTGGGTTAGATTAGATTAGAAATACTTTACTTTATGTTTTCTTTAATTGCAATTTTAGTTTAACTAGATTAGATTAGGATGCTTTTCATGTTTTAATTTTAGCATCAAACTCAACAACAAAAACCTCCCAACTATAACATTAAAAATCCAAACCTCATTTCCAAATAAATTGATCATAAGACTATTGTTCACCAACTACACTCCTGTTGAGAAACGACCCAAGTCTTCCCTATGCTATATTAGTCTAGAGGAGTTTTGATAATTTGTTTGACATTGTATTATGATAATACAGTCTGATCAAAGGGTCATTTGTGTTAAACTTTGATTTATGATTAATTTCTACAAAATTCAACCTATGCACTTTCATCCCTTTATCTAATTAATGCATCATACCAATGACACTTAGACAATACAATGATATCCTTAAGACCGTAATATTTCAATTTCAAAATTTCTTCCAACACCCCATAGTATTCCACTTCATGCTCATTGATGGTGCTCTATAAGACACAAACATCATAATTTGATGTTGTTTTGTAACGCTCATGTTCCATGGTCTCAAATTTAAACCCATTAACAAAGTATCCTTTATAACTTAAAATTTCTTTATGTCATCATCAATCTCAAAATGTCACCATCAATCTCAAAAGGATGTTCTTGAATCTAACATTAAAATTAAATTAAATGGACTAAAAATATTGTTATAAATTATTAGAAATAGATGTATAAATTAAAATTATATTCTATATATTTATATAAGCGAGTAACCATTGAAAAAATTCTTGATCACATAATATTTGAAGTTCCTTGTCATTAATCCCCGGATATTATTGTTTCTTTACTTCAATAGTTTTCCTACATTTATCAAGTGATTGTTTATGTTTTTTAATTCTCAAATGCACGAATTATGAAAAAAAATGCTTAAAATAATTATGTGACAAATGGAACGATCTTTTCATAATTCATCAAGATGTATTTATGGACAGCTTTTAGCGGATTAACTTTAAGATATTTGTCTACAACTCGAGAGCTAAGTGCTTGTCCTGGGTGAATAAAAATTGACAGCCCGCTAAAATAATCTACTACTCTTTTATAATCATTTCATGGAATTTGAGTTAGTCGTGATTGTATGTGTGGTTCAAAATATGATGAACAAAATGTTGAAACTTCATCTATGATATAAGCTTCAATAATAGATGTCACACTCCGAGAGTATACTTATTTGTCTACTCGACGGTATCCTCTCGTGACAATATAAGATACAATACGATACAATGCCCAAATAGTTGTTGGCACACACAAGTCATATACCATAGTGAAATGCACCGATAAGTATAAAGATACAAGGACTCAAAGATGGTATGACTTTGACAGAAACCAAAAAACATAACAAAAACTAATACCACAATTGAATCCATAGCAAGAGGGAACATTATAACCACATACAACAATCACAATCCAAAATACGGAGCCAATATAGAATAAAATCCAAATTACTCGATGTGAGATGGGATCGGCACCAAACAGGACCTCCGAGCATTATACTATATCCTCTACTTGCTACCTAAGAGGAGGAAGCCCAGACGAGGTGGTGAGTAAAATACTCAGCGAATATGAGAAGATAGTGCATGAACTAAATACATATGGAGATCAACAAGTGTACAGTCTCAAAGGTAGTATCAAATAATCATCAGTATGAACATAATTAATGTATATACCAACCTGATCCACCAGGTATATTGTAATGAACAGAAATAAATGAAAATTTGCAATGGTACAACTCATACCAACCTAAGCAACCTATAACAACATAACACATGTAAATAACATACATGAACGATATCACACATGCCCAGCTCATAATCACATGAGCATCATATACAACATAACACGTGCAGATGATATGCATGAACAATATCGCACATGCAACATTCATATATCAAACAAATGTGATATATCTCAAGCATAATGTAAAATATCACAATCATATGCAACACATATCACAACATAGCTGCAACATATGCAACACATAGCTGCAACATATGCAACACACATCACATGCATATGTATGGTCATTGTCTACATCCCCTCTAGTTCCACAACCCCAAGTGGCTGAGTGGTGTGCACGTGACATTGCACAGACTCCAGCTTACCACTACTCTCGAGTGACCTAGTGGCAGTATGGAAAAATAGTTATCTAGTTATATCGAAGGGGTTCATGCCTACACGTGACTCTAGCTACTACTACCTCGAGTGGTCGAGTGGCATGGCATGTCAAGCTGCCCATAACTCCCGCAACCACTACCCCAAGTGGTCAGGTGGCACAACTCCAAATAGTAACTATCTAGCTACGTCAAACTTTGGCAATGCTCTCCACCCTATAGGGGTGACAGTCCAAAGAAATATGATGTGATGGCATGCGTTCCATGAATATGACTGCACCACCGATCCTCTTGGTAATTAGTGTACTATGTGATGATGAATCATCCATGTTTGTAAACTTCCTAGTGATGCTCTCTACCTCACAGGGGAGCCATAACCAATAGAAAATGAACAGTATGAGGACCTTCCGTCCTCAAGTATACCTCTACTAACAACCTGCTCAACCACACATGGAAGTCAAAGTCATTAGGAGCATGCATAGTGCAATGAAATGCAATATGACCATCATGCTCGCAAACATATCCAGACCACAAATATACCTCCACTATTGCCTCGCTCAACCATGCATGGGAGCTACAGCCAATAGGAGCAATGCATACAGATGCAATATGGTAGATATGTCTCCACTAGCGACCCCTCAATCCCACATGGGAGATATGGCTGACAGGAACAATGCATAAAATACAATATGACAAACATGCCCCAAAATATTACCATCTCTACCACTAGCAATGTACATGATGATATAACCAAGTATCATAACAGTAATCATCAATAGAGATAAACGAGACTATATAGATATCAAAAAGAGTATCTCAAAGTTCAAGCAACTAAGCATCAAACTCAGATACAATAAAGAGTGGAGTTAAGATTATTCCATCTAACAATAACAAGGTTCATACACTAAGATCAATGATCTATAAGAATCAAATAGGAACCACCCACTTGATATGTAGAATATCAGGAAATCTTCACGTTTGAGAGACCACCTCTATTCAGAATTCTACAAAGGTAAAATACAAAGTATAACTAAGTTCTACTGTTAGTCTATTAAATATAAAACTCAAATCGATTTGTTAATTGTTGATCCATATCAACCAGTTGATTAACTAAAATTGATTAATGGAATTCACTTAAATAATCCATCCACCTAAACACACAGTAACTTATCTTTAACCCAACAATTAATTCAAAAATTAATAGTTAATCTAATCTAACCCATTAACTATTAATCAAATGAACTAATCCCATAATTAATCTACCAATTAATCATAGCTAATCAAGCTAATTAAATTAGCATCCGATTCACAACCCTTACCTCGATTGCTTTGGCGAAATTCGATTACGACAACGAAATCTGGCGACAGCAGCAGTGCCATGAGTGTCACTGAAGGACAAACGACAATCGTCACATATCAACAGTGATTGAACACCCACGCAAGGGCTGGAGATCACGGCTACAAAGCTGGCGATGATGGCCGCAAGAAGTCGATCAACTGCGGTGGTTGTGTGGTCACTGGACTAGCAGCTGTGGCTGTGGAGACGGTCGACAGTGGGCGGTGCAGCTCATGAGAGGGAGATCAGCAACAAATGACAACATCGGAATCAAGATCGGAGAGGAACATGGAGTTGTGTGCTCGCAGTGAAGGGTGGCGGTGCTTCGGCTGCGACGAGACGATGGCACAAGGGAGAGGCGGTGTGCGATCGGATAAGCTCGGGAGAGATGGGTAGGCGACGGCGAGAACTCAGGAGAAAGGGATCGGGAGATTTGGAAAGAATAGAGAAATTAAAGAAACCTAGGTTTTAGTATTTATAACTTAGGCTAATTAAATCTATTAACTCCTTCGTAAAAGTTTCATTATTTGTTTTATCAACTTGATTTATATTCCAGAAAAATTCCTAAAAACTCTTAAAAAATTCTATAAGATATTTTCTTCATTAACAAGTGTTATTTGATTATCATTTTTATTGTCTTATTTAGCAATAGAAGCTTCAACTTGAGCTCTATTACCGACTTTTTTCTTCAAATGGTATAAAAATCTGAAATAGTTTTACATTTGTATTAGGTATATATAACTAGCATTGACATGAATTAGTAAATTTATCAAAAATAATATCTCTCAAAAAGATACATCCATCTATATTGTATAAGTCCACCAACTTTTTTTTTTTTGATTCACCTGAGGTATCGGGCTTACGCCCACTAATCCTCAGGGCCGACCGACCCGACTGTTAGTGAAAGCCCTAGAGTCAATCATATGATGATTGTTGTATGGACTTTATTGTATCATATTCCTATTTATAAAGGCATGGTTATTATATTTACTTGTATTGGTGCCAAATAACTAAATATAATAATGTCTTTGAGTAGTAGGTTCTTATCTATATCAATCGATTGGTTGAATCGATAATGAGATGATATAGAGAACACTACTCTTAATCATTCCTAGTCGAGTATTAACATTCAGGGACAATGTTAATGCGTAGAGACTAGCATGTAGGTCAACAAGATGACTTGATCTCACAAGTCATGGATATGAGATATCAAGTTGACACATGGGTATGCATTGGAGAATGTATACTAAATGACCCGCCATGAGAAAGTATCATGCATCGTTATATGAGTGTCATATACTTTCTCATGTGGCTATTAGCATGACTATTAGTCCTTAGACCTGAAGTCACCATGGTTCCCTACATAAGGAGTTGCATACTTTGGCTTCGTCAAACGTCACCCGTAAATGGGTGGACTATAAAGGCGATTACTGGGTATGTAACGAATTATGCGGAGGGATGTGAGTGATGTAGATGGGATCTATCCCTCCTATATGACGGGGGTGACATCGATATTCTTGATAGAGTGAGACCAATGGGCGTATGGTCATGCCCAAATGAGTCAATATGAGATATTGAGCTCATTTGATTAGAGTGAGTCTACTTGGGGTTCAAGATTTAGATTGTACCGAGGATGACACGGTCTATGCCTCGATTGGTCAATCTAGATGTCAAGGATAGAGGGACATTGTCACATATTGTGAGAGTCACAATTAGTAGTCACAAAGGTGATGTTGGAGCTCAACATTCTGTAACTTGGGTAGCAATGATGTGTTGCTAGATACCGCTCATTGCTTATGTTCCTAAATCGGTTTAGGGACATTGCCAACGTTACAAGAACCTATAGGGTCACACACATAAGAGCAATTAGATGGAGATTAGGTTCATATGATGAACCATGAGGATTAGGTTCATGGGATGAACCAAATTGGATTAAGAGTAATCCAAATTAGACTAATTGAATTAGACTCAAGTTGATTCAAGTGTTGAATGAGTCTAATTGAGATTTGATTCATCAAATCAATTTAAATTAATGAATAGAGATTCATTATATTAAATTGACTTGAGTCAAGTGGTTAGATTTGATCAACCATGGGAGATTAGAGGTCAAGTTTGACTTGACTTGAGAGGGAAGATGAAAGGTCAAGTTTGACTTGACCAAATGCCATGTCATGATGATGACTAGGCATGGCCGGCCAATGATGATGCTGACATTGTCAATTGGTGCCACCTCATGAGGGAGACCAAGGGACATGGGAGTTACATGCATGCATGTAACTCCCTCTCCTTGAAGTGGCCGGCCACTTTAGGGGTTTCATTAGATGAAATTCATTTGGGTGAGTTAATTCCAACTTCATCTTCTTCCTTGGAACCTTTTCTCTCAAGCTCTCCCTCTCCCATCCCTCTCTTTGGCCGAACCAACCAAGGAGTGCTAGCACACTCAAGGTTGAGTTTTCTCCACGTATTGCTTGTGTGGATACCATAGAGGAGTGTGCACTTGACACTCTCGAGTTCCGGCGAACTTTTGGACGAGCGGGATAAGAGAAGGGCGTCGCTACGAGGGTAACATTCTAACCTCTTAGATCTAAGGTAGATCTAGGATTTCTGTAAGCACATACATGTAATTATAATTTTATACTTCGCACGGATCCATGGCCGGGGCTTCTGAGGTTTCCGCAACGCAAAAAGCGGTTTTTGCGGCTCGAAAAAACCCAACAGTGGTATCAGAGCCACGTGCGAAGCATGTATGTGTTTCGTTTTTGTAGTTTTTATATTAGATATAAAAATTACAGATTTATATGTTTCTGTAAATTTTCTTATTTTATAGAATTTTTGGGTATTTTTCTCGTAGAGTCGAAGCAACGAGTGTTGGGACACTCGTAGGCTTCAACCGTCGAGAAAAACTCTCCGAATCGGCGAGTTCTCGCTTTAGGTTTTTGGGACAGCGACTTAAGTCGCTGTAAGATCATTGTAGGGACACTCGTGAAGTTTATTTTTGCAGTAGGGCGCTGCCCCTATCCCCGAAAGGGGCCATGTCCCGCGATCGCGCCCGGAAACTGCTTAGCGGGACCGTTTCGGAGGGGTGACTCATAAATTCAAAATAAATTAGGAAAAATTATAGAAATTTTCTGTAAAAATACATAATTTAGTATTATGTATAATTCTGTGATTGTCATGGCCCAATAACCCAATTGGATTGGATTATGTGTGTTGTAATTCATAATACGGCCTGTGTGTCGTTTTGTGGTTGTGCGTGTTGTAAAGTGTTTGCGACCTGCGCGTCGCGCTATTCTTTAATATTCTAGTTGTAAATAGTTTTAGACTCGAATGTACCTCGAGTTTCGTATTTGTAATGTACAAAAATGGAGCGGTGGAAAGTCCACTTGAAGACGAGCTTACGAGAAGGGTGACGATGACACATGGCGGTCAAAGGAAGCGCTTGGAGAAGCCACTAGCCTTAGGTAGACCGTCCGATCTTCTCATTGGCTTGAGAAGATCGTAGTAGGGCCATGACTATATCACATTTAATTATATATATATATGTTGATATATATATATATATATATATTTAATTGATTTTTTTTTTGCTTGTATGTATGTGATGCATGCTAGTAGAAAAATGTTTGTATGTATATGATGCATGCTAGGTTAATTTTCTTGTATGTATATGATGCATGCTAGAATAATTAATGTATGTATATGATGCATGCTAATATAGGATAATAAAGGCCTAAATGCGTATAAGATACACATTACGATTAGATTAGATCATAATCGAATCAACTCGAAAATGTCTACCGAGCCTTGATACCCATCACTACCTCGATCATTTGTCGTTGTTGAATCTGCCAAAGCAGAGCAACACATATTATCTTGGTAGGGTGCGGAGGGACAATCTTGGTCTCGCCTATCACGACTCGGGTTAGAGTAAGCTCAATTAGATTGAGCAAAACTAGTTAACTCAATTGGATCGAGTAGAACTATAGGCATATTCCAATCGTTGGAAAGATAGGTTAAGATCGCATTTACACTAAATCTTGGGCGATTTAGCCAAAGCTAACTCAAGGTCTTTTGTAAATGTAGGTCTTAATCCTATAAACAAGAGTTGCATAGAGATGTAATCGGTAATGTGTTACCCACCGATCGTACTAAGTCTTGGGTGATTTAGCCAAAGCTAACTCAAGGCTTAGTATGATGTGGATCTTGTCCCGCAAGAATTATAGCTAGTTTGTTTGAATCTAATAATGTGGTTTGACCACATCCATAACTCGATTCTACAAAATTCCTATAATTCAGTGGGAGCATCATTTGATTAAAGGCCTAATTAAATGATAAAAGGAACATGATATTAATTCTCTGCATTGTATGTTGTAGATAACTATGTCGACAACCACGAACACTCTCTCTCTGCGATCCGTCCTTGAGAAGGACAAGCTCAATGGAGCAAATTTCTGGGTGATGCGGGAACTTGAGAATTGTTCTCACCCAAGAAAGGAAGGTATGCGTCCTGGAGCAGCCCATTCCGGAGGCACCTCCTGCCAATGCCTCGCGAGCTGACAAAGATGCTTACAAGAAGCATCAAGATGATGCATTAGATGTGTCATGTCTAATGCTCGCGACCATGAACTCTGAGCTTCAGAAGCAACACGAGTTCATGAATGCTTATGATATGGTTGGACATCTTCGTCAACTATATCAAGGACAAGCTAGGCATGAGAGATATGAAGTCTCTAAGGCATTATTTGGGTCCAAAATGCAAGAAGGGACTCAGGTACATATGTACTCAAGATGATTGGAGTGTAGAAAACCTACAAAGGTTTGGGATTCCCACTTGGCCAAGAGCCGCCACTTGACCTAATCTTGCAATCTTTGCCAAGCCTTCAATCAATTTGTCATGAATTATAACATGAATGAAATTGATAAGCCATTACTGAAATGCTCGGATGTTGAGAAGCTATGAGCTTAACCTTAAGAAGGGTAAATCTGACACCATTTTGATGGTGCAGAAGAAGAAAGGCAAGGGCAAGCCTAAAGGTAAGGGAAAGTCCCAAGCCAAGGGCAAAGGCAAAGAACTTAAACCCAAAGGAGGGGTAGCCAAGGAAGGGGCTTGCTTCCACTGCAAGGAAGCAGGACAACCTTTGGAAGCGAAGATCTTAAGAAGAAAGTGAGACTTCTACTTGGTATAAATGTTATAGAAGTCAATCTATCTATTTCTTCATCATGGGTATTAGATCAGGATGTGCATCTCACATTTGTACCAATGTGCAAAGAAATAGCGAGGCATTGACAAAGGCGAGGTGGACCTCTGAGTAGGCAATGGAGCAAGGGTTCTTTATTCTTTGTAGGAACTTATGATCTATCTCTGCCCTCAGGCTTGTACTAGAATTAGATGAATGTTGTTATGTGCTGCCTTTAACTAAGAACATCATTTTGATTTCTTGTTTGGACAAGAAAGGTTTTATTTATAATAAAGAACAAATGTTGTTGATTTATTTAAATGATATGTTCTGTAGTGCACCTCTAATGAGCGGACTCTACTTTCTAGACTTAGAGAGCCCTATCTATAACATAAGTACCAAGAGGTTCAAGTCAAATGAGTTGAACAAACCTATCTCTGGCATTGTCGCTTAGGTCACATAAATGAGAGTAAACATCTCGGCTCCATAAGGATGGTGCTAGACTCATTTGATTTTGAATCATATGAGACATGCGAGTCTTGCCTTTTAGGCAAGATGACCAAGACTCCCTTTAGTGGACATAGCGAAGAGCAGATTTGTTAGGACTTATACATAGTGATGTATGTGGTCCTTTCAATGTTATCTTGCTAGAGGTGGTTACAGTACTTCATTACATTCTTGATGACTTTAGTAGATATGGTTATATGTATCTTATGACATAAATCTGAATCCTTTGAAAAGTTCAAAGAATTCAAGAATGAAGTACAAAACCGACTTGGCAAGAGTATTAAGATACTTGATCGGATCGAGGTGGTGAATACCTTAGCCATGAGTTTCGTGACTATCTAGGCCGAGTGTGGGATTCTATCCCAACTCACTCCTCTGGAACACCACGGTGGAATGGTGTATCAGAAAGGAGGAATCGTACCCTATTGGATATGAATGCGATCTATGATGAGTCACAGATCTTCCTATATCCTTTTGGGGATATGCTCGACACAAGACCTTTACCCTTAACCTGTACCATCCAAGGCGGTGGTAAAGACACCATATACGATATGGACAGGGAAAAATCCCAAGATGTCTTTTATGAGGATTTGGGGTTGTGAGGCTTACGTTCGACGTCAAGTCTCAGACAAACTGGGACCCAAATCCGATAGGTGTTATTTTGTTGGATATCCCAAGGATACTAAGGGATATTACTTCTACATTCCCAGTCCGCACAAAGTCTTTGTGGCAAAGACTGGGGTTTTTCTAGAAAGAGATTTTGTTTCTAGAAAAACTAGTGGGAGTACCTTCGATCTTGAAGAAATTCAAGATAAGGACCATATGCTTGAGGCCTTGATGGAGGTTGAGCAGGAACCACAAAGTGTTGTGGGTGATGAGGTTGTTGCACAAAGAGTTGTGGAACAACCACCGTTCAAGTAGACCTACCTCTTCGCAGTCCGATAGGGTCGACGCGAGATACTCATTTCTCTTGTCGACCATGATGACGTTATGCTCATTGAGAATGAGCCTACCTCCTATCGAGGAAGCTGTGATGAGCCCAGATTCTGAGAAATGGCTAGACGCCATGAGATCCGAGATGGAATCCATGTACACTAACCAAGTATGGACTTTGGTTGATCCACCTGAAGGGGTCAAACCCATCGGGTGTAAGTGGGTCTTTAGGAGAAAGACTGACATGGATGGACTTGCGCATACCTATAAGGGTCGATTGGTGGCTAAAGGTTTCAAGTAAATTCATGGTATTGACTATGATGAAACCTTTTCTCCAGTGGCGATGTTTAAGTCCATTCGGATCTTGCTTGCTATTGCAGCATACCACGATTATGAGATCTGGCAGATGGGTGTCAAAACCACGTTTCTGAATGGAAACTTACTCGAGGATGTGTACATGACACAACCTGAGGCTTTTGTAGATCCACAGCATACTGGGAAGGTATGCAAGCTGCAAAGGTCTATTTATGGGCTAAAGAAAGCTTCTCGGAGCTGGAATCTTCGATTCGATGATGCGATCAAACAGTTTGGTTTCATCAAGAATGAAGATGAACCCTGTGTCTACAAGAGGGTTAATGGGAACACAGTTGTGTTCCTTGTATTGTATGTGGATGACATACTACTCATTGGGAATGACATCCCTTCGCTACAGTCTGTGAAGACTTGGCTGGGGACGTGCTTCTCAATGAAGGACTTAGGTGAAGCAGCCTGTATTCTAGGCATCAAGATCTATAGAGATAGATCTAAGAGATTGCTTGGCCTAAGTTAGAGTACATACATTGACACGGTATTACTTCGGTTTGCCATGCAGAATTCCAAGAAAGGACTTCTGTCGATGTCACATGGTGTGAGTCTTTCGAAGACTCAAAGTCCCTCTTCTAGAGAGGAGAGAGACCGCATGGATAAGATCCCTTACGCATCTGCTATAGGATCTATCATGTACGTCATGCTGTGTACTCGTCCTGATGTCTCGTATGCTTTGAGCATGATGAGTAGATACCAGTCAGATCCAGGTGAGCGTCACTGGATAGCAGTCAAGAATATTCTTAAGTACTTGAGAAGGACTAAAGAATATTTCTTGATATTTGGAGGCGATGAGGAGCTAGCTGTAAAGGATTCTGACGATGTCGGCTTTCAAACTGACCAGGATGATTATAGATCGCAGTCAGGGTTCGTGTTTTGCTTGAATAGTAGCACTGTGAGCTGGAAGAGTTCCAAGCAGGACACAGTTATTGATTCTACAACAGAGGCCGAATATATCGGTGCTTCCATCTCATTCGAGAGATCATCGATAGAGGAGATGTGCAGAGTACCCACAGAGGCTAACATCGCAGATCCCTTGACCAAGGCTTTGGCACAGAAAAGCATGATGGTCACACTAGGTCATTGGGTATTAGATACTACGGTGATTGACACTAGTGCTAGTGGGAGATTGTTAGTGAAAGCCCTAGAGCCAATCATATGATGATTGTTGTATGGACTTTATTGTATCATATTCCTATTTATAAAGGCATGGTTATTATATTTACTTGTATTGGTGCCAAATAACTAAATATAATAATGTCCTTGAGTAGTAGGTTCTTATCTATATCAATCGATTGGTTGAATCGATAATGAGATGATATAGAGAACACTACTCTTAATCATTCCTAGTCGAGTATTAACATTCAGGGACAATGTTAATGCGTAGAGACTAGCATGTAGGTCAACAAGATGACTTGATCTCACAAGTCATGGATATGAGATATCAAGTTGACACATGGGTATGCATTGGAGAATGTATACTGAATGACCCACCATGAGAAAGTATCATGGATCGTTATATGAGTGTCATATACTTTCTCATGTGGCTATTAGTATGACTATTAGTCCTTAGACCTGAAGTCACCATGGTTCCCTACATAAGGAGTTGCATACTTTGGCTTCGTCAAACGTCACCCGTAAATGGGTGGACTATAAAGGCGATTACTGGGTATGTAACGAATTATGCGGAGGGATGTGAGTGATGTAGATGGGATCTATCCCTCCTATATGACGGGGGTGACATCGATATTCTTGATAGAGTGAGACCACGAAGTGCATGGCCATGCCCAAATGAGTCAATATGAGATATTGAGCTCATTTGATTAGAGTGAGTCTACTTGGAGTTCAAGATTTAGATTGTACCGAGGATGACACGGTCTATGCCTCGATTGGTCAATCTAGATGTCAAGGATAGAGGGACATTGTCACATATTGTGAGAGTCACAATTAGTAGTCACAAAGGTGATGTTGGAGCTCAACATTCTTGTAACTTGGGTAGCAATGATGTGTTGCTAGATACCGCTCATTGCTTATGTTCCTAAATCGGTTTAGGGACATTGCCAGCGTTACAAGAACCTATAAGTCACACACATAAGATCAATTAGATGGAGATTAGGTTCATATGATGAACCATGAGGATTAGGTTCATGGGATGAACCAAATTGGATTAAGAGTAATCCAAATTAGACTAATTGAGTTAGACTCAAGTTGATTCAAGTGTTGAATGAGTCTAATTGAGATTTGATTCATCAAATCAATTTAAATTAATGAATAGAGATTCATTATATTAAATTGACTTGAGTCAAGTGGTTAGATTTGATCAACCATGGGAGATTAGAGGTCAAGTTTGACTTGACTTGAGAGGGAAGATGAAAGGTCAAGTTTGACTTGACCAAATGCCATGTCATGATGATGACTAGGCATGGCCGGCCAATGATGATGCTCCACATCATCATTGACTTTGTAAATTGGTGCCACCTCATGAGGGAGACCAAGGGACATGGGAGTTACATGCATGCATGTAACTCCCTCTCCTTGAAGTGGCCGGCCACTTTAGGGGTTTCATTAGATGAAATTCATTTGGGTGAGTTAATTCCAACTTCATCTTCTTCCTTGGAACCTTTTCTCTCAAGCTCTCCCTCTCCCATCCCTCTCTTTGGCCGAACCAACCAAGGAGTGCTAGCACACTCAAGGTTGAGTTTTCTCCACCTATTGCTTGTGTGGATACCATAGAGGAGTGTGCACTTGACACTCTCGAGTTCCGGCGAACTTTTGGACGAGCGGGATATGCGAAGGGTGTCGCTACGAGGGTAACGTTCTAACCTCTTAGATCTAAGGTAGATCTAGGATTTCTGTAAGCACATACATGTAATTATAATTTTATACTTCCTTGCGGATCCGTGGCGGGGCTTCGAGGTTTCCATAGCATAGCGGTTTTTGCGGCTCGGAAAAACCCAACACCGACCCCACGGAGTTTCCCACCGACCGATGAGGGTAAATCAGGGTGACGGGTGACCCATCGCATGATGGTCTCATGGGCGCCTGATGAGGCGACCACGCTGGGACGGGGGACATCGTGCACCACCACCCGCACAACACACGCAGTCAGGACGGAATCGATCCCAGGCCGTTTCAGAGGAGAGCTCCGCTTGTAACTACCACGCCATGCCCCCGGGGGCATAGGTCCACCAACTTTTGTTTCATATGCAAGATGAATTGTTATATGTTCGATGGAATCAAAGAAAGTTGGTGTGGGTGGGTGCGAGGAATCCTTTCAAGTTTGCACAGTATCTCAACAAGATTTAGTTCAACTTGTTCCATGTGCTCTACTCGCAACACAATTAAAAAAATTACTTAATTTTATTAATACTTCTCAAATTGATTTTAGAAGTAGTTTGCAAAATGCAATGGGCAATAATCTTTACATAAATACATAACAATTATGACACTTCATCCCAATAAAATTGCATTTGCTCTCATTTACACAACAAGATATTGCATTTGCTCTCATTTACACAACAAATGATATAAAAACATACTTTTTTATTGTGTTTGCTCAAATGTATGGTTTGATGGTTTCTAAATTTACATTTGTAAGTCAATTAAATCATAACTCACACTAACAATGTTCAATATTTCTTGCCTTCACTTATTTGTCTTATCTTCACATTCATGATAGTCACAAATCTTACTTTTTTCATCACATTAAATTGAAAAGATTGTTTGAACAAAGTATTTCAAATATACTCCTTTGAAAATTGTATTTTTTCCAACCACATCTATCAAATTTATGTTTTCCAAATATTCATGTGTATCTATTTACTGTTATATCTTAACCATCAATTTAAAAAAAATATTTTTTTCTTGTTTCTTCAACTCAAGTCTAAGACAAAAGATTTTTGCATGCACAATACAAAGATATAAAAATAATCATTGCTAATGAGTTGAGATTTTGAAATAGTTGAATCCATCAAATAATCCATTGCAAATGAATAAGAAAGCAACAAGGATAATATGATTAAAATGATCCACACCATGAAGAGATGTATTCCATCATGCAGATCACGCCTCAATCATACACAGATAGATGCATAAGTCTCTAAGTCATGGGTATTAAAACAAGAACATCCTGATATAAACTAAGTGATTCAGGATCTAATAAATTATTTTAATTATGGCATGTCTGACCAAGATCAAAGAATCAAGGGTATCGGGGGACATGAACAATGACCAACCGTCCAAGACAAACAAACAGTCGATATACCCGGATGTCAAGAATGGTAAGTTCGTGGTAGCCGTAGGTAAGCCTCGAGTGAAGAGGTGAGGCCGAGTCCTCTGAGCTAAAGCTAGGCGTCGATCCGACGAAAAGTCCACGTGCAACTTAGTAGTCGAGATCGAACTGTATTACTACTGCTATCGGATTTCATATTATTTGTTTTGTGCTAATCATGTTTTGCAGAGATCAGTTGACTGAATGGATTCAAGTCGATCAAGTCGATCGAGATGTATTAGTATCGATACCTATTTGGCGTGATCAATCGATCAAAGATCGCGCGCAAATGGAAAAGGCTTTGGATCAAGAGTGAGTCATCAAGAGAGAAATTTTCCGATGCGAGCCGAGTGACGGGAGTCGATCGGGGATTCAACAATTGGAAGACCACGAATTCCATATCGACAAGTTGATGTGGAGTCAACTGGAAGACATTCCAATCAATTGGAAAGAGTTTATAAAAGTCGTGTTCGACCAGAACTCAAAATCAACATTCATATACGTCAAAGTGCTGCCAAAATTTTCTCATGATCACAAGAGCTTCTACCATTCAGAAGGACTCTTTTCCGACACCTCAAGCTGCATCCACTACTACATTTTTGTGTCGGTATAAAGTAGTCTTTAACCTTTTTATTTTCGCTTTTAAATTCAATTTAAAGAGAGAGTAGATTGTTACTCTTCTCTTACATTTGTAAAAAGTGAACTCCCTCCGAAGTTGAGAGTTCTTGAATCGGAGGGCATTATAGATATTGCCCATCGAGGTAGTTCGTGGTAGAGCTACGCCTGAGTAGCAATTCATGAACCAAGTAAATTACTGTGTCTTTTATTGCATTTCATTTCCGCTGCGTACTCATTTTAAAAGCAACAAAAAAATTATTAAACACCGAGATTCACTCCCCTCTCTCAGTTTATTCGATCCTACAATTGGTATCAGAGCAGGGGCGCTCCGAGTTGGTGAAACCACCATCGTGATCTTTAAGTTGCTTTAGAATAATTTTTATTGCTTTAGAATAATTTTTATTGTATTAGAATAATTTTTATTGCATTAGAATAATTTTTATTGCTTTAAAATAATTTTTTGCATATTAAATTCATTTTCTGTATTTTAAAATTCTTTAAATTCATTTTCTGCATTTTAAAATTCTTTAAAATAATTTCCTGCATATTAAATTCATTTTCTGCATTTTAAAATTCTTTAAAATAATTTCCTGCATATTAAATTTATTTTATACATTTTAAAATTCTTTAAAATAATTTTCTGCATATTAAAATTATTTTCTATATTTTAAAATTCTTTAAAATAATTTTCTGCATTTTAAAATTCTTTAAAATAATTTTCTACATATTAAAATTATTTTCTGTATTTTAAAATTCTTTAAAATAATTTTTTTCATATTAAAATCATTTTCTTCATTTTAAAATTCTTTAAAATAATTTTCTGCATATTAAATTCATTTTCTACATTTTAAAATTCTTGAAAATAATTTTCTGCATATTAAATTCATTTTTTGTATTTTAAAATTCGTAAAACAATTTTCTATATTTTAAATTCATTTTTAGCATATTTAAATTCGGTAAAATAGTTTTCTACATATTAGAATTTTTTAAAAATCAATTTTTATCTTTAGAAAATATTTCATTGATAATGTAACACTGAGAGGGATACAGTACCGTTCACCCTCCTCTACCCTCCTCTCTTTAACGGAGCGGACTTTTCTTACTAGAAAAGGAGATTGAAGTGCTATCTGAAGACCGATCGATCACCAATTAGGAAAGGATTTATAGCTTGAGATGACTGGGGAGTTGTTAGAACTGAAGAAATGAACCTCGGATATTAGGAAGAGAGCTCAAGTCGATTACAAGACACTTAACACCTTGCAATGACTTACTAAAGAAGAGCTAAATAGGGCAGGTCCATTTGAAAATTCTAAATAATTATGGGAGAAGTTAATTAAATTGCATGAGGGTACAAATGACACAAGGATAGCCAAAAGGGACATGCTTTTAAATAAATTGTAAAATGAACTAAAAACAAAACGCTAGTAAACTTCATGCTAGGATTAAAGATATATTAAATGGATTACATTTAATAGGACACCAAATAGAGAATAGGGATTTAATTAGGTATACCCTAAGGCATCAGAAATGCCTTATGGACATCGATTGTCGCCTATAAGGTATCTAGGATCTCTCCATAATTAGGTTAGATGAACTATTTTGTGAACAACTACACGAACAAGCTAACTTGTCAAACCGAATGATATAGCTTGATGGCTGTTCAACTAAAAGGAAAGAAAAGTGAAGGTTGAGTCCAAGACGAGCCGTAGTCAAACAAATGGAGAAAAGGAGATTGTAAACATGGTAAGAAAAATATTCAACCAAAGAAAAGATTTACAAAGAAAGACGCCAAAAAGGTAACAAGCCGAGACCTCGATCGAAGTAACCTAAATGCAACGGAAAGGACATTACAAGTCGGAGTGCAAATTTAAAAGGAAGAAAACCAAAAAGGAAAAGAAGAAGAAGGCTCTTAAGGCAACATGGGATGAGTCATCATTTGAGGAGTCGGATGGAAGAGACGTGAAGCTTATGGCGAATCAAGATCCGAGCGAGTCGAGTTCGAATATGAGTCCGATTCAATCCGAGAGAAAGCCACGATCCGATCCATTTCGAAGGTTCAAATGAGGTAACTTCTCATTAGAAGATAAATTATATAATATCATTGCATGCTTAGGTAGGAACTAAGTCAAATCAAGTCACTACTTAAGGAAGTCCAAGTACTTAAGGAGCAAGTCAACTCGAAGACTTCGACTTGCCAATTTAAGGATAGAGACTCAACTCAAGTTGGAAAGCTTGAGGAAGAGAACTCAATCCTAAAAAGGCAAGTAGAAGATCTAACTGGATCTTTGGAAAAGTTCACTTTGGGTTCCAAGTATCTCAACATGATGCTTGGATCTCAGGTACAATAGATTGACTGTATAAGGCTAAGTCCACCTATAAATCTTACATGTCATTACTTAGAAATGCTAAGAATCGAGTCCAAGCATGGGTTCCTAAGTCTAGCTTAGTCAACCAAGTTGGACCAAATCAATTTTTGATTCCCAAAGGACAAGTTTACCTAGAGAACAAGACCCAACAGAGCTACTATGTAGGGAGAGCTAACTCATTGATTGTTTCCATAATTAAATAAAACTCTTGCATGCTTTAGTTTACTTTACTTGCTTAATTTAGAATGGATTAGATAGGAAACAAAGTAGTTTAAACTTGAACAACTTAGTACTAAGACAAGTGAACTGATAGTAAGTTAGGAAAGCTCTTCGAAGTGCATGTCTAGGAAGTGGTCATTGCTCTGATAACCAAGAAGGCCATGTGCCTCGCCACGACCTGGTGCACTAAGTCGAGTGGAACTGAGCTAACTCACTAAGTCTTTGACTAGTTAGACCAAGGCTCAGTCCAAAGTGAATCAAGTACTTGATTCCTTTATTGATTTTGTCTAGGAAGTGGTCGTTGCTCCGATAACCAAAAAGGACATGTGCCTCGCCACGACCTGGAAGTCAATGCTGGAAAAACCTACTTGACTAGCTTAAACCAAGCTTGAATCTAACACAAGTTTAAAAACTTTGAAATTGCTCATTAAATTTAAATAAGATAAAAAGAAATACTCATCTTACAAAACCCATAGGGATAAGTGTATTGAAAACATAGCTTGGGTGAGATGATTTAAAACTTAATTCTGTTTAATTTAACTTAACTCAACTTAATTAAACTTAATCACAAATTAATTAAACTTAATCTCAACTTAATTAAAATTAACAATAAATTAATTAAACTTAATTACAACTTAATTAAAATCAACAATAACTTAATTAAACTTAATCACAACTTAATTAAATTTAATCATAACTTAATTAAACTTAATCACAAATTAATTAAACTTAATCACAACTTAATTAAAATTAACAATAAATTAATTAAACTTAATCACAACTTAATTAAAATTAACAATAACTTAATTAAACTTAATCACAACTTAATTAAACTTGAAAATAACTCAATTAAAGTTAACAACAACTTAATTAAACTTAACTAAACATAATCAATTCAATTTAATCAACCTACTGAACTTAATCGATTCAACTCAGCTAATCAACTCAAATAAAATCAAATCAATTAACACAATTAATCCCAAGTCAATTCAAGATAATTTGCTTTATTCAAAATTTAAATTAAGGGGGAGAAAAACTTACTTTGAAAAAGATTAAGTCTTAAAAAGCTTAAAGATTTATAAAATTACTACTTAGGTTTTGATGTATGGGAAGAAAATAATTAAATATTATAAAGCTTTATTCAAGGGAGAGTTTTAAAATTTTTTAAAGAGTTAGAAAATTTTGAAATTTTTGGAATTTAAAAATATGTTATTATTCAGGGAGAGTTAGAAAATTTTTATTTTTTTTATATTTTTGAAAAATTTGAATTATTCAGGGGGAATTTTGAAAAATTAAAAAAAAATTAAATTTTTTTGAATAATTCAGGAGAGAGATTTTAAAAAATTTTAAAATTTTAAAAATTTTGAATTATTCAGGGGGAGTTTTGAAAAATTTTGAAAAATTTGAAAACTTTTGAATTATTCAAGGGGAGTTTTGAAAATTTTTGAAAAATTTGAAAACTTTTGAATTATTCAAGGGGAGTTTTAAAATTTTTGAAAAACTTGAAAATTTTAAATTATTCAGGGGGAGTATTGAAAACTTTTGAAACTTTTGAATTATTTAGGGGGAGCATTGAAAATCTTTGAATTATTCAAGGGGAGTTTTGAAAATTTTTTAAAATTTTTAAATTTTTCAAGGGGATTTTTGAAAATGTTTTAAAAATTTTGAAAATTTTGAAAACTTTGAATTATTCAGTGGAAGTTTTTTCAAATGTTTCTCTCCAATATATTATGTTTATATCTTTAATTTCACTCTTATTTTGATGTATGCCAAAGGGGGAGAGAAGAGATATAAAATTATAAGATATAAATTTAAGAAGAAGAGAGATAAAATTAGAGAAGATACAAAAAATTGATAAGGATTAATGCATGTCATACATGGTTAAATTTATGCATCTATATTCATTACAAAAGTTGTAAGTTCATTTCTTATACATGTTAAATATGGAGATTGGTATTTGATTCTCCTAACTTTAATCGATGTTGTCATACATCAAAAGAGGAAAATTATTGATGCAAAGAAGCATCACTCCTTAATTTTGATGTATGAACTACGCTAATAGTTAGGACTCATGTGATCTAATATAAGTGTTATGTGCGCTTAGGAAGTCCTAGTAGGTCATGACCGGATACTAGCCATGAATCTTGATAAAGGGACCGACACCAGGCATGAAGTCCAGATGGGTCGCGAGATCGGACATTTGGCATGAAGACCGGGTGAGGAGACCGACAATCGACAAAAAGTCCGGTCGTGCAGGATACGTGGAAGCCCGTGGGTCGATCGGATGTCAAGAATGGTAAGTCCAGGTAGCCGAGGTAAGCCTCGAGTGAAGAGGTGAGGCTAAGTCCTCTGTAGGGGATAAAGATCCGACGAAAAGTCCATGGGACTTAGTAGTTTAGATCGAGCAAGATACTTACACATCATATTATTTGTTTTGTGCTAATCTGTTTTGCAGAGATCACGATCGAATGGATTCAAGTCGATCAAGTCTAGTCGACCGATACCTATTTGGCAGATCACCGTGATCGATCAAAGATCGTATGGCGCAGATGGAAAGGGCTTGAGTCGACTGAAGAGGTTGAGTCGACTGAAGAAAGAAATTTCCGATGCGGAGCCGAGTGACGGAGTCGATCAAGGGGATTCACGATCGAAGACCACTAATCATATCGATGTCGATACGGAGTCGATCGAAGGCATTCCACCGATCAGCATTTATATTTAGCAATACGTAACCGAACGAAGCACTCAACATTCATATACGTCAAAGTGCTGCCAAAATTTCCTCACAATCACAAGAGCTGCAACCATTCAAAAGGACTCTTTTCCGACACCTCAAGCTGCATCCACTACTACATTTTGTGTCAATATAAAGTCATCTTTAACCTTTTTATTTTCTCTTTTAAATTCAATTTAAAGAGAGAGTAGATTGTTACTCTTCTCTTACATTTGTAAAAAATGAACTCCCTCCGAAGTTGAGAGTTCTCGAATCGGAGGGCATTATAGATATTGCCCATCGAGGTAGTTCGTGGTAGAACTACGGGCCTTGGAGTAGCAACCCAGTTTGGGTTGTGAACCAAGTAAATTACTGTATCTTTTATTGCATTTTATTTCCACTGCGTACTCATTTTAAAAACAACCAAAAAATTATTAAACACCGAGATTCACCTCCCTCTCTCGGTTTACTTGATCCTATGTTAACAAGTATAGTAAAATATGAAAAGAGACTTCTTTCCGTACTCTAGGCTTCCTCAGTTTATATATCTTTGAAAGCAAATGGGCATTCTTTGTAGTCTTTGTATTCTTCATAATATAATATACAATTATTCATGCACACATCATTTTTCTTATAACCAAGTCCAAAATTGATAAGTGGCTTCTTTGTTTTATATAAATTTGGAGGTAGATTTTCACTTTTTGGTAACATACTTTTTATTATTGACATGAGTCTATCATAGAATGCTTCAAGCAGATTATACTTAGATTTAAGATTTAACAACTGCATCATAGCTAAAAGTTTATTGTGATTTTTATAACCATTTCATAGTGGCTATCATCATCCTTTAATAAGTCAAAAAAACTTCTATTTGTAAAAGGTTGGAACCGCCAACCTAGCGGCCTCCACCGGCGTATCCCACGACCATTGTGAAGGAGGTAAATCACGGAATGCCCTATGGACCTTGACGTGGTGGCCAAGAAATGTGAGGATCATATGAATCCAGGAAAAGACTTTAGACCTCCTCCGAAATTGACCCACGCTATATCTGCAAGCACCGTTGTGCCTTAGCCACCACGCCATCCCCGTGAGGACATAAAAAAACTTCTATGCATCATAATTGAGTGGTTGTTGATTACTTATTGAAGTCTAATCAAATATTGATCAATACTCACTATAAATAATAGTCTATTATGACACTTTCTTTAACGATATTTATTTTATAGTGTAGTTATAAATGCCTTATAACGACATTTATTAAAATGATTCTTTTAAAAACAATGTCAAACTAAACTATTTATAATGATATTTTTAAAAATTATCATGATATTTAATAAAAATATTAACCGTGGATTTAGTATGGTTGCTAGATTTTTTTTATCTTCAATTGTCAACTCCATTTCAGAGACCGACTCAAATCGATCTCTAATTAATCCTTCGTTGCTTTCCCTTTTTAATTTACATTCCTTCTTTTTCCTCATGCACCGGCTAGGTCTTCCCCTCTTCTCCTTTCACTGCAAGGTAGCAACAACACTGCAAGGCAACGTGAGGTAGGCTGTGGAGCGATGCGAGGCTGGCTGCGGAGCAACACAAGTTTGGTCACGATTTTGCGGTGAGGTGGGCTAGCCATGACAGGACAAGATAGGTTGGTGACACGATAGGGTAGCCTTGCTGCGGCAGGGCGACAACACAACTTTGCAGTGAGGCGGCGACAACTCCCCGATGTTGTAGTGCGACGTGAGGCTAGCTATGATAGGGCGACGACGTGGCCTAGCCGCGGCTTTGTGGTGAGGCAAGCTAGCCATGCGAGGTTGAGGGCGCGGTCGCACACTTCTGGTGATCTTGATTCTTCTTTCCCTCGTATAATTTATCCTAGTTTTGTTCCTTGCCTTCTTGCAACACTTTGTCTATTCAGTTTCTCAGGATATTGTGTTGATGTTGCAACACTTCATCTATGATACATGAGAATTCTTCTAATCTTTTTACACTCAATTGGTTTTTTTTCTATTGTATCCAGGTTAAAATTGTTCAGCAAATAATCATGAGAGAGAGGTTAATTGAGCTCGCTATATACGACCTCCACTTGACGCTTCATTTGCTAACATCTTCATAGTTAAGATAAGTTGATTGAACACCAACTTGCTTTTGTCTTGAAATAACACGCCTCATTACTCAAGGTGAACAACATTTTTTAATGATTGTATAAATAGTTAACAAAACAATAATGTGAAAGATTAACTTTCAACATCCGGGGAGCATGTGAATCAAGTTTTGATTCAACACAGTTCTTTGATTGCCTCTATTGTTTTGATTCAAAATAATTCTTTGATTTCCTCTATTGTTTTGATTCAACACAGTTCTTCATATCTATCATTTCTATGATGTTTCATCACTTTTGGAAATTTGTATGAAAAATGTCATGTAATTGTTTTGGATAATTAGTTTTCTTGTCATTCCTTAATCCTTAATATTGGACAAGTGTTTTATAGATTCTTTTCTTGACATGTAATTATTATGATTTTTTAGCAATATGGGGGCATCCATATCCTTTATACTCCCTTTATACTGTTGGAATAATCGGTCTCAGGTCAAGGTTGACTAGGCTCAAGTTGGGCTCGAGTTGAGTTTCAATGTTTAACAATATGATTAGCGGTGAAGGATGCGATGAGGGAGAGTGCTGGTGCAATCAACCTCAGGTCATAGTTGACCAAGCTCGAGTGGGACTCGAGTTAAAGTTGGCTTGAGTATGGAGATAATATGACTATGGGATAGTATGAGACGTCCGTAGTCATATAGAGATTTTTAGTGCCTATAAGATTGATATATCTCCACAATAGTATGATATTGTCCACTTTGGGCCTAAGCCCTCATGGTTTTGTTCTTGGGATTTATCCAAAAGGCCTCATACCAATGAAGATATCTTTTTATCTTATAAGAACATGATCTTTTCCATGTCTTACCAATGTAAGACTTTGATTGTATTCATAATACTCTAACAATCCCCTCCTCAAACGAAGGACCACATGTTGGTGCAACAATGCTCCAAGCATTTATATATGTTTTGATGTTTGGATAATCATCTAAGTTAGGCAATATCTTGTGATCTAATTGCGAAAATGTTTAAGTGACAGGGAAGTCCAAGTATGATCTTGGCAAAGGAAGTCCAAGTATGATCTTGGCAAAGGAAGTCCAAGTATGATCTTGGCAAAGGAAGTGCAAGGGATGGACTTGGCAGCGTAAGACCAAGCTTGTAGTCTTGGCAGCGTAAAGTCCAAGTGAACCTTGACAAAGGAAGTCCAAAGTAAAGTCTTGGCAGCGTAAGACCAAGCTTGTAGTCTTGGCGGCGTAAAGTCCAAGCATTTGGCAACCCAAGACATGACGAAACCGAAGGAAGCTCTTGGAAGCAAAGCGCAAAGGATGAACAAGTCGCGGACTCGGAGGGATCCTGAAGGCGCAAGGCTTATTGAGGAGCTAGAAGGTTGAGTCTAGGTCTAGGGTATAAAATCAAGTATGAATTACTCATACTTGAGGAGTATCAGTCGACTGATACGATGTATCAGTCGACTGGTCAGGCTTTCGACTGAGTCAGGATGAAACCCTAATCATCACCGATCGCCTTGGGCGAAGAGCCGATCGATACTATGATCGACCGATCGCCAAAGGAATCACCGACCGATTAAGGGAAATATTGCCGCACGCGCCACACTCGATCGCGCTTTGATCACTGATCGATCACCCCATCCCGATCGATGGAGGGATCAGTCGACTGATCACCTGGCCGTTGGAAATTGTGGCTACGAATCTCCGCGAGATCGCGTTAGGCCGTTGGAGCTTGGCGGCAATGATCGATGGCAAGCATCGGCCGATCGATCAAGCTCAACGGAAAAATAGCCCTCTTCTATAAAAAGGGGCCATGGGGAGCTTGGTGAAGCTAGTGCTCTTGCTCCAAACTACACCTACGTGCTCACCAAGCTTTCCAAGTGTTTTTAGCAATCCAAAACCTCCTCTTCTCTAATCCTAATCTTCCATCATTGTAAAGAAGAGGAGTGCATTGTAAGATAAGGTTTCTCCACCTTGGTTCATCCAAAGGAGGTTCTAGTGAAGATTGATTAGGGCTAATCCACCTTACGGATTGCCGTGGAGTAGGAGCGTCATCTCCGAACCACGTTATATCGGGTGTTAGCTTTGTTTCTTGTTTTTGTTTGTGCTTATATTTGTATTGCTTCCGCTAACATTTTTGTAGAAAGAAAGAAAGGCTAATCACCCCCCCTCTAGCCATTCCAAGGGTCCTAACAAGTGGTATCAGAGCCCGGATAGCTTGGAAGATCTCAACATCAACCAAGACATCAATGGCTCTTCAAGAGGGATATAGCACCGCTAAGCCACCGCTCTTCGATGGGAGCCATTTTGCGTATTGGAAAGGTAGGATGAAGTACTATCTTATGAGTAATATTGAAATTTGGCATAGTATTGTAGATGGCTTCGAAGAACCGGTGGATGAACATGGACATCTTATTCCAAGCAAGGATTGGACAAGAGAAATAAACAAGAAATTTGAATCAAATGCAAAGGCCGTCCTCACCATCCAATGCAAGGCCACAATGGAGCAACTCAACAAGGTGGGGCCTTTTGAATCCGCCAAGGAGCTATGGGAAAAGCTCATTGAGCTAAATGAAGGTTCCAAGGAATCAAAGAGGGCCAAGAAGGACCTATTAGTTGGACAACTTCAAGCCTTCCAAATGAAGATGCATGAAACCGTAAGTCAAATGCATGGAAGGTTCAAGGAAATTGTGAACGGACTTCATATCATAGGTGAGCGAGTTGACAACCGGGATTTGGTAAGGTATATTTACAAGCATTCCTAGAAATTCTTTATGGACTTCTATAGTTGATGCCATTAAGGTAACTAGGGATCTTTCAAAATTAAAATTGATGAATTATTTTGTGAGTTGAATTACATGAGCAAACTAACATGTCCTCTAAGGAAAAGGGTTTAGCTCTATTTGTTGAGAAGAAAGAAAAGAAGAAGAAGGAAAGAAAAGAAGCATCATCATCATCCGAGTCCGAGAATGAGTCAAGTAGTGATGAAGACTCATCTAGTGAAATGGCAAATTTTGTCAAGAAGCTTTATAGAAGGTCAAAAGAGTTCAAGAATAGAGAAGCAAGGAAGGGGTCTCATTCCTCAAAAGGTAAATTTAGTGGTAATTCAAGTTTTAGTAATAATGTGATTTGTCATGCTTGCAACAAGAAGGGACACATAAAGCCGAATTGCCCGGAGCTAAAGAAGAAGGAGGAAAAAGAAAAGAAAAAGAAGGACAAAAAGGAGAAGAAGAAGAAGGA
Source organism: Wurfbainia villosa (assembly GCA_025175895.1). Classification (NCBI taxonomy): domain Eukaryota; kingdom Viridiplantae; phylum Streptophyta; class Magnoliopsida; order Zingiberales; family Zingiberaceae; genus Wurfbainia; species Wurfbainia villosa. The sequence goes on along the minus strand of CM045994.1, from coordinate 88,792,256 downwards.
GGCTATGGTGGCTCAAACCACATGGGACACACCAAGCGTTGAAGACTCTTCCTCCGATGATGAGCTTTGCCACATTACACGCCATGTGGCACTCATGGCACTAGGAGATGATTCGGGCACATCAAGCCAAGAAGATTCCTCAAGCGATGAATCGTCATCTAGTGACGATGAGGTAATGAACTCTCCCAAGGTTAAGCTCCTTTATAAGTCAATTGCCTATCTTCAAGAAGCTCTAGATAAGTCTAAATCTAAGGTTAAAAGCATGAAGGTAGAACTAAAGGCTATTAAAAATGAAAAACCTTCACATGTTGATTCTTGCATGCTTAAGGAAGAAAATGACAAACTTAAGGATGAGGTTAGTGAATTAAAAGCATGTTTAGAAAAATTTTCAAATGGCTCAAAGTGTCTTGATATGATTCTTAGTAGGCAAAGAGCGGTTTATAACAAGGCCGGTTTAGGATATAAGCCAAAAGAAAAAGAAGTTGCTTATATTTCATTAATAAATAGGAAAGCAACTATTAAGGGTAAGGTTAAGAAAGCTTGGGTACCTAAGAAGTTTTTACTTAATGTTACCGGTCCAAATGTTTGGGTACCAAAAGCTTATGTTTTTCATGTGATTTAGGTAGGAGAGCGAGGTATGTGGATTGTGGATAGCGGTTGCTCAACACATATGACCGAGGATGTGAGCAAGTTCTCCACAATTAAATATGTGAAGAAGGGAGCGGTGTCCTTTGGGAATAGTGGAAAACTCAAGATATTAGGTAGAGGAACAATTGAGGTATCCCCCAAAATTGTTATTCACAAAGTCTTGCTAGTTGAAAATATGAAATTTAACTTATTAAGTGTTAGTCAACTTTGTGATGCAAACTATCATGTCTCCTTTGAATCCTCTAAATGCATGATTAGACACAAGGAATTAAATGATTGCATGTTAGTTGGATATAGGAAATCAAATATCTATTATGTTGATCTTTCATATACTTCTAACATTTCTACTAAGTGTTTTGTTGCAAAAGAAGAGGAAAGTTGGCTATGGCATAGAAGATTGGGGCATATCAACATGAAAAACATAGCCAAGGTAGCCAATATGGAGTTGGTCAAAGGGCTACCAAAGATCAAGTATGTCAAGAACAAATTGTGTGATGCATGCCAAGAAGGAAAATAAACAAAGGCATCACACAAAGGTAAAACCCTAACCAATACCTCTTTACCATTAGAATTATTGCATCTTGACTTATTTGATTGCCATAGTACTCCATCTTTAAATGGTAATAAATATTGTTTGGTTATAGTAGATGATTTTTCTAGGTATACTTGGGTTTATTTTATGAAACATAAGGATGATACCTTAGAAATAATCATAGGATTTAGTAAAAGGGTTGAAAATGAAAAGAGTCTCAAAATCAACCGGATCCGTAGTGATCATGGTGGTGAATTTGAAAACCTCAAATTTTCACAATTTTATTTAGAGCAAGGGTACAAGCATGAGTTCTCTTGTCCTAGAACACCCCAACAAAATGGGGTGGTGGAAAGGAGAAATCGTGCCCTACAAGAGGTGGCTAGGACTATGCTTAATGCATATTCTCTACCTAGCTACTTGTGGGCGGAAGCGGTTAATACCGCTTGCTATATCCAAAATAGGGTTCAAATCCATAGGTTTTTAGGAAAAACACCATTTGAATTATGGAATGGGACTATACCCACAATTCATTATTTCAAAGTCTTTGGATGTAAAGTTTATATTCTAAACACCAAAGATAATTTAGGAAAATTTGAATCAAAAGCGGATGAGGGAATCCTAGTTGGATACTCATCCACAAGTAGAGGGTATAGAGTCTACAATAAGAGAACCAAAGGGATTGAGGAGTCTTCCAATGTTCAATTTGATGAAACTACTAGTACCTACCCTAGAAAGTCCTCCATTGATAAGGATATTAATGACAATAATCAAGACATTACCCAAAAACTTCAAAATTTGACCATTAGGGTAATGATCAAGGGGGAGGAAGAGGAGACTCCGATGATGAAAGAAGGGTGGAAGATAACAATGATCAAATTGAAACCCCTTCTAGAAACCTAAGAATTCATCAAGATCATCTACTTGACCAAGTAGTAGGAGATCTATCTCAAGGAGTAAGAACTAGGTCATTTCATAGACCTCCTACTAGTCAAGTTGCTCTTATCTCACAAATTGAGCCCAAATCGATCAATGATGCATTACATGATCCGGATTGGATTTTGGCAATGCAAGATGAATTGGCTCAATTTGAGAGAAGTCAAGTGTGGGAATTAGTACCTAGACCAAATGATAGCACCATAATTACTACAAGATGAGTTTTTAGGAATAAGCTAGATGATTAAGGAAATATCACTAGAAATAAGGCTAGGTTGGTTGCTAGGGGATTCAATCAAGTTGAGGGGCTTGACTATGATGAGACTTATGCCCCGGTTGCAAGGTTAGAATCTATTAGGATTCTCTTAGGGTATGCTTCCTACATGGGATTTAAACTTTACCAAATGGATGTTAAATCGGCATTCTTGAATGGTTTTATTAAGGAGGAAGTATATGTAGAGCAACCACCCGGATTTGAGAACTTAGATTATCCAAATCATGTATGTAAGCTTAGGAAAGCATTATATGGGTTAAAACAAGCTCCCTGGGCATGGTATGAAAGATTGTCATCATTCTTAATTTCTAAAGATTTTAGAAGAGGTCAAGTAGATCAAACCTTGTTTATAAAGTCAACATTAAAAGATATATTCATAGCCCAAGTATATGTTGATGATATCATTTTTGGGTCAACAAATGATGATCTTCTTCAAGACTTTATAAAAAATATGGAAAATGAATTTGAAATGAGTTTAGTTGGAGAGCTTACCTTTTTCCTAGGTTTACAAGTCAAACAAACAAATGAGGGTATTCATATTTATCAAACCAAATATGCAAATGAAATGATCAAGAAATTTGGTTTGGAAAATGCCAAAATTGTAACCACTCCTATGGCCACTAGCACTAGGATAGATAGTGATCATGAAGGTAAATCAATTGATCTTAAACTGTATAGGAGTATGATTGGTAGCTTACTATACCTAACCGCTAGTAGACCCGATATTTTATTTACAGTAGGTATGTGTGCAAGATACCAATCTTGTGCCAAAGAATCATATTTGGTAGCCGTCAAAAGAATATTAAGATATATTAAAGGCACCCTAAATGTAGGACTTTGGTATCCTAGGACTAAGTCATTTGAATTGCTTGGTTATACCGATTCCGATTATGCCGGGTGCAAATTGGATAGGAAGAGTACTAGTGGTGGATGCCAATTTCTTGGGTCCTCCCTAGTTAGTTGGAGTAGTAGGAAGCAACATTGTGTTGCTTTATCAACCACCGGTTTAATATGTGGCTATGGGTGGTTGTGTAGCTCAATTACTTTGGATGAGACATACTCTTGTGGACTATGAGCTACACTACTCTAACATTAAAGTTTATTGTGATAATGTGAGTACCATCAACTTGACCAAAAATCCGGTACATCACTCTCGAACCAAGCACATTGAAGTGAAACATCACTTCATACGAGATCATGTTGCAAGAGGGGACATTGAACTCAATTATGTAGAATCTAAGTCCAACCTTGCCGATATCTTCACCAAAGCTCTTCCCGAAGCCGAATTTTCATCATTAAGGAGAGAGCTTGGTATGTGCTTTGTAGAGTAAAATTCTAGGTTTGCATGATCCTATACTTATATAGCTTCTTTATACCTTGGTGCATCTCACAAAAGCCTTAAGAAACCTTGATTTTTGTATTGAAATACTTAGAAACATGTGAGATGATAGGGAAGGTGTACTTGGCTCATCATGCTTGTTATGATGCATTACTATGAGCCAATGACACACCTAGAGACATAAAAACCTTATGGACCAATCATTGGGAAGGCTTGTATTCAAGTAATGAATACATAGCTCAAACAACATGGTTGGAAATTCCAAATAATATATATTTTAAACTATGTTCATCATATTTTGACAAACAGTTTTCAATTGGAACACAAAAGTGATACAAAGTTTGCAAAATCTTTAGAACTTTTGATAGGTTCCAAGTTTGTATCAATCTTGTAATCTGGAAAACATATATTTTTCAAATTATTTTTCCTTGATAAAGTATGAATTCAGAAACGTGTACGCAAAATTTCATGATTTTTTGAGGTTTTTGGAATTTCTACCGCATTTCGATTTTAAATTTGAAAAGGTTTGAAATTTGGTTTTGAGCCTAGTAGTGATGTTCGTAAACCATGATACACTGTGTTTTCTGATAATAAACTCCATTTTCTGATATTTGGTGTATCTTTGATGTCCTAACACTATAGTATGATAATATTGCGTATAAACAAGATTTAGGACTGACTAATGCAGTGTTTTAGGGGGAGTTTTCATAAATTATATCTTTTTCATCCCCAAAACCATTGTTGGTGCAAAGTTAGGACTTAATTTTTGAATTTTTGGTATGCTTTGCTTCAACTATTGGTTACACATTATAAAGCATATCTTGGATTAAGGGGGAGCTTAATTTCAATATTGTACCTTAGTCCAAGATCTAACACATTCTTTCCTTCATGTTTGAATCCTTCTCTTTTTGATGTATGTCAAAGGGGGAGAATGAGTGTTTAAGTTATAATTCATATTGAAAATTTGATTATGTGTGTATTTAAAGACCTAACTCAAATGATTGCCAAACATCAAAAAGGGGGAGATTGTTGGTGCAACAATGCTCCAAGCATTTATATATGTTTTGATGTTTGGATAATCATCTAAGTTAGGCAATATCTTGTGATCTAATTGAGAAAATGTTTAAGTGACAGGGAAGTCCAAGTATGATCTTGGCAAAGGAAGTCCAAGTATGATCTTGGCAAAGGAAGTGCAAGGGATGGACTTGGCAGCGTAAGACCAAGCTTGTAGTCTTGGCAGCGTAAAGTCCAAGTGAACCTTGACAAAGGAAGTCCAAAGTAAAGTCTTGGCAGCGTAAGACCAAGCTTGTAGTCTTGGCGGCGTAAAGTCCAAGCATTTGGCAACCCAAGACATGACGAAACCGAAGGAAGCTCTTGGAAGCAAAGCGCAAAGGATGAACAAGTCGCGGACTCGGAGGGATCCTGAAGGCGCAAGGCTTATTGAGGAGCTAGAAGGTTGAGTCTAGGTCTAGGGTATAAAATCAAGTATGAATTACTCATACTTGAGGAGTATCAGTCGACTGATACGATGTATCAGTCGACCGTCGCGCTTCGGCCGAGTTAGGATGAAACCCTAATCATCGACCGATTGCCTTGGGCGTAGCGATCGATCGATACTATGGCGATCGACCGCCAAAGGAATCGACCGGTGATCAAGAAATATTGCCCGCACGCGGCCGCACTGATCGCCGCTTGATCACTGATCGATCACCCCATCACCGATCGATGGAGGATCGATCCGTGATCACCTGGCCGTTGGAAATTGCGGCTACGAATCTCCGCGGAGATCGTGTTTCAGAAGTCGTTGGCTTCGGCGACAGTCGACTGATGGCAAGCATCAGTCGACTGATCGAAGCCCAACGGGAAAAACAACCCCTCTTCTATAAAAAGGGGCCATGGGGAGCTTGGTGAAGCTAGTGCTCTTGCTCCAAACTACACCTACGTGCTCACCAAGCTTTCCAAGTGTTTTTAGCAATCCAAAACCTCCTCTTCTCTAATCCTAATCTTCCATCATTGTAAAGAAGAGGAGTGCATTGTAAGATAAGGTTTCTCCACCTTGGTTCATCCAAAGGAGGTTCTAGTGAAGATTGATTAGGGCTAATCCACCTTACGGATTGCCGTGGAGTAGGAGCGTCATCTCCGAACCACGTTACATCGGGTGTTAGCTTTGTTTCTTGTTTTTGTTTGTGCTTATATTTGTATTGCTTCCGCTAACATTTTTGTAGAAAGAAAGAAAGGCTAATCACCCCCCCCCCCCCTCTAGCCATTCCAAGGGTCCTAACACCACATTGAACCCCCCCCCCAAGCCTATTTACCCTCGAAGGACATCCTCTACTTGATGTTCGATCCTCAACCCACCAGGACTTCTTGCCAACTGTCTGGTTCTTTTAACCCAGTTGGACTTCCTTGCAATTGTCTAGCCCTTCTGACCCAAGTAGACTTCCTGCCAGTCGTTCAGTCCTCCCAACCCAACTGGACTTCTTGCCTGGTGTCTAGTTCTCTTGATTCGGACATGGGAGCTCCACTACATTCATTCGAGGTTCATGACTTGACATAGACCATGGCTCTGATGCCAATTGTTAGTGTCTATATGATTGACATATCTTCATAATGGTATGATATTGTCCACTTTGGGCCTAAGCCCTCATGATTTTGTTTTTGGGCTTTACCCAAAAGGTCTCATACCAATGGAGATATCTTTTTTATCTTATAAGCACATGATCTTTTCCATGTCTTATCAATGTGGGACTTTGATTGTATTCCTAATACTCCAACAAAGATGAGTGTGAAGTCAAGAAGGTCAAGGTTGACCAGATACTTGATGAGTGGAGAAATCCAAGTCGGTCAAAGGAGACCGGGCACTTGGTGTCGGAAAGTCCAACTGAGAGTTGGCAAGGGAAATCTAAGTCGACCAAGGGAGACCGGACACTTAGTGTTGGAAAGTCCAAGTTGGTCAAGGTTGACCAAACACTTGGCAGGAGAAGAGAAAAGTCTTAACAAGTCAAGGATGATTGGATGTTTAGTGAAAGGAAGTCCCAACATGTTACGGGGTGACTGTGTCTAGAAAGTGAGGTCTCGGTAGGTCTAGGAGGCCATGCTTGGCAAGGGAAGACTCGGCTGATCAGAGAGATCGAGCTTCACAAGAGAAGTCCTAGTAGGTCACAGTTGACCAGATGCTGAGCAAAGGAGGAAAGTCCTAGTAAGTTGAGGCCAACCTGATACCAGGTGAAGTGAGAGTTGACTTGAAACAACGCTGAGATTGAGTCATGATGTGCACAAATGCGGCCTCAAATCTCACGACGGAGACCGTTGAAGACTCAAAGTGCGCGCTCACGCTCAACGCCCGCAAGTGCATGAATGTCGTTAAGTAATAAAGATTATTGATCTCACAGGGACTGGGATTCAAATATCAATATATTCAGTGGTTGTAATTGTTCGAACGTAACTCTAAGAGGTTTCGATTGGCGAGGGATGTCGATGGACTTTACTCTATACAGTGTCACACGGAGAAGGAAGGGAGTGTGTCGGGGTCTTCAAAGGTGATTCTAGGACTTCGGTTTCGCTTGTGTATCACAAAACAATGCTGTCAATTGGTGTTATCTAGACGTTTATCTATGGTTTTGTGGAAGGGACATCATACACTCTCCCAATGAGCGCCGCATCTACCGGGAGCTATCTCTGCCTAAAGGACGGGATAGACGGTACAAGGATGCCAAATCAATCCCTACGACGAACCGTTTCCGATTCCACCGCACCCTTCTACCCATAGTTACAGGAGATCAGGTTTACTCCTAGGTTCCTTATATAAAATCCCCTAAATCTTAAATACGAGGGTTGTCACACCTCGTATTGCCTGAGCACAACAGATAGAAAACCAAACACGCATAGATATAGTAAAAGCAACTACCAATTGTCAAATCAAACTCAAAGGCAGAATTTAACATGAACCAACATTGTAATGTGCACACAAGCTACTCCCTAATCCTAGAATCGGAAGTACTACTCCATGTATATGAAGGAAGAATCACAAAGCATGTTTATATTCGAATACATAAGGAATAAAACACAGGAACAAAGGATTACAATGCTTTCGTGGTCTTCTCTCCTGTGTTGAAGTGCAAGGCGTGGACCTCCAGCGGCGTTCCTTCTCCCCGTTGTGAGTTCCCAAAGCTTTTTAGGGCTTCGGCGTGCCGTCCTAGCCGTCGTGCCCCTCCTAGGGTTTGGGCGGAGCCATTCTTATATAGACATCACCTCGGACCGCTGCAAAATCCGAAAAAACCCTAATCGCGCAAATCTTGTGGGCCGCCACACGGTCGTGTGGAAACACACGGCCAGGCCGTGTGCAACCCTTGGGTGTCTGATCTCGCCCATTGGACACGATCGTGTGTAGCCACATGCCCTGGCCGTGTCCCATTCTACGTCTAGCTACAAAATGCCCTTCTTTTGCTCCGAAAGTGCGTCTTTTCCCCCAAAATGCTATCCTGCACACAAAAGTACAAAGAGCAGACCTCTGAACCAGAAAATAGGAAATTCATGCAAAATAGAGTAACATATGCATGAAACTAACATAAAATATAATGAGATGTGAGCGAAAACTACTCCTAAAATTTTATATGTTTCGCTCACATCACTTCCCCCAGACTTAAATCTTTGCTTGTCCTCAAGCAAACCTCAGTACCATGAAATTTAAAAGACATTGTTCCATACTTAGCATGACAACTAAATTTATCAAGTGGTATTTACAATCAAAGCAGAATAAATATGTTCTAGAAATTCACTAAATTAGCTCCTCGTGCTCGTGCTAAGCGAACCATTCTTAGGGGATGTCCGTTCCATGGTGAGTTAAGTCGTCACCTCATAGCTTTCCTAAGGTTTCCGTCTCTTAGGAACTTACCTGCCCAAGGCGAGGGTCGTTCCCTAGGTCTAGCATAAAGTCTCAAAAGTGTGCTCGGTATTGAGAGAAATCGGTAGGTGTTTCCCTAGTAACCTAACTCGGTCTCAAAGGGGCACCTAGCCATTTCCACCCATGACAATTGTTTTTTATCCCTCATAATCTTCTATCTCTCTCTTTTTTTTTTCCTTTTTTTCCTTTTTTTTCTTGTTTTCTTTTTCATCCTTTTCTCTTTTTTTTCTTCTCACTGGGATTTTGATTTTTCCAAATGGGCTTACACAATCCGAGCATCTCCACTAACTAAAATACTAAACCTAGAGTCACCTATAGATTCCAAAGTTCTAGACTACTGAGATGAATCATAACTCATTATGTACTAGGTTCTCCCTTTCAGAACGTTCGACATGTGTAAGTGTAAAAATAAAGTCAACCAGTGTAAGTCTAGAACATTCAATAGAGCGAATAAAATAAAATACCATGATATAAATGAAGTTAAGCTACCTATGGGAACAACTCATGCAAGCAACTTTCAAAAATACTACTGAGGTAGCTTTACAGATAACAAAATTTAAGTACTGAAAGAAGTTCAACGACCTATGCATTAATAAATGAATGAAGATACCAGAAAAGAAACTACTGCTAGAAAACAAAACAAAATAAACTTTGGGGGTCTCCCCCCTAGACTTAAATGAAAATATATCTCTAGTATGGTGGACGAGGTGGAAAATCTGGGAGCCTGGGCATCTCTGGATCCTGGGAGAACTCACATCGATCCACGATGCCACATGTACATGTGGTCGATCTGCGAGCTGGTGGATTCAGCGGCTACTCGGTGCTCCTCCTCCCTAGCCCACTGCGCCTGCTGGGCGTGGATGTGCTGCCGCATCTCTCTACGGTAGGCGGCCTCATCCTGGCGACAAGCAGCCTCCTCCTGGAAGTATATGCGGGCCTCATCGTAGAACTCCTCAACCCGCTGGAAATGCTCCCGGAATCTCTGGAACTCCGCCTGTTGGTAGGTGCTCTACTCCTCCCATCGCTGCCTCTACGTCTGCTGCTCAGTGTAAATGTCATCGAGGTGTGATCGGAACTCTGAGAAATCATAAGGCGACATACCTGCATCCTGCTCAAAAGTAGAAAAAGGTGGTGGTGCAGGCTCATGTCGGTGTGGACTAGGTTGGCTCCTATGCATGTGTGGATTAAAGGGAGAGTGATATAAAGGTGGAGAGATGGGCGCCGATGTGGAGGGTCCCTCATATGAAGGGGATTCCACTATCAGGTCCAAGCGTCAATTGGCGCGTGTATTGATGGTGGTACGATCAGGGTCGGGGAGCCTAAGGGCCGTCAGATTTTTCCTTACAGAGCATAAGGAGTCTCCTTCTCTCACAATCATTTTCATGGCCATGCACACTCCTAGGTCGATCCTAGGGCTCCCCTCTATACTCTCTAATGGTGTGTAATCGTACCCCATCCTATGACAAATATGAGTAAGTAGGTCTCCCACATTAATCTCTTCTCGTGCTGCTTTGCCCATCTTCACTAAGTATCTGATGAAGTGGGACCCTGTTGGTGCAATCGGCCCAGGTCACGATTGACCAGGACTCGAGTTTGGCTCGAGTAATGTTTTGATGTGTTTTGATGTTTTGGAAAAAACATATGACAATGTAATTGTCAAGGTAAAGTCCAAGTCATGGGTACTTGGCATGAAAAGTCCAACATGGGTTGGCAAGGGAAAGTCCAAGCATGGTCTTGGCATTTGAGAAGTCCAACATGGGTTGGCAAGGAAAGTCCAAGCATGGTCTTGGCATGGAAAGTCCAACATGGGTTGGCATTTGAAGTCCAAGGGGATTGATTTTGGCGGCGTAAAGTCCAAGCGGTAGTCTTGGTAGCATAAGTCCAATGGTTGGCGGCGTAAAGTCCAAGCGGAGTCTTGGCGGCGTAAGTCCAATGTGCCTTGGCGGTGTAGACACCGTTAGCATGACATAGCCGATGGAAGCACCTAAAGGCTAGCGCAATGGATGAATAAGTCATGGATGACTTGGAGGGATCCGAGAGGCGTGAGGCTGATGGAGGTGGCTAGAAGGCTTAGATCTGGGCTAAGGGTAGTCTAGCAAGTATGGGGGAACCATACTTGGGCTAAAACCTCATGTTTGAGGTGTGCCAGTCTATTGGTGCCATGTGGCAGTCGACTAGACCGAGTCAATCGCCAGAGGCGGGCGATCGATGGCGAGCAATCGGATCGATCGTGGTGATCACCGACCCGGTGCTCGAATTCTACCAGAATGGAGTCGACTGACCGGTCGAGTGAGGACTCCATCAGTCGATTGATGGTCATAATCAGTCGACTGATGGTAGATCCGTTGGACTTATCCAGCGTGGATCTAGCCGTTGTCTCACGACAACAGTGGCATCAGTCGACTGATGGTCCCGATCAGTCGACTGATCGACTTTTTCCAGCATAGGTTGAAGCTATATATGGAGCTCGTGATGGAGGAAAAAGGTATCGGTTCTTGAGGGCTATTGGAGCGATTTGTTGGTGCAAATAAGGTCTCCAAGTGCAAGCAAGCAAGCAAGCATTCAAGCAATCAAAACAAGTGTTGTAAAGTCTTTTCTTTACTTGTACTTCGTATTTACATTGTATATTGCTTGTATTCCTTTCGTTTATTGTTGTAAACGTTTGTACGGGGTTTCTCCGCCTCCGACTTGTGTCGAGAAGGAGTGTTTATCATTAGTGAGTGTGTGTGCATCACTAGGGCTCTTTAGAGCTCGATCCGTGGAGTAGGAACCGTGTGGTTCCGAACCACGTTATATCATTGTGTTAGCGTGATTGTATATTTCGTTATTGCTTTTATCATTATCTATATTCCGCTGCGCTAACGAAATTGTAGACACGAACGAGATCGAATTACATCCACGAACGTGCAAAAGGCTAATCACCCCCCCTCTAGCCATTCCAAGGGTCCTAACAAGTGGTATCAGAGCCCGGGGCTCTTCTACGGATTAACAACCCGGAGTCAAGAATCTAGAGGGAAGAATATGGATTTCCAAGAAAGATTGGGTGACGACGTCAACATCCCACCTTCCTTCAACCGCGAACATTTTGCGTATTGGAAAGGTAGGATGGAATATTTTCTAATGACGAATATAGAAAATTGGTTTGCCGTGACTATAGGTTTTGATGCTCCGAGAGGAGAAAACGGCAACATCCTCAAGATGAAGAGATGGACCGAAGAGCAACGGGAAAAATTCAAGACAACCGTTAAGGTAACAAAAATGTTGATTGATTTGATACCTAACGATATTTTGTCAAGATTAGGAAGCTATAGGGATGCCAAAGAGTTGTGGAACAAGTTGATCAAGTTCCACGACAATCCCGAATCGGTCCAAGAAGACTTGGAAGAAGAGGAGACCGAAGAAGAATCATCTTTATCCTCACAAGAAAGTGAGGAGTCAACTTCCGGGTCGGAAGAGGTGGAGGAAGTGGAAGAAGCATCCACCTCAAGGATTGAGGGGGAGGAGAGAACCTTCATACCGGAGCAACCTCAAGAAGAGCCTTCAACATCCGGTTAAGATGAGGAAGCTCAAAATCCAACTCCGGCCTCCACCACTACCCTAGGTAACTCAAACATGTGTGTTAATAATAAAATGCATATAATATGTTTTGAGTGTAGGGAAATCGGGCACTACAAGAGCAAGTGCCCAAAGAAGATTAAGAAAGCTCCACCGGCACCAAAAGTCAAGGATGCTGGTTCCCCAACACCTAAAGGCAAGGAGCACATCATATGCTTCAAGTGCAATTCAAAAGGACATTATAGGAATCAATGTCCTAGGGGGAGCAAAAAGACCCAAGAAGAAGCATCACAAGTAGGGGGAGCTAAGGCTAACCCTAAGGTACATTTTAGTAATGCATCTTCTAATTTAAATGCTAAAAAGCATGCTAGGAACCTTAATTCTCTTGCAATTTATGAAAAGCATGCTAATAGGAATAAATATTTTTGCTTAGGAGCTAAGAGAGTCCATGTAGAAAATAGGGAGAAATTTGGGACTAATGTCCCTAAAAATATATTACCTAAGGAAAGCATTAAGAAAATAGGAGAACATCTAGGCTTTAATGCTAAGAGATCTAGACATATGCCTAGAAATAAAAATATCTCAAGAGAAAATGAAAAATCAAAAATTGAGATATTAGAAAAGGAAAATCAAGCCTTGAGATCAAGGCTTGAAAAACTTGAAAAGACCCTTAAGGTTATGCAAAATCAAATGCAAGGGTCAATTAGTCAAACTTCTAGGTCCAAAAGTCAAAGTCAACCCGTAGGATCTAAAAGTCAAAAGTCAACCAAGGGCAAGAAAGGTTTGGGTCACAAACCTAAGCCTAAGGTGACTTATCATTGTGTTCCATTTGACTATGGAACACTAACTAGGTCTAGGAAGACCAAGGTCAATAGGGAAGTCATCCCTAGAGTTGACCATGGTATGTGCCTAGTGGCTAGGATTTCTAGGAAACCTAGGAAAGTCACTAAGAAGGTTACAAGGGGAGTCACCCCTAGAGTTAACCATGGCAAAACCAAAATGACCAAGGCTTCTAAGCCTAGAAGAGTCATTAGAAAGGTATCTAGGGAGGTTATCCCTAAGGAATACCTAATTAACCCTAGGAGCTCAAATCGGTTTTGGGTTCCTAAGAGCGTGATTGACTCACGCTAGGTGGATTTAGGATGTGCCAATGCTAATTGAGAAGTTTGATAAAATGATCAAAATTGGCACAATCTAGATTTAGAGATCATAGTGTGTAACTTTGATTGTTGGCACACTTCAAGAGTTCGTGTAAAAGTAACATCAAGAGCGATACTCAAGTGTCACACCACTTGATGTCGTGTAATCACCATGCTTCATATGTTTTGCCATATGTTTGCATGGAAGGAATGTTTAGGATGAATTGCATCTCACAAAACAAGTCTTTTACCTTGATTGTGTATTTTAACACTTAGGAAGGGTGAGATGTTAGGATTTGGAAATCATTGAATGTTAATGTCTGCAAAAATGGAATAAAACATTAAAAATACATTAACAAATATATGAATATAAGTATAACATCAATACATTCGATATACAAGATAAACATGATAAAATGGAACCAGTTAGATGAAGAAAGAGATTTGAAATCGAGATATCGATCGATCGCTTATCACGATCGATAACACTGTAGCGCGATAGGATACGGTCATCAATCGAGTGCTAGCTTCATGACTCGACTGATTGAACATCAGTCGACTGATGGTACTGTTTACCGAGGCCGAGGGTCATCAGTCGAGTGCTCGACAAGCAGTCGAGTGATGTGCATCACCGATCGATGCCACCGAAGCACGTCCACGAAGGTTCAGCGCCGATTGCCGAGCCTGGATCGGATCGATCGGCCGGTTAACCCGGTAATAAACCGCGATCAGTCGACTGATGCTCCACATCAGTCGACTGCATCGCGATTTTATAACGCCGAACCGCTAGGGTTTGACGTCTTCACGCAACGAGCTTTTCTTCTCCTTTCTTTCTTTGATCGTCATCTCTGTCTCCGACCAATTCTTCCGGCCGTGCCAACCGCCCAAAGTGTTAGGTTTGATAGAAAAGCCTCTCCTCTTCCGTTTTTCACTTATTTCGAGCCCTAGTTCACATGTTTTAGGGTTGATCCTTCCTTGTTCCGATTAGGGTTCCGACGTCTGAAGTTCTCCGGTGACCCCCAGCAACATCTGAGTTCTCTCTCCGGCCACACCTTCAAATGGCGCCTAAGTAACGATTTTCTTTTCAAGCCCTAATTTTCATTTTTGTCACAATTTAGGTTTATCTAATCATGCATTATTTCCCTTGCATGTCATATCATACATTGCATTCATAATAGGAGAGGCCGTAGGGATGATCCACCTGAGGGTGAATCTCGAGTGTACCAACCAATGTTGGTTAGGTACATCGACAGGGATTTTTTTAACCGTCATTGTAGTGATGTCATGGAGTTAATTTTATACTATAGTCTCATGAAAGTCGTCCTATGCACCCATTCTATTAACGACGACCTTCTTAAGGAATTTTATCAAAACCTAAAGAAAGTGGATGACGGCCCTACTTACATTACTCGCATTGCAAAATGCGAGTTAGAGTTCACCCCTACGATACTGCAGGAGTTTCTCGAGTGTAGGCCCTCAGATGACACTTTTATCTGTTACCCTACCATGGATTTCCCTTTACCTGAGCCCTTTGCCCATATCTCTATGGAGTCCATGCATGAGCACATTTTTGGTTATCCTCGTCCCACCGCCCAAAACTTATTTCCTATCATCGAAGAAACAGACTGACAATGTCCTTTACAAGGTCATTGTTGGGTGTTTTCTTCCATTGTCACTCGAGTCCGCCAAGATTCGGCCTCCCCATCTCTTTCTACTATACGCCATGCGTCATAGGTTAGATATTAACTTTGCATTAAACATGTTCCACTGCATTGTGCATTTTATTTCCCCTGTACAAGGGAAAGTGCATATGCCTTTTGGTCATATCATTACCGCATGGTTAGAGTCCGTGTAGCGTCAACATCCTGAGGGGTTCTTCGAGAGCGCTTATCGGAAGTGTACGATCGTATATCGTCAGAACTTCTCTTTAGCAAAGCTACGGATGGGCGCTGGACAGATGGAGTTGGCGCCACGACCACCACCCAGGGCACACAGAGACCCTCCTCCAGTACCCGGAGATACAACAGAGGACTACGAGGATGTAGATGCCGCTGATGAGGACGATCAGATGCCGGCCGATGCATCAGCGGCGGGTTCGTCAGATGATCGTCGTGGCTACCGGAGTCCGATTTCGGGACTATCAGCCGGTTGACGCTTAGGCCGTCGAGCTATTAGCGAGGCCAGGCTTCGGCGCACGTCTGGATCGGATGGAGGAGTCCCAGAGCCGCATCGAGCAGTGTCAGCTCGATATGTTAGAGATGATGCGGGCCTAGACCCTGAGTCAGCAGCCTCCTCCACCGCCACCTCCTGCAGACGATTAGATATTGAGGATATTAGATTTTTTTGTGGTTGTCAGTTTTTGTAGTGAGATTGAGCATATTTTGAATGTAAAAGACTAAATTTTTAAGTTAAATGAAATTTTTGTTTCTGAAAATCTTGTGTGTCTGGATGAGTATTTGTATTGCTTATGAAAGTTGATATATCATGACATGAAATCGCATCCTATCATATACCATGTCATGTCATTGTTTAGAGTTATTTTAGATGTCATGTGTTCTTAAATTTTATCTTATGCCATGACATCATGATCATTGGACATATTTTTATTTTGCCATCACTATGCCATGATCATTTCATGCATTAATTTGATTGAACATTGATTTAAGGAATATGGCATGACTTGAAGTCCCATTCATAAGGGAATCAAGTAGGGTTGCCTTAGAAGATGCATGAAATCCTAAATCAAATGAACCAAAGTCCACATCTCACATCAAATTGACATGTATGTGTACTTATACACCCTAGATACATGTGAGATGCTAGGATAATAAGTTAGGTTCAAGGTGCATGGGTAGTGCATCTAGATGAACTCAAACTTATTCTAATTATCACCAAGAATCATAAGGAAAGCTAATATACAAGCTATGTTATTTAGCCAATAAATTATGGTTCAAAATAGGCTTTCAAAAACATTTTAAAATCATTTTGAAAAACCTTGGTGAAGCCTATCTTTTGATAGCAATCACCATTGATAAGATTGATACAAAGTGAGCTTAAACCTTAAAGTTTTTAATCAATTTTAGATTTTGTATCAATCTCCTATTTCGATGGTAACAATATTTTTCCAAAATTGTTCATCGATTGTATGTGTGATAAGTAATTATACGTACCAAATTTTATGATTTTTCGATATACATATAATTAGTTATGATTTTTCAAAACTCGTTTCTGATAACTGAAAATCGAGATTTTCGATTATCGATCGCCTACTGGTGGCGATCATCGTAAACTGAACCACTCATTGATTATGCGATTTGGAAAACTATGGTTGTTTAACCCGATTTCAGCTACGGTTATGGTCCCTAATCACTCCTAACCCTAGGATATGCTTTGGGAAGCATTATAAAGGGTGAAAATCCATTGGATATGGATTAGGAGAAGTATTTAGGGTTTGTATCAATTTTAAGGTGTTGGAAAGTTCTATATTGAATTTCTAACCTTAATTTTGATGGTTTAGAGTTCCTATTGGCTTAGGGACTTCCCAAGGACATTGTTGGTGCAATGGTCAAGGGGGAGCAAGCCTTTAGGGGGAGGTATCCATCTTGGGATGATGGATGTATTTTTCTCCTTGAAGAGGAGGAGTTATTGGAAGAGTATCATCAATTTGGGAAAATTGATGGGTTTTTGATACCCAATTTGGAAATTGGGAGAGTGAATATGATTGCCTCTCTTGAGTGATATGGGACTTATCACTAGGAAGATGGTAGGCATCCTAGATATTTTTAGACCAAGGGGGAGATTGTAAGATCTCATTAGGACATGAGACATTGACCTCCTTGGAGAGAAGACCTTTTTGATGTTAGTCAAAAAGGGGGAGAATGTTTGGGGAAGAACACTTAAGATTACCAATTTGGGATAATTGGTAAGGGATTTGAGTTAGTGTTCTAACTCAATAATTTGTTTGGTTTTTGTCAAACATCAAAAAGGGGGAGATTGTTGGTGCAATCGGCCCAGGTCACGATTGACCAGGACTCGAGTTTGGCTCGAGTAATGTTTTGATGTGTTTTGATGTTTCGACAAAAACATATGACAATGTAATTGTCAAGGTAAAGTCCAAGTCATGGGTACTTGGCATGAAAAGTCCAACATGGGTTGGCAAGGGAAAGTCCAAGCATGGTCTTGGCATTTGAGAAGTCCAACATGGGTTGGCAAGGAAAGTCCAAGCATGGTCTTGGCATGGAAAGTCCAACATGGGTTGGCATTTGAAGTCCAAGGGGATTGATTTTGGCGGCGTAAAGTCCAAGCGGTAGTCTTGGCAGCATAAGTCCAATTGTTGGCGGCGTAAAGTCCAAGCGGAGTCTTGGCGGCGTAAGTCCAATGTGCCTTGGCGGTGTAGACACCGTTAGCATGACATAGCCGATGGAAGCATCTGAAGGCTAGCGCAATGGATGAACAAGTCATGGATGACTTGGAGGGATCCGAGAGGTGTGAGGCTGATGGAGGTGGCTAGAAGGCTTAGGTCTGGGCTAAGGGTAGTCTAGCAAGTATGGGGGAGCCATACTTGGGCTAAAACCTCATGTTTTTATAGCCTGTGATCGCTACCGAGGCGGCGGGCTGATCGGCATGGCGAGCGATCGATCGGCCGATCGTGTGATCGATCGATCGGTGCTCGAATTCGGCCCGCGAGAATGGAGTCGAGACTCGACCGGTCGAGTGAGGACTCCATCAGTCGACTGATGGTCACAATCAGTCGACTGATGGTAGATCCGTTGGACTTATCCAGCGTGGATCTAGCCGTTGTCTCACGACAAAGGGATCACGATCGATGGTCCCGATCGATCGATCGACTTTTTCCAGCACAGGTTGAAGCTATATATGGAGCTCGTGATGGAGGAAAAAGGTATCGGTTCTTGAGGGCTATTGGAGCGATTTGTTGGTGCAAATCAGGTCTCCAAGTGCAAGCAAGCAACCAAGCATTCAAGCAATCAAAACAAGTGTTGTAAAGTCTTTGCTTTACTTGCACTTCGTATTTACATTGTATATTGCTTGTATTCCTTTCGTTTATTGTTGTAAATGTTTGTACGGGATTTCTCCGCCTCCGACTTGTGTCGAGAAGGAGTGTTTATCATTAGTGAGTGCGTGTGCATCACTAGGGCTCTTTAGAGCTCGATCCGTGGAGTAGGAACCGTGTGGTTCCGAACCACGTTATATCATTGTGTTAGCGTGATTGTATATTTCGTTATTGCTTTTATCATTATCTATATTCCGCTGCGCTAACGAAATTGTAGACACGAACGAGATCGAATTCCATCCACGAACGTGCAAAAGGCTAATCACCCCCCCCCTCTAGCCATTCCAAGGGTCCTAACAGACCCTACATCGATGCTACTCCTTTCTTATAGCATATCCCATAGGCAAAGTAGCTCGCTAGCTCTAACTACACTGTCACTCTCCCCATGACTAAATATAGTACTGGCCATGATGCAGTGGAGGTATCGAAAAATGGGATTTTGGAGGCGTGACACTTTGGCCCTAGATGGGTCATAAGCGTGCTACCTCGTCAACTCAGTCCAAACTATCCGAGAGTTGAACCCAATAGGGGTTCTTCTCTCTCCCCCACTCAGCAAGCCAAAGCATGAGTTCCATTGGTGAAGGGTCCACTCATGCTCAATGTTAAAAAGCCTAAAAGTTATCCTACCCTCCTCGCTTTCTCTACCCGTTAAAACTTCCGCCTCTAAGGAACTCAAAAATTCTAGAACTATCCTAGGGTAGGTTAGGTGCCTTATTCCCATAATTTCTTCCCACCCCATTTTTGCAAATATGGTTTGCATATCACCCAACAACTCTAAAGATTCTAGCAAATCTTCATCCAAGTACCTAGTAGTAGTGAGTTTACGAGTAGAGAGCATATTATATCTATCTCTATGTTCATTATTACAAAAAAGAAGAGTGGGTAGGGCGTTACCCTCCTCCGAAGCTTAAGGGGCGTCGGCTCTCCTTGTTCGTCGCTCTGAGGCATCGGATCGAGGTGCTACATGCTTGGTCCTCCTCATCCTTACTTCTTTTGGCTTCCTTAGAGGTTAAAAGTGCTTCTAGATGGTGGGGAAGATGAAACCACACGACTAGGGCAAGAGCTTTTGAAGTACACGACACAAATGAAGTGAAAACACACTGCTCGCCCCTTTTAACCTCGCGCGCCACGGCCGTGTGAAAACACACGGCCAGGTCATGCGCTGGCCTGGTCGGGCACGACCATGGAAAACACACTACGGCAGCCGTGTCCCCATTTTTCTCCCCATTTTATGTCAGAGCTCAAATTCTCTCACACCTTTCGCCGTGTAGGTTAATATGGATTTTATTTTTGCCTAGCAAAGTTCTTTTCTAGTCCTAAACCTAAATGAGATGGATATCAAGACTAAAATCAAACAAATGCATGCAATGAAATAAAAAAAAAGGAAATCTAAAACTAAACTTGGGTTGCCTCCCAAGAAGCGCTTTGTTTAAGGTCATTTAGCTCGACTGCACTCCACTATCAACTTGGCTCTGGAGGTTCAGTAAACCTCCATTCATCCGTCTCAGGAGCTTCATCTGGAGGTTCCGGCTTCATTCTGCTAAATGTGAAGCCATCGAGGTAGGGGGCTCTGTGCTCCGAAAGGCTGAAGAGGATGATCTCCCCATCTACCTCCAGGGAGATCTAGTGTGCCTTCACATCTATGCATGCCCCTGCAGTTGCTAGAAAAGGCCTTCCCAGAATGATAGAATTTTGGGGATCCGGTCCTGTGTCCAGTATGATGAAGTCCGTGGGTATCACGAAATCCTCAATCACCACAGGCACATATGCCAGTAAGCCAACGGGCTCCTTGACTGAATCATCCCCCATACGAATACCAAGATTCACTGGTTGGAGCCCGCTCAGTCCCATCTTTTGATAGTATGCGTAGGGCATCACACTGACTGATGACCCCAAGTCGCATAGATCTTCGTCGAAGCTCTCCCCATAAATTGAGCAGGGGATAACAAATTCACCAGGGTCCTCAAGCTGTAATGGAATCTTCTGTTCAAACTCAACTTGGTCAGGTAGGGTGGTAATCATGGCTGCACACCCCTTGGTGAATTGGATACTTTGCCCCACTCCTTCCTATTTTCCTTGACTCACCGGAGAGTTCTTCATAGGTTGCGACACAGTTTGGGCTATCTGGGCCACTTGCATCTCCAACATCCTGGTATGACTTGCAAGGCCGTCAACGATGGCCTTCAAGTCTCTGAGTGATTCTTCAGACTTCTGATGTTGGCGTCGAAATTCCTCATTGGCCTTAGTTTGGGTAGCGATGAAGTCCTCCATCATCAGTTCCAGTCTGGACTTCTATGGTCGCTGCCCATTGCCCTGCTGCTGCCCATACCCCCCTGATGGTTGGGAGGTTCCCGAGTTATTCTTATAAGAGAAATTCGGGTGATTCCTCCATCCAGGATTGTAGGTATTGAAGTATGGGTCATTGGGCCTTTGGTCGTAGTCCCCAACCGTATCGCAGTGCTTGATCTGCTCCTCTGAGGTTCCCTGCCCTCCATAGTGGTCCTCTCGATACGCTGCCGCTCCCTCTCCAAAGTCAATGTCTGCGCATGCAGATGAAGGATTCAAAGATTCAAACCGTCTACTGAGCGCGTCTATCCTTGCTGCAAGGTGGTCCATGGAGTTGACAGGGTATCGTCACCGCAGTGTAGGCTAACCACGCTCGAAGCCCATTGATGGTGGTTTTGAGCCACTTCTTCAATCGCCTCTTCCTTCCTCTATGGTCTTATTCATCGCTGCTTCTCCCGCGAGAATCTAGGGACATCTTCGTGGCGTAAGCGATCCCATTGTAGAAAATGTGGATCACTACTTTTCCAAATTGCGGTGGGGCATTGATAGATTAGCCCTTGTAGTGATCCCAAGCCTCGAATAAGGACTCCCTTCTTCCGGAGGAAGCTCGTGATAAGATGGCGCATGTGAGCGCCTTGCTTGGTGGGAAGTATTTGTTCAGAACCGCGCCACATTGCTCCCATGTAGTGATGCTTCCCGAAGGTAGGGAGTGAAGCCATGCCTTAGCCTTATCCCGCAATGAGAACGGGAATAGGCTCAGGTGGACCGCGTCAGCAGGGACTCCGTTCATCTTCATTGTTGAGCAGATTTCTAAAAATGGCTCTAGGTGCCAGTTCGGGTCTTCAGTCGCAGCTCCCCCGAATTGACTCTGTTAAACCATATGTATAAGTGCTGGCTTAAGTTCAAAGTTATTCGCTGAAATAGATGGTCCAGCTATACTCGGCCTAAATCCTCTAGTGCTAGGAGATGCGTAATCCCACAGAGGTCGGCTACCTATGTTCACTTTAGATGCAGCTTGATCCTCCATCCTTCGCTGCTCTTCTTTCCGACAATGAAAGGTCCGTTCGATTTCTACGTCGATCGGAATCAGGCCTCCCGATCCTAAGCGTCTAAGCATACGAAGAATCGAGCCGCAAAAATTAGGAGTGCTACCCTATTCTAAGAGCAGAAAACAAAACAATCTAGCTAAGCAAAATCTAAGATGCAATAAGGAAACAGGAAACTACTGCTAAAAGTAAAAACTAAATCTAAATATGGAAAATATAGAACTAAAGAAAATGAAGCAAACTAAAAACAAAATAAAGCAAGTAAATAAATCTAATACTAAATCCGATCAAATTTACCACTGTTCGATTTGATATCAAATCGATTAGTCCTCGACAACGACGCCAAAAACTTGATGCGCACGAACGCGACCTCAAATCTCGCGACGGAGACCATCGAAGACTCAAAGTGCACGCTCGCGCTCAAAGCCCGTAAGTGCACAGATGTCGTCAAGTAATAAAGATTATCAATCCCACAGGGACTGGGATTCGAATATCAATATATTCAGTGGTTGTAATTATTCGGACGTAACTCTAAGAGGTTTCGATTGGTGAGGACTATCGGTGGACTTTACTCTATACGGTGTCACACGGAGGAGGAAGGGAGTGTGCCGGGGTCTTCAAAGGTGATTCTAAAACTTCGATTTCGCTTGTGTATCACAAAACAATGCTGTCAATTAGTGTTGTTTAGACGTTTATCTATGATTTTGTGGAAGGGACATCATACACTCTTCCGATGAGCTACCGCATCTACCAGGAGCTATCTCTGCTTAAAGGACGGGATAGACGGTATGAGGATACCAAATCAATCCCTACGATGAATTGTTTCCGATTCCACCGCACCCTTCTACCCATAGTTACAGGAGATCAGGTTTACCCCTAGGTTCCTTATATAAAATTCCCTAAATCTTAAATACAAGGGTTGTCACACCTCATATCGCCTAAGCACAACAGATAGAAAACCAAACACGCATAGATATAGTAAAAACAACTACCAATTGTCAAATCAAACTCAAAGGCAGAATTTAACATGAACCAACATTGTAATGTACACACAAGCTACTCCCTAATCCTAGAATCGAAACTACTACTCCATGTATATGAAGGAAGAATCACAAAGCATGTTTATGTTCGAATACATAAAGAATAAAATGCAGGAACAAAGGATTACAATGCTTTCCTGGTCTTTTCTTCGGCGTTGAAGAGATTGGTCATGGAGTAGGAACTAGGGTTCTGAACCATATAAAATCTCGTGTTGTGGTTTGTGCTTATATTTTATTTTAGTGTTTATTTGTATTTCCACTGCACACTAACATTGGTGTAGGCGAACATGAATGCAATCAAACGATCCAATCACTATTCACCCCCTCTAGTGACGCCAAAGGTTATAACAAGTAGTATCAGAGCGAGGTTTCTCTTTAAGGATTAATCGCCAAGAGAGCAAAAGCTAGAGAACAATGGAGTTGTCCAACGATGGACTAGGATACGATATCCGAGTACCACTGCCCTATGGATTCTATGAAGTAGAAGGGTTTAGTCAATGGGTGACAAGGATCGAGATGCTCCTTCAAATGGAGATTGAAGATTGGATTAGCTTGATGAATGGATTTGAAGCTCCGATGGACAAGAAGGGAAAAATTCTTAAAAGGAGCAAATGGATCGAGGAGAAAATTCAAGAATCCAAAATCAATGAGAAGGTAACAAAATTCCTAGAAAATTTAATTCCTAATGACCTACTGTGTAGGATAGGTAATTATCAAGATGTCAAGGATTTATGGGGCAAGCTAGCCAAGCTTCATGAAGAATGATCTGTGGCTGAAGTAGAGGAGTCCAAGGATGAATGCTTGTCCTCTCAAGATCTTGGAGATTCAGAAGTTGAGAGATGCTCAACATTCAAAGTGGAAGAGGTCTTTTAAGTCTCCACCTCCAAAATTGAGGGGGAGGTTAGATTCTCAATGCCAGAACAAGAATAGGAGGAGCCTTCTGTTGGATCGTTGGTGGCCAGCTAGAGGGGGGGTGAATAGCCCTCTTTTGTTGTATGATGAAATTCACTCTTAATTGCTCGTCTACAAATATAATTAGTGCAAGCAGAAATATAAACAATTAAGACAAAGCAATAAGTAAAAGAAATCAAATGCTAACACGGCGATGTAACGTGGTTCACGGCCTTGCCGCTAATCCACGACCCGATTCGTCCAAGGTGAATCACACCTTAAACCTTCCACTAATCTCTCCTTTGCATAAAGCTAGGTGGAGGTAACCTTTTCTTACAAAATCACTCCTCTTACAATAAGATGAATATAAGCACAAGGAAGAGGAGGAAATTCATTTGGGCACTTTGGGAGATATTTATAGTAGAAGCATTAGGCTCCCCAAGTGTCCAAAGGCCCCATTTTATAGAGAAGAACTCATTCTTCCAGTTGGGCGCCTGGCAGTCGATTGATGCCCCGATCAATTAACTGCTTCTATAGCCGTTGCCCAATAATGACTTCTTCCACATTGGATTATCCAAGCTCCACATCATCATCGTCCCATGGTCGATGGAATCTTGTCGAGTCTTGAGCGAGCACTTTCTGATCCATTCTATGCGAAACCCTGACTAGTCGTGTGCCATAAATCGATCATTTAGTCATCGTGGTCATCGATCCTTGCATCGATTGATGTGACACATACTTCGAACAGGTCGAGTCATCGACTTTGCGGTCAATGGCGATGTCGATGCAAAATCTCATTTGACACTTAGCTAAATGGCCAAGTTTCGATCTACCCGTCGGATTACAATCGCCACTCATTCCTTGAGTCCCTCGCCTTTGAAGTTGTCTTCGTCACGTCCCTCGGATCATGCGCTTCGGCCGCAGCCATCCTTCGTGTCTTACAAGTCTACTTCTCGACTTCACTCTAATGCTTCTTCCGTGTCCCTCGGATGCCCCAGCGCATGACTTCATAAAACTATCCTTCAGCTCAAGGATCGAGTCATGAGAGGTGAAACTCTTAATGCTCCATGTAAAATTACTAAGTCTGAAGACTCCAATACACATCAAATCAATACAATTCTAACTTAAATCCTTTGCCACACAGTAAACCCATCACATGGGTTGATTGCCCTAACACCTTCTACATTGACAAAATGAAGAACAAACTCAAGATTCCCCTATAAGTAACTCAAACATAGTGATTAAAAATAAAGATCATATAATATGTTTTGAGTATAAGGAGAAAAGACACTAGAAGAGTAAATGTCCAAAGTTGGTCAAGAAGAAAATTCATTAGCACCTGGCGAAGAACAAGTCAAGGAGGTCGGAGGCCCATATGAAAAGGCAAGAAGCATATATTATGCTTCATGTAATCTAAAGGGCCCTCTGGAGCCAATGTCAAGGAGAAGGCATCCTCAAGGAGGTGGAGAACATTGTAGGAGGAGCTCTCAAGGCTAAGCCTATGGTAACATTTAATAATGCAATTTTAATTATTAATGATAAGAAGCATGCTAGTAATATATCACATTTTAATAATTTACTTGCAATTGTTCATCATGATCAAAAGCATGTTAGAAATAAATTTTATTATTTGGTGGAAAATCTCATGAAATCATGACTAAGGAAAATACTAGAACCTTTAGAGGTAGACCAAACTTACATAAGGATGAGGATAAGAGAATTTTAGGTAATAACCCTAATAAAGATAGACACATACCTAGGAAGAAGAAAAATATCTCAAAAAATAATGGAAAATAAAAAATGGAGGTATTAGAAGAAGAAAATCAAGTCTTGAGGTCAATACTTGATAAATTGGAAAAGACCATTGGAAAGATGAAAAATTCAATTAAAGGGGCGAGTAGACAAAATCTAGGGTTTAGGAGGCAAGGTGCATCTATGGACAAGAAATGTTTGGGTTACAAGCCTAAGTCCAAAGAAATTAAGCCCTCTTACCATAGTATTCCATATAGTTATGGAACTATCTCTAAGTCTAGGACAATCATGTTGGAGATCGGATGGCCGGCTAGAGGGGGGTGAATAGCCCTTTTCGTTTGGATGGCGGTATTTTGCTCGTCTACAAAACGTTAGCGCAAGCGGAATATACAAATATAAATAAAGACAAGCAAAATAGAAACAAGCAATACAAACACCAAGATATAACGTGGTTCACGGCTACGCCGCTAATCCACGGTCCGATTCGTCCACGGTGAATCACTCCGCCAAAACCAATCACTATCGGTCTCTCCTTTGCACAAAGCTAGGTGGAGGTAACCTTTACAACCAAGATCACTCTTCTTACAAATAGAATGGAGTAAAAGCGAGTAAGAAGAGTTTAGAGCTTGTGGGGCACTAGGAAGATTGTTTGGAACTTAAGCATTAGCCTCTCAGCTCACCCTCTTTTTATAGAGAGGCTAACTCTTCCGTTGGCCGCCATCGATCATTGCGCGCCCATGGCGATCATTGCCATCCTCTGCGGCCTCGAACACGTCGGATGCCGCCGTTGTTGTCAGCGGAACTCTTAGCGATCGGTGGACCTCACGATCGGCTCGACCCGTAGTCTGCCGGTCGGCTCACTGATTGTGCCAAACCCTATTGACGATCGTGCGCGCCACGTGATCATTCTAATCACGATCGGCAGCGTATGGCGATCATTGCCACCATCGATCGTATCGGTCTACACTCGACTTCGGAAGCGATCATTGCCATGACATAGCGATCGGTGGTGTCGAAACCCATCCGACACTTGGCCAAATGGCCAAGTTTCACCTAAGAGCTACCCTTCCCCGGGTTACAATCGCTCACTCTCATTTCTCGGAGTTCCTCGCCTTCGAAGTTCTCTTCGTTCTCGGCCACGTCCCTCGGCAGCATCAGGCGCACGGCTCTGCAATGCTCCTTCGCGTCTCTTGCCTCGAAGTCTACTTCCTCCGGCTTCACTCCAAGCTTCGTCGCGGTCCCTCGGATGCTCCAAGCGCCGCGGCTTCAAGCTATCCTTCACCGACTCAAGGCACGAGTCATGAGATGTGAAACTCGCCCGCGGCTCCATGTGCGAATTACTAAGTCTGCGCGACTTAGCGCATATCAAATCAACATATCAAACTAACTTAAACCCTTTGCCACACCATCAAAACCATATCACGGCAAGAGATTGCCCTAACAATCTCCCCCTTTTTGATGTGTGTCAATCCGTTTAAGTTAGGTAAAAACATTTGATATAATTTCTAAGGTAAGAAAAGCATGTAAAGATAAACATGATATAACAACATGCAATTCCCCCTTAATCCATGAAATTCTCTATGCAATTTCTCCCCCTATCATCTATTTCTCCCCCTACATATATTTCGCCCCCTAATGTGATTAACTTAAAAATACTTATTTCTCCCCCTTTGACACCCTCAAAAAGATTAACACTAAGTTAAAAGCTCATGGCATCAATTATAATGGAGGAAAAATATGTCAAGTTGATTTAAAAACTGTAGGAGGCATCAAGTATATTTCTACCACTTGTAGGAGGTTTTATAAACTGAATTCGGCCTTCAATATTCTGATTTTGAAATTCAGAAATGCATTAAAATTCCAGAAAATTCTAAAAATCATGAAATTTGAGGAACATATTTCTCTTAAGTATATCTATCAAGGAAAAATAGTTTTTCATGAAAAATCATTATATTTTACAAGATTTGCCAAAAATCCAAACACTTGAAAAACCACTAGTTTTTGAGCATGTTAGTATCAAGTTAGCTACCTAGTTTTGCATCCAATTGTTTCAAAACATGAATACATGTATTTTAAGGTAAGAAATTGTTTTGAAAACATTAGAAATATCCAACCATGATCTTTGGGCAATATGTCTATTAATTAAACATAAGCCTTCCCCATGATTGGTCTATTATTGCTATTTTGATACTTTAAATGACCATCTAAATGTCATAGGCATTAGTGGACATTTGTATCATCCTAATATCTCACCCATGCTAAGTTTGCAATCAAGTTAGCCTATAGTGAGTGTGAGATGCATCCTAGGGGGGTATTTGTATATATATACTTAACCAATATATTCAAGCAATTCTATCATGGTTAAGTATCAACCTAACAACCTACATGATCATAATGACATATATCAATTCATTTCACATTATGATCATGAAATACATGTTTTCATTAAATTATAACCATGCATTAGGCATTATATGATGATAATAAATAAGTTATCACCTAAAGCATGATTTAAACCTATTTCTCATGATGATGTGCCCAAAATCAAAATCATAAACCATGATTACACATATGCATAGAAATTACATTAATCATCATGATTTAAGCATCATTACCTTTTTATGGGCACGTTATCATTACCCAACACTATCTAAAAATGTTGTCCCGTCATCCTAAGTCAACCACAATATGATATAGGTCAAGTTCATATGGTTGACTACCCTAGGGGTTTTCTAACCCTTAAGGATGGATTTTGGAACCCAAAATAGATTTTTACCTATGGGGTTCACTAGAAATTCCTTGGGGATCCATTTCTTAGCTATTACTTTGTTTTTGTCTTGTCCCCTAGCTATTAGGCATCTATAGGCCTTCTCATTTTTCTTCTCTTTATATCCTAGGCCTTTCTTGTTAAAACTTGCCCTTTGGCTCCCTATGATCATATTCAAAGTGTTGGAGCCAATTGTGAATTTTCCTAGGGCTTTGGTTAAATAATCTACCTTTTCCCTTAATGCCCTATTTTCTTCTATACATGCATCACTAACATCCAAAGGCATATAATCATGTGAGCATGCATCATCTAAGCTAGAAGAAATATTATCATTTAAGCATGCCTTTTCTAATTTTTGTTCTAATTCCTTAATTTGTTCAAGCATGCATTTATTTTTCTTCTTTGCCCTAAATAGATCCTTAGTTAAACTAGCAATCATAGAAACTATTTTACTAGGTGAGAGATTGGTTACTATAGTTTCCATGTCCTCTTCTTCTTCTTGGATGATGAGGATGATGATGTGGAGGAGGCTCCCCCTTCACTTGAGCTCTCCTCTTGTGCTTGATCCTTCATTTTTGGAGGAGGAGCAATCCAAATCATCAAAGCCATCAAGGCCAAATTGGCGACAAAGGCATTCTCCTCATCCGATGATGAGGAGGAGGATGAGGAAGGATCATCCCATGTCTTGGCCTTGAATGCTTTGGCCTTCCCCTTTCCTTTTGTCTTCTTCTCCTCTTCCTTCTTTTTCTTGCTCCCCTTTTTCTTCTTCTTTTCGTCTTTCTTTTTCCTCTCTTCCTTGCTTTTGTTTAGGAGAGGACAATTGTCCCTTATGTGTCCCTCTCCTTGGCAATTGTAGCATATCACCTTCCCCTTGGTCTTTTATTCCTATCATTTGATTTATCAAATCTAAAATTCTTAAATACACGCCTCACCTTCCTTACCATGTAGGCTTCTTGGTGCTATCCATGGAGGAGGAGGAGGCTTCATCATCGGAGGAGGAGGGACTTCCATCTTCTTCTTCCTTGTTTGCCAACAATGCAACTCCTCTTGAGGTTGAATTCTTGGCTCTTCTTGAATTCCTTCAAGCCTCGTTTCGTGGAGCTCCATTGTCGAGAAGAACTCCTCCAAGGTACTTACTTCCAAGTTCTTGGACATATAGAAGGAGTCCACCATGGAACTCCACTTTGAGGACCGGGGAAAGGCATCTATAGCCTTCATGAGCATGTCGGTTCGATAGCTTCTCACCTACACTTGTTAGCCCAATTAAAATTTCTTTAAACCTAGAGTGTAGTGAGGTTACCTTTTCTCCCTTTTCTAGTTTTATATTGGATAATTGGGAGCGGAGAAGGTCTCTCCTCGCTAGCTTGGCCTCGGATGTGCCTTCATGGAGTTCTATAAGCTTCTCCCACATCTCTTTGGCGCTAGCGCATTCTCCGATCCGGTTGATCTCTTGTTGAGGGAGCACATTGTAGAGATGGTGCTTGGCTTTGGAGTTTGCAAGGTGCTCCTCTCTTTGCCTCTTGGTCCACCTAGATTTCTCTATTGGCTTCCCCTCTTCATCCCTAGGCAAAACGAAACCGGATTCCATTGTAATCATTATATCAAAATCCGTTTCGAAAAATACCTCCATTCGCTTCTTCCACCAAGCGAATTCTCCTTCAAACTTTGGAGGATGGATGTTGGAGCCGGCCATTTTTGATGTAGGGCTTGTTGCGGCGGTTAGTCCGGTGACAAGCAACCTCGGCTCTGATACCACTTGTTGGAGATCGGATGGCCGGCTAGAGGGGGGTGAATAGCCCTTTTCGTTTGGATGGCGGTATTTTGCTCGTCTACAAAACGTTAGCGCAAGCGGAATATACAAATATAAATAAAGACAAGCAAAATAGAAACAAGCAATACAAACACCAAGATATAACGTGGTTCACGGCTACGCCGCTAATCCACGGTCCGATTCGTCCACGGTGAATCACTCCGCCAAAACCAATCACTATCGGTCTCTCCTTTGCACAAAGCTAGGTGGAGGTAACCTTTACAACCAAGATCACTCTTCTTACAAATAGAATGGAGTAAAAGCGAGTAAGAAGAGTTTAGAGCTTGTGGGGCACTAGGAAGATTGTTTGGAACTTAAGCATTAGCCTCTCGAGGCTCACACCCTCTCTTTTATAGAGAGGGCTAACTTCTTCCGTTGGCGCCATCGATGATGCCGCCCATGGCGGTCATTTCATACTACAACGGCCTCCGAACACGTCGGATGCCGACCGTTGTTGTCCAACGGAACTCTTAGCGATCGCTGGACCTCACCCGATCATTCTGCGACCATCGTCGACGCCTGATCGGCTCTGAGCGTTCTGGCCAAAACCCTATTGACTACCGATCGCCGCCGCCGATCGATTAATCTTGGCGATCATCGGCTAACGATGGTCGGCTATCACGCCACAAACCGATCGATCGTATACGGTCGAGCTACACTCGACTCGGAAGCGATCAGGCCATGACATAGCGATCGGCGTGTCGAAAAACCCATCCGACACTTGGCCAAATGGCCAAGTTTCACCTAAGAGCTACCCTTCCCCGGGTTACAATCGCTCACTCTCATTTCTCGGAGTCCCTCGCCTTCGAAGTTCTCTTCGTTCTCGGCCACGTCCCTCGGCAGCATCAGGCGCACGGCTCTGCAATGCTCCTTCGCGTCTCTTGCCTCGAAGTCTACTTCCTCCGGCTTCACTCCAAGCTTCTCGTCCGGCGGTCCCTCGGATGCTCCAAGCGCACGGCTTCCGCAAAGCTATCCTTCACCGACTCAAGGCACGAGTCATGAGATGTGAAACTCGCCACGGCTCCATGTGCGAATTACTAAGTCCTGCACGACTTCAACGCACATATCAAATCAACATATCAAACTAACTTAAACCCTTTGCCACACCATCAAAACCATATCACGGCAAGAGATTGCCCTAACAAATCAAGGTTACAAGGGAAGTTATTCCTTGAGTTAACTTTGACAAGAGTCAAGTGACTAAGGCTTTGAAGAAGCCTAGAAAGGTCACCAAGAAGGTTACAAGGGAAGATATCCCTAGGGTTTATCTTAATGAGACCACAATGACTAAGGCTTTCAAGCCTAGGAGGGTCATTAGAAAGGTACTAAGGGAGGTTATCCCTAGTGAGTACCTTGTAAATCCAAAGAGCTCCAATAGGTATTGGGTTCCTAGGAGTGTGATCCCTTCACACTAAATGGGTTTAGGATGTGCCAACCTTGAATGGATGGGTAGGTAACCTAACCATGGTAGAGTTAACAATTTAGAGCATTTTTGAGGTAGTGATACATTGAAAATGAAATTAGAATTTGATCATAAAGGATTTTTAGGATGTGCCAATAGAAATAAAGAAAGGTTGAAAATTGATCATAGTTGGCACAATTAGGTTAAAGGTCAATAGTGTGCCAAGTTGGGGATTTGGCACACTCGAGGGTTTTGGCACGATGTAATCCAAGAAAATGACAATTAGATTCAAGACTTAGGTATTTTTATACCTTTGTATTTTAATACACTTACCATGATTTGTTTTGCCATACCATGCCATGATGTCATATCATATAATTATTTAAAATGTCATGCTAATACTTAGGTTATGTTTATATCATGTCATGACATTATGTATCATTGACAATATTTTAAGTTATGCAAATCATTTATCCCATGATCATAATTCTAATTCATGCATTAAAGTTTTCAATTTGAAATTAAGTACAAATGACATTATTTGATGTCCTAGATAAAGGAATCAAATGGATATGCCTAGATAATAATGCATAAACCCTTAGGTTAGGAAAAAAATTTGTTCCACATCATCATGGACACATCATGGGGGGCCACCTCATGAGGGAGACCAAGAGCCATGGATCTTGGAATTACATGCATGTATGTAACTCCCTTATAGTGGCCGACCACTATTGAATGGGGAAGGTAGTGTGAAGTTAAGTGTGGTAACTTCATCTTCTTCCTCCTCTCTTCTCAAGCTTTCTCCCCCGCTCCTTTACCGTGAGCCTCTAAGGGTGCTAGCACACTCTAGGTTGCTTTTCTCCACCTATTGCTCATGTGGATACCGATAGAGGAATGTACACTTGACACTCTCGAGTTCCGACAAGCCGTTTGGACGAGCGGGATAAGCGAAGGGCGTTGCATCAAGGGTAAAATTCTTACATGTATATCTAAGGTTTTTAAACATGTACATGTATTTTTTGTTTACCTTCGCATGGATCCGTGGCCGACTTTCGAGGTTTCCGCAATGCAAAAAGCAATTTTTGTGGCTCGGTTAGTCCAACAGTGGTATCAGAGCCACGTGCGAAGCATGTATGTGTTTAGTTTTGTAATTTTTGTATTAGATATGAAAAATTACAGATATTTAAGTTTCTATAAATTTCCTATTTTATAGATTTTGTGAGTATTTTTTTTGAAGAGTCGAAGCAACAAGTGTTGGGACACTTGTAGGCTTCAACCACCGAGAAAAACTCTCTGAAACGGCGAATTCTCACTCTAGTCTTTTGGGACAGTGACTTAAGGCACTGTAAGATCAAGATGGGACACTCGCAAGATTCATTTTGTGAGAAGGGGCACTGCCCTAACCCCGCAAGGGGCATTGTCCCGCTATCGCGTCCGGAAATCGCTTAGCGGGACCATTACGGAGATGTGACTCATTAAAATTGAAAAAAATAAGAAAAATTATAGAAATTTTTGTAAAATACATAATTTAGAATTATGTATAATACTGTGATGGTCAAGGCCCAAGAGCCCCAATGTGATTGGATAAAATATGTTGTAATTCATAATACGGCTTGCACGCCGTTTTTGTGTTGTCGTTGTATATGATATGCGACCAGGCCGTGCCTCTCTTTTTTTAATAGTCCTGTTGTAAATAGTTTTAGACTCGAATGTAACTCGAGTTTCATGTTTGTAATGTACAAAATGAAGCGGTGGAAGGTACACTAGTAGGCGAGTTACGAGGAGTGTCGAAGCGACACATGGCGGCCAAAGGAGGCGCTTGGAGAGAAGCCGCTAACCCTAGGTTGACCATCGATCTTCTCATTGGCTTGAGAAGATTGTAGTAGGGCCATGACCTTATAACAATTATATATATATATATATATATATATATATATATATATATATATATATATATATATATATATATATATATATATATTTGTTTTTCTTGTATGTATGTGATGCTAGTAAATTTTGCTTGTATGCATGCTAGGAAATTTTGCTTGTATGTATATAATGCATGCTAGTATATTTTGCTTGTGTGTATGTGATGCATGCTAGTGTAGGGAAATAAAGGCCTTAATACGTATATGATACACATTCACGATTAGATCTTAATCAAATCAACTCGAAAATGCCTACTAAGTTTTGATACCCATCACTACCTCGATCATTTGTTGTTGTTGAATCTGCCAAAGCAGAGCAACACATATTATCTTGGTAGAGTGCGGAGGGACAATCTTAGTCCCTCCTATCATAGCTTGGGTGAGAATAAGCTCAATTAGTTTGAGTGAAACTAGTTAACTCAATTAGATCGAGTAAAACTATAGGCATATTCCAATGTTTGGAAAGGTAGAATAAGATTACATTTACACTAAATCTTGGGCGATTTAGCCAAAGCTAACTCAAGGTCTTTTGTAAATGTGGATCTTGATCCTATAAACAAGAGTTGCATAGAGATGTAATCGGTAATTTGTTACCTACCGATCATACTAAGTCTTGGGCGATTTAGCCAAAGCTAACTCAAGGCGTAGTATGATGTGGATCTTGTCCTGTGAGAATTATAGCTAGTTTGTATGAATCTAGTAGTGTGGTTTGACTACATTCATTACTCGATTCTACAAAAGTCCTATAATTCAGTGGGAGCATCATTTGATTGAAAGCCTAATTAAATGATAAATGGAATATGATATTAATTTTTTGCATTGTGTATGTTGTAGATTACCATGTCGACAAACACGAACACTCTCTCCCTATATTCTATCCTTGAGAAGGACAAGCTCAATGGAGCTAATTTCCTGGACTGGTACAGGAATCTGAGAATCGTTCTCACCCAAGAAAGAAAACTATACGTCCTGGAGCAGTCCATTCCGGAGGCACCTCCTGCCACTGCCTCGTGAGCTGACCGTGATGCTTACAAGAAGCATCAAGATGATGCATTAGATGTGTCATGCCTCATGCTCGTGACCATGAACTCTGAGCTTCAGAAGCAACATGAGTTCATGAATGCTTTTGATATGGTTGAACATCTTCGTCAACTGTATCAAGGACAAGTAAGGCACGAGATATATGAGATCTCTAAGGCACTGTTTCAGTCCAAGATGCAAGATGGGACTCCTGTAGGTCCATATGTACTCAAGATGATTGGGTACATAGAGAACCTACAGAGGTTGGGATTCCCACTTGGCCAAGAGCTGGCCACTGACTTGATCTTGCAATCTTTGCCACAAAGCTACAATCAATTTGTCATGAATTACAACAAGAATGAAATTGATAAGCCATTGCCTGAGATGCTCAGCATGTTGAGAACTGCTGAGCTCAACCTTAAGAAGGGAAAACCTAACTCCATTTTGATGGTGCAAAAGAAGAAAGGCAAGGGCAAGCCTAAAGGTAAGAGAAAGTCCCAAGTCAAGGGCAAAGACAAGGCACTGAAACCGAAAGGAGGGGTGGCCAAGGAAGGGACTTGCTTCCACTGCAAGGAAGCTGGACACTGGAAGCGTAACTGCAAAGCATACCTGGAAGATCTTAAGAAGAAAAGAAATGAGACTTCTACTTCAGGTATAAATGTTATAGAAGTCAATCTATCTATTTCTTCATAATGGGTATTAGATACCGGATGTGCATCTCACATTTGTACCAATGTGCAGGCGTTGAGAAATAGTAGGGCATTGATGAAGGGCGAGGTGGACCTACGAGTAGGAAATGGAGAAAGGGTTGCTGCTGTTGCTGTAGGAACTTATTTTCTATCTCTACCCTCTGGGCTTGTACTAGAACTAGATGAATGTTGTTATGTGTCTTCTTTGACTAAGAACATAATTTTAGTTTCTTGTTTAGACAAGAAAGGCTTTTTGTTTATAATAAAGAACAAATGTTGTTCAATTTATTTAAATGATATGTTCTATTGTAGTGCACCTATGATGAACAGACTCTACATTCTAGACTTAGAGAGCCCCATCTATAACATAAGTACCAAAAGGTTAAAGTCAAAAGAGTTGAACCAAACCTATCTCTGGCATTGGCGCTTAGGTCACATAAATGAGAGTCGCTTATCCCAACTCCATAAGGATGGGCTGCTGGACTCATTTGATTTTGAATCATATGATACATGTGAATCTTGCCTTCTAGGCAAGATGACCAAGACTCCCTTTAGTGGACACAGCGAGAGAGCAACAGACTTGTTAGGACTTATACATAGTGATGTATGTGACCCTTTCAATGTTGCTGCTAGAGGTGGTTATAGGTACTTCATTACATTTACTGATTGCTTCAGTAGATATGGTTATGTGTATTTGATGACATATAAGTCGAAATCCTTTGAAAAGTTCAAAGAATTCAAGAATGAAGTACAAAACTAGCTTGGCAAGAGTATTAAGATACTTCGATCAGATCGAGGTGACGAATACCTTAGCCATGAGTTTCGTGACTATCTGGCTGAGTGTAGAATTCTATTTCAACTCACTCCTCTTGGAACACCATAGTGGAATGGTGTATCCGAAAGAAGGAATCGTACCCTATTAGATATGGTACGATCTATGATGAGTCACACAGATCTTTCTATATCCTTTTGGGGATATGCTCTAGACACAACACCCTTCACTCTTAACCGTGTATCATCCAATGAAAAATACTGAAATTTAAAATATGAAATTAAATGGCCAAAATTTTGGGGAAATAATCCTAGGGATTATTTTCGAGATTTTTAGGGAATTTTAAGAAATTTTCCGGAATTTTTCTGGATTTAAACGGACTCCGTACGAGATTTTTACGGGGATAAAATATATAGGTTTTAGGAGGGGTCTATTTCAGGGGTTTAATACGCGATAAAAACCTAATGTTTATTTTTCTTTCTTTTTCCCCCGCCGCGACCCATTTCTCCTCGACAGTTCCCTCGCACGACGATTTCTTCGCCGGCGACGTCTTCTCCACCGATTTCTCTGCGCGCTCGTTGTCCAGACGACGCGCGCCGGCAGAGGGCTCGCCGTCCTCGGCTCGGACCGCCGTGCGACGCCCCTCTTCTTCCCCGAGCGCCGACGCTCGCCTTCCCGGTGCTCAGGGCCCGCCGGCTTCTCTTCCTCGCCACCTACAGTCCGCAGCCGCCCGACGGTTCTTCCCTTCGCCGTCTATAGCCGCGTGCGTCGGCGACCAACTGGATCGCCATGAGCTCTTCTTCGGGCGACCTCTTCTCCGCCGACGCAGGCCGCGCCACCCACAGCACTGTCCGCGCCCACATCTCCGCTGGTTTCTCTGCGCCCTCGCTGTTCAGACGACACGCGTCGGCAGACGGCTCTCGCCGTTCTTCTCTTCCTCGCCGACCATAGCGTGTCGCACGCCGGTAGCGACAACAGGATCACGTCGGCCTTCTCTCGCCCTAGACGACAAACACCGCCTCCGTGCGCAGGATCCGTCGGTCTCCTCGAGGCACCTCTTTCTTTACGAGCCGACGCCTTCTCCTCGCCCTTCCGCCGGTGGTCCCGGAGTAGGTAATAGTTGTTCCTTTTCCTATCTTGGGCGATAGTGAGTTAGGGATTTTGTGTGTCGGCCAGGTTGTGTTGGTGTGTCGAGAGGGTCGATTAGAAATTGGGGGTTTGGGTGAGTTAGCTGAGGTTTCATTTAGGGATTGATTGTGGAATTTCCTCATCCTAACTTGGATCTATGGTTTAGGCAGTGAGTGCCCTGGAGCTTAGGTTGCTCCGGTGTAAAGGGATCGGGAGATGTTAGGTTGGTGGAGACCCAAGTCCTAGTGTGAGCAGTTGCACTATTATACGCCTAGGTGTTTGGAGGTTAGTTAGAGGTGGATGTTTGTAATGAGATTGATGCTTGAGGTTTGATGTGTGGTGATTGGTAATGCATATTTAGATTTGGATTCGCATGTGGATGGTTATAACTTGCAAATGGTCAGTGTATTTTGCTCATTGTGTGAGTGAGAAAGGACTAATGGAGTGAGTGTTCCATTTAGGGTTGGTTAGAGCCCTAAATCGTGTATTTTGTGGACAAGGATTGGAAATAGTTTGGGTTAATTGGGATATAAAGGAAATCGATTAATTATTCGATTTGTCGTTGAATTGATAATTTTGTGCTTGACTATAATTATGTTATATGCAGTTTTTTTGGCCACGAGGCAGTCCCCGATCGTGACGATCCGTTCTCTTCATGATATATTCAAAGTGCGGGTATTTTGACTTAACGCTTAGATTAAGTCAAATTGATATGCTAGTTAGGATAGCTTACAATAATTTTTCATGTTTATATGCCTAGTATGCTTTTGGTGCCTACTAGATACATGCATGTGTTAGGATATGATTATATTTACATTTGATATGGATCATAGTACATGGATTAGGATATGTATATATATTGGTTGTATATATCATTTGGATAGATATTATGAGTAGGATTTACATGCTTTAGTATCATGCACCATTTTTCGCATGATTGCATGCTAGTGCAGAGGTTCCATTATTGTTGAGCCCGGACTAGTTACATAACTGCATACCTGCTGGGTTAGTGGTACATCGGGAGGTGTGTGCGATTGCTCTGTCGAGCTCCATTGGTCCGCTCATGGGTAGCGATGAGGCGTGGTAGAGGCGAGGATCCCTCCTCCGGCCTATGACACGGAGATGAGAGCTTAGCTCCCCACTATGTTTGGGGCGGAGGATAGGTGTACTCCGGCATCCTGTCCACTCGGTCACTCGGGAAGCGATGATGGCGAGTGCATGCCCTACCCACTCGGCTTCACCATTGCGTGTGGTGGTGGTGCGTCGAGGGTGACCATGTCATTAGCACGGCATGCACTTTGCATAGATTGCATTTATCTTGTGTTTCTTTGCATTTTATTGATGCCTTGGATGTGCATATGATTGTCATGCATACAGATACATGCTTATATATGATCGTGACTTTATTACTTCTAGTCAGCACATGCTCCTATATCGGGGTAGGAGATTGATGTAAATCTGATCATTTTGTATTTCTTGCTTGCATACCCTATTTATGTGAGATATCTTGGCATGTTATTTTTATTGTTAGCTATACCGATTTTTGCATATCTACTATACATGAGTTCTTTGAACTCACCCGTTGATTTATATCTATTTCGGGATGAAGGCTGGAGAGTCATTGCCAAACCCCCTCGTCGTGGAAGTGTATTTGGTTATTTGTTTTGGTTTTGGATATCTTGTTTAGAAGATATATTTAGGACTGGAATTGGATTTATGTATTCGTGGATTTTTGGTGTCCTTATGGACCTCTATTCGGAGTTTGTTCTGGATTGGATTTTTGTTGAGTATTCCTGCCCAGATGGAAGAAGGGGTAGGTTTAGTTATGATATTCTTTTGTGTATATCATTTGATTGTTGGCCTGAGGCCTGATTTATATAATCGCGTGTGAGTTTGGATTCGGTCGTGTTGACGATGTATAGTATAGTGGTGTAGGCCTTGTATGTAAATTGGGATTGTCACCCCGTGCAGGAGAGATCTTTGCCGGATTTTTGTCGCGGGGGTCTCCTTCGAGCGTGACAATTTATTTGTATCGAGCGCCTAGGTTTTGAGTTCCTAGGGGTTTTTGGATTTTTCGAGTTCGCCATGTATTGGCGAGGTTTTTTGCGAGGCAATTTGGAAAATTTTGGATTGGTATGGATTTCGATGATTTTTATATTTGAATTGAGGATTTATGAGGTCTATATGGGGATTTGGCAGCGACAGAACCTCTCCTGCGGCGAAATAGGTATGATGAAAATTTTATATATTTTTACTTCTAGTAACATCTGTTCTAGTAGCATCTGTAATAATTTAACAGATATGAGAGGTGGTGCACTGCACACGAGACATGGTGCAGGTAACCACGAAGAGGATAGTGAGATATCTGGTTATGGAGTTGTCGAAGGGTCTATTGAGTTTTGACTCGTGCGGACTCGTAGTGCGGGTCGCCCACCAAGGTGACCAATGGAGTTGCCGTAGTGGTTATACTCCCGTGTTAGATTTGGCTATGTGTTTAGTGGATAACAGAAATAACATTTAGTGTATTAGTCACTATTCATAATCGTAGATGGAGTTGACCACAAATGACTTGGTTTGTGAGTCTTGGACTGTGAAAGATGCATTGCCTTTTTGAGAGTCATACCGAGGCGAAAAGCAGTCAAGTCGTCATATTGGTTGTGGAAATCAAGGACTACGTGTTAGGGATTTTCACGATTATACTAGGCGATAATTACCCTGTGGGTATTGGACAAGAACGTATACTATTGTTGATCTGACATTGGAGGTTTCAGATATGATGTTCCATAGAGATTTTGATCCTTGAGCGGCTTGAGCCTTAGATTGATAACATTGAAGGTACTGATAAGTACCTAACTGGTATTTATATAGGAGTGGAGATAGTTTCTTACTATTGCAATGATCAAGTTGTTACTTTGTGGAATATGTAGAAGGAATTTATTTGGGAAATAACCCATTCTGGGATCATGGGTTCGGGATGTTTTAAGACAATATTTCCTTATGCTATTTTGTATGACTCATTGTTGAGGAATTCTTGAGCCTTTAGTTGAGTGATCAATTGTTAATGGAGTTCACTATAGAGTTTACCCCACTTAACTCAAGTTAGTGATTGAGTTGTTTTCGATCACCACGATTTATTGGCTTACCTTGGGATTAGGATAGTGGATCTTCCATCAGTTCCTATCGGGAGGCATTAAGGTGAGTCATAATTATGAAAATGACACTGCAACAAGTGTCTCAAGATAATGGTGTAGTCGATCTAGTGATAATAACCTACACTATGGATAAAGCAACCGTAGAAGTCGTGAACGTGCTCTTCTAGCTGGATTCACGTGGCATTATTTCGTTCCCATGTTGTTGCACGATATTGATCAGTCTTGCTAGAAGTGGTAATTTGATATTGATGATTAAAGTTTACAATCTCTTGAGTGATTGAGGATTTAGTTGGAATTTTAATTTAGTTTATTTTTGGAGGTGATCAATGCTCGCCTTGAGAATGAAGGATTTATGAAATACTTCATTTCCCAACGAAAACCGAATATGAATTAAAACTTTCTCCTCAGATTTATGTGACTATCGTAGTGGTTTGTGCACTTGTGGAGATATGAGATTTGGTTGTATGGTACTTGAGGAAAATGATTGGAAGAGGTGTATACACCTAGATGCATACAGTTATCGAATTCTTATTCTAGGTCACTGTGAAATAGGGAATCCATTAAGAGCAGAAGTTGGATGAGTTTACATCTTTACTCGAAAGGAGTTGTAGATGGTTGAAGGATTGATCATTGAGGTATTACTATAGTTTACCTTACTTGATGATATATTGAGAGATACAGGTGTTTCTGAGATATACGTGGTTAAAACATGCAGATAGGATTAAAGGATTTTCATATTTGGATCATGTGGATTAATAGTGTTTCCACCGATAGGTGAGATGTTGAGATGATTCGTGATGATTATCACGAGGGTATGAAAATGATTTTGGATGTTTAGAGGTTGATTGATGGAAATGTTATATTATGGTGAGAGAGTTGACTTAATTATTTTATAGTTGACTTGGTTGATATGATGTGAATATCTGGATATTAACTTGGAGGTTATGCTTGTGACATGATGGTATAAGAAGGTCTCTCGGATGCCTATATAATTCGAGAGTAATCAGATGTAGTGTTGGAGGAACTTCTAGGCTTGCCGCTGTATAGGCAAGTAGAGTAGGCGATCGGAGTGATTTCGAAAATAGTTTCGATATCGAAGATCCCCTACTGTGAGATAATTTATTTGGTACTGGGGTAATGTTATTTTTACGAGCTAATATTTTTACTTATGGTGCGTTGGCTGAGGGCTAGCGTAAAGCGCACAAGGTTGTTAAAGCTCGTGATGTACTCAAGGCAATGTCATTCAATTCGCTGTAAGGCAATCAAGTTGCTATGATACCGTCATCGATCGGTCTTTCAAAGTTGGCAAGGTTGAGGATGCCGAGAGGTATTTGTAAGAATGACGATTTTTCAGGAGATAATTTAGTTGGTAGCAGTGTTGCTGAACACTATGGGAATTGGAAGAATCTAAGTTCCAATTAAAGGAGGTATTGGATGGGATATTTGTTGTCCCAGTATTTTATTTCTTGAGAAGCTCTGGAACTTGTTGTTCAAAGAGAGATGAATCTTTGAGGTTATACATCGATTATCGATGATGAAATGCGGTAGTGGTAGAAGGAAATAAATATCCTTCATGGTGGATTGAGGATCTATTTAGATCAGCTTTAGGACACCTGTGTATACTCTAGGATTGATTTATGATTGGTGTGTTGATATTGTAGTGACAGGGTGTCATACAATTATCAAAGTCGTAGGGATGATGGATATATCATCAGCCTAGAGTAAAGATGATGCAGGTGTATAGTGGTGACAATCTCATACTTGGTATGAATTACATGGGGTTTGATTATCTTGTTTGACTTATGACGACTTTGTCGTCCAGGGATTTAGGAAATCGTGTATTCTGGACACGATTGGATCATTTATGATGGTGGCAGTTGGAGTTGAGCACTCAGCCACCTATGATGATGGTTTTCTCGTATGGATTTGATTATTACCATAGATATGGATAGGATGCTCTAGCGGTATTACATCGCTGACTGGTTGGATCAGGAAGGTGATGGAATTTATTTGGTCTGAAGCTTGTGAACCTAGTTTCAGGGCTCAGACGATGGTTGACTTTTACACCAGAGTTGTGTGATCATTCTCGGGTGAAAGGAAAGTTAATTTATAAGCGGATGCGATGTTTCAGAGAATGGAGCGTTTCTGATTTAGTTGATCGAGACGTATCCCATGTTTATGTTAAATGAGGAACTACGAGATGGGTTGTCATATATATATATGACGTGGACCTAGTAGGAGTTGTTATG
The DNA here is from genome assembly GCA_025175895.1 of Wurfbainia villosa. Taxonomy (NCBI): domain Eukaryota; kingdom Viridiplantae; phylum Streptophyta; class Magnoliopsida; order Zingiberales; family Zingiberaceae; genus Wurfbainia; species Wurfbainia villosa. The sequence goes on along the minus strand of CM045994.1, from coordinate 88,749,930 downwards.
TTGTTTTGTAGAGGTGAGGAGCAGAAATGCTTATGAGGTTTTAGCTAGCTACTGTGTAGTTACATTTGAATTTAGGAAGAGTTACTATTGATTCAGGAACAACAGATAGATTCCTGTTGTGATGATAGAGAGCATCTACCATAGAGTTGTACTTTTGCTCTACCGGTTCGGAATTAGTGATATTGAAATTTGTATGTAGTAGGTGGCTAGATAGCTACTCGCATCTTGATCAGCATGAGTCCCAATCGTGGTAGCATGTCGCTGCCAAGTAGTGCCTTTTGCATTACTCGAGAGCCACGAGACTTGATCACGATATTTTGATAAGTATTGCTAAAGATTGCAATAGGTTCTATATATGTTGCGTATGTATAGGATTGTATCCTAAAATAGTAAGTATTGAAATGTTCTCCGTGGTGGAACGACATGCGGAACATAGTTGATTTGGAAGTCTGGTAAAGGTGGTATATAAATAATCAGTAAGGTTCTGTACCAAGAGGGAAGTGGGAGCCTAGTATGATGGACAGTATTGGGAGGTTATTTAGAATTCGGAAAGGACTTAGTATGATTAGCTAAGCCCGCTCATTTTCGTCCGATCCATACGATGAGTTTGTTGGATCGCTGGATAGGTTATATTATGGCGATTTCCAGTTCATGGAGGATCGTTGAGTATCGTATGTGATAGCGATTCAGGATTTACCTTAGGATTATGGTAAAGTCTTTAACAGGTCACGGATATAGGGCTCCACTCGGGTACAGATAGATACTTATGATAGGTGGACGAAATGAAGATACTATTCATATTTTGGAAGGGCTGCTAGAAGAAAGTGTGATTTGATTTTAAAGGATATCAGTAACCCCACTTAGTCACTTGAGGTGTGACTTGTCTCCAGATGCTTGAGATGGTTGTTGGGACATCTCGTACTAATATACGAGTAGGAAATTTGGGGACCAAATTTTTATTAGTGGGGGAGAATGTAAAATACTGAAATTTAAAATATGAAATTAAATGGCCAAAATTTTGGGGAAATAATCCTAGGGATTATTTTCGAGATTTTTAGGGAATTTTAAGAAATTTTCCGGAATTTTTCTGGATTTAAACGGACTCCGTACGAGATTTTTACGGGGATAAAATATATAGGTTTTAGGAGGGGTCTATTTCAGGGGTTTAATACGCGATAAAAACCTAATGTTTATTTTTCTTTCTTTTTCCCCCGCCGCGACCCATTTCTCCTCGACAGTTCCCTCGCACGACGATTTCTTCACGCAGCGACGCCTTCTCCACCGATTTCTCTGCGCTCGTTGTCCAGACGACGCCACGGCAGAGGGCTCGCCGCCTGGCTCGGACCGCGACGCCTCCTCTTCTTCCCGACGCCGGCCTTCGCCTTCCCGATGCTCGGGCCCGCTGGCTTCTCTTCCTCGCCACCTACGATCGCACGCCGACGGTTCTTCCTTCGCCGTCTATAGTCCGCCGGCCGCGACCACCGGATCGCCAGCGAGCTCTTCTTCGCCGGCGACCTCTTCTCCGCGCCGACGAGGGCCGCCGCCACCACAAAGATCGTCGCGCCACATCTCCGCTGGTTTCTCTGCGCCCTGCTCAGACGACACGCTGCTGACGGCTCTCGCCGTTCTTCTCTTCCTCATTATAGCCGTGGCGCGCACGGCGCGATAACAGATCACGTCGGCCTTCTCTCGCCCTAGACGACAAACACCGCCTCCGTGGCTACAGGATCACCGCCGGTCTCCTCGAGGCACCCTCTTTCTTTTACGTGACGCCTTCTCCTCGCCTTCCGCCCGTGGTCGCCGGAGTAGGTAATAGTTGTTCCTTTTCCTATCTTGGGACGATAGTGAGTTAGGGATTTTGTGTGTCGGCCGGTTGTGTTCGGTGTGGGCGGGCTGTGAGGGTCGATTAGGGGGCTGTTAAATTGGGGGTTTGGGTGAGTTAGCTATGAGGTTTCGTTTAGGGATTGATTGTGGAATTTCCTCATCCTAACTTGGATCTATGGTTTAGGCAGTGAGTGCCCTGGAGCTTAGGTTGCTCGGTGTAAAGGGATCGGATATGTTAGGTTGGTGGAGACCCAAGTCCGTAAGTCGAACGTTGCACGCTATGCACGCCTAGGTGTTTGGAGGTTAGTTTTAGTGGATGTTTGTAATGAGATTGATGCTTGAGGTTTGATGTGTGGTGATTGGTAATGCAGCTATTTAGATTTGGATTCGGCATGTGGATGGTTATAACTTGCAAATGGTCAGGTGTATTTTGCTCGACTGTGTGAGTGAGAAAGGACTAATGGAGTGAGTGTTCCATTTAGGGTTGGTTAGAGCCCTAAATCGGTGTATTTGTGGACAAGGAAAATTGGAAATAGTTTGGGTTAATTGGGATATAAAGGAAATCGATTAATTATTCGATTTGTCGCTGAATTGGATAATTTTGTGCTTGACTATAATTATGTTATATGCGTGTTTCGCCACGAGGCAGTCCCAAATCGTGACGATGACGGTTCTCTTCATGATATATTCAAAGTGGTATTTTGACTTAACGTTTAGATTAAGTCAAATTGATATGCTAGTTAGGATAGCTTACAATAATTTTTCATGTTTATATGCCTAGTATGCTTTTGGTGCCTACTAGATACATGCATGTGTTAGGATATGATTATATTTACCTGTTTGATATGGATCATAGTACATGGATTAGGGATATGTATATATATTGGTTGTACATATCATTTGGATAGATATTATGAGTAGGATTTACATGCTTTAGTATCATGCACCATTTTCGCATGATTGCATGCTATGACGGGTTCCATTATTGTTGAGCCCGCACTAGTTACATGGCTCGCACACACTGCGCCACTCATGGGTTAGTGGTACATCGAGGAGGTGTGTGCGGTTGCTCTGTCGAGCTCGCATTGTCCGCTCATGGGTAGCGATGAGGCAGCGTGGTAGCGGGCAGGGATCCCTCCTCTGGCCTATGACACCAGGAGATGAGAGCTTAGCTCCCCCACTATGTTTGGGGCAGGAGGATAGGTGTACTCCGACAGCATCCTGTCCACTCGGTCACTCAGGAGCAGTGATGGCAGAGTGCACAGTTGTCATAGCCCTACCCACTCGGCTTCACCATTGCGTGTGGAGGCGGTGTAGCGTCGGGGTGACCATGTCATTGGCACGGCATGCACTTTGCATAGATTGCATTTGTACTGTGTTTGTTGCATTTTTATTGATGCCTTGGATGTGCATATGATTGTCATGCATACAGGATACATGCTTATATATGATCAGACTTTATTACTTCTAGTCGTGCACATGCTCCTATATCGTAGGTAGATCTAATCTGATCATTTTGTATTTCTTGCTTGCATACCCTATTTATGTGAGCTATCTTGGCATGTTATTTTTATTATTAGCTATACCTTTTTTGCATATCTACTATACATGAGTTCTTTGAACTCACCCCGTTGATTTATATCTATTTCAGGATGAAGCTGTCAGGAGAGTCCAGCTGCCAAACCCCCTCGTCGTGGAAGTGTATTTGGTTATTTGTTTTTGGTTTTGGATATCTTGTTTAGAAGATATATTTAGGACTGGAATTGGATTTATGTATTCGTGGATTTTTGGTGTCCTTATGGACCTCTATTCGGAGTTTGTTCTGGATTGGATTTTGGTTGAGTATTCCTGCCCAGATGGCAGAAGGGGTAGGTTTAGTTATGATATTCTTTTGTGTATATCATTTGATTGTTGGCCTGAGGCCTGATTTATATAACTGCGTGTGAGTTTGGATTCCGGTCGTGTTGACCGATGTATAGTGGCCGTGTAGGCCTTGTATGTAAATTGGGATTGTCACCCGTACAGGGGAGATGCTGCCGGATTTTTGTCTGGCGGGGTCTCCTTCGGGGCGTGACATCCAAGGTTGTGATAAAGGCACCATATACGATATAGATAGGGAAAAATCCCAATATATCTTTCATGAGGATTTGGGGTTGTGAGGCTTACATTCGGCGTCAAGTCTCAGACAATCTTGGACCCAAATCTGATAAGTGTTATTTTGTTGGATATCCCAAGGAAACGAAGGGATATTACTTTTACATTCCCAGTCAGCACAAAGTGTTTGTGGTAAAGACTAGGGTATTTCTAGAAAGGGATTTTATTTCTAAAAAAACTAGTGGGAGTACGTTCGATCTTGAAGAAATTCAAGATAGGGACCATAGCACTGAGGCCTTTATGAAGGTTGAACAGGAACCACAAAGTGTTATGGGTGATGAGATTGTTGCACAAAGAGTTGTGGAACAACAACCTGTTCAGGTAGACCTACCTCTTCGCAGGTCTGATAGGGTACGTCGTCAGCCTGAGAGATACTCATTTCTCTTGTCTGACCATGATGAAATTATGCTCATTGAGATTGAGCCTACCTCCTATCAAGAAGCTGTGATGAGCCCAGATTCTAAGAAATGGCTAGAGGCCATGAGATCCAAGATGGAATCCATGTACACCAACCAAGTATGGACTTTGGTTGATCCACCTGAAGGCATCAAACCCATTGGGTGTAAGTGGGTCTTTAAGAGAAAGACTGACATGGATAGACTTACGCATGCCTATAAGGGTCGATTGGTAGCTAAAAGTTTCAAGCAAATTCATGGTATTGACTATGATGAAATATTTTCTCCAGTGGCGATGTTTAAGTCTATTCGGATCATGCTTGCTATTGCAACATACCACGATTATAAGATCTGGAAGATGGATGTTAAAATCATGTTTCTGAATGGAAACTTGGTCGAGGATCTGTACATGACACAACCTGAGGGTTTTGTAGATCCACAACATACTGGGAAAGTATGCAAGCTGCAAAGGTCCATGTATGGGCTGAAGCAAGCTTCTCGGAGTTGGAATCTTCGATTTGATGATGTGATCAAACAGTTTGGTTTCATCAAGAATGAAGATGAACCTTGTGTCTACAAGAGGGTTAATGGAAACACAGTTGTCTTCCTAGTATTATATGTGGATGACATACTACTCATTGGGAATGATATCCCTTTGCTACAGTCTATGAAGACTTGGCTGGGGACGTGCTTCTCAATGAAGGACTTAGGTGAAGCAGCCTGAATTCTAAGCATCAAGATCTATGGAGATAGATCTAAGAGATTGTTTGGCCTAAGTCAGAGTACATATATTAACACGGTATTACTACGATTTTCCATGCAGAATTCCAAGAAGGGACTTCTGCCGATGTCACATGGTGTGAGTCTTTCGAAGACTCAAAGTCCCTCTTCTAGAGAGGAGAGAGACCGTATGGATAAGATCTCTTATGCATCGGCCATAGGATCTATCATGTATGTCATGCTATGTACTCGTCCTGATGTCTCGTATGCTTTGAGCATGACGAATAGATACCAGTCATATCTAGGTGAGCATCACTGGATAGCAGTCAAGAATATTCTTAAGTACTTGAGAAGGACTAAAGAATATTTCTTGATATTTGGAGGCGATGAGGAGCTAGCTGTAAAGGGTTACAATGATACCAGCTTTCAAACTGACCAGGATTATTATAGATCATAGTCAGGGTTCGTGTTTTGCTTGAATAGTGGCGCTGTGAGCTGGAAGAGTTCGAAGCAGGATACAGTTGCTGATTCTACAACAGAGGCCGAGTATATTATTGCATCAAAGGCAGCAAAGGAGGCAGTTTGGATCCGTAAGTTCATTATTGAGCTTGGGGTGGTTCCTAGCATAGCAGATCCTATAGAGCTCTATTGTGACAACAATGGAGCGATTGTGCAGGCTAAGGAACCTCGCTCACACCAGCGGACCAAACACATACTACGGCGCTTCCATCTCATTCGAGAGATTATCGATAGAGGAGATGTGAAGATTTACAGAGTACCCACAAAGGCTAACATCGTAGATCCCTTGACCAAGGCTTTGGCACAGAAAAAGTATGATGGTCACACAAGGTCATTGGGTATTAGATACTACAATGATTGACACTAGTGCTAGTGGGAGATTGTTAATGAAAGCCCTAGAGCCAATCATGTGATGGTTGTTGTATAATATTCCTATTTATAAAGATATTTCTTTATGGTTATTATACTTACTTGTATTGGTGCCAAATAACAAAGTATAATAGCATCCTTGAGTAGAAGGTTTTTATCTATATCAATCGATTGGTTGAATCGATAATGAGATGATATAGAGAACACTACTCTTAATCATTCCTAGTCAAGTATTAACATTCAGGGACAATGTTAATGCGAAGAGACTAGCATGTAGGTTAACTCGATGACTTGATCTCACAAGTCATGGATATGAGATATCAAGTTGACACATGGGTATGTATTGGAGAATGTATACTGAATGACCCGCCATGAGAAAGTATCATGGATCGTTATATGTGTTAGTAAATTTGTAATGCTAGAGGGGGTGATTAGCGTCAATGGAATTCAATCGCGGTTGTGTCTACAAATTCGTTAGCGCAGCGGAATATAGATAATACAATAACAATAATGAAAACACAACACGCTAACACGAGTATATAACGTGGTTCGGAACCGCACGGTTCCTACTCCACGGATCGGGCTCAAATGAGCCCTAGCGATGCCAATCACACACCACTATCAAATAACTCCTTCTCGGAACAATCCGGAGGTGGAGAAACCTCGTACAATATGATTACAACAATAATCAAATGAATACAAGCAATATAGTGAAATACAAAGCAATACAAGTAAAGGAAACACTTTACAAATGCTCTTTGAATGCTTGATCACTTGGTTGATCGAGTAGCACTTGGAGACCCTGAATTGCAGCAGCAACTCGCCCCAAATCGCCTCAAAGAACCATGCCTTTTTCTTCCACCACGAGCTCCATATATAGCTTCAACCTGTGCTGGAAAAAGTCGATCAGTCGACTGATCGAGACCATCAGTCGACTGATGCCACTGTTGTCGTGAGACAACGGCTAGTTCCATTGGATAAGTCCAATGGAACTAATATCGATCGGCCGATTGTGACCATCGGATCGTGATGGAGTACTCACTCATCGACCCGATCAGTCGACTCCATACGTGCCGAATTCACGAGCACCGATCGGCCGATCATGCATCGATCATTGCTCGCCATCTCATCGATCATTGCCCACCTGCCACAGTCCGGTCACCAAACATGAGGTTTTAGCCCAAGTATGGTTCCCCCATACTTGCTAGACCACCCTTAGCCTAGACCTAAGCCTTCTAGCCATCTCCATCACCTCACGCCTCTCGGATCCCTCCAAGTCATCCATGACTTGTTCATCCATCGCGCTAGCCTTCAGATGCTTCCATCGGCTATGTCATGCTAACGGTGTCTACACCGCCAAGGTACATTGGACTTACGCCGCCAAGACTCCGCTTGGACTTTACGCCGCCAACCATTGGACTTATGCTGCCAAGACTCCCGCTTGGACTTTACGCAGCCAATATCAATCCCCTTGGACTTCAAACGCCAAGACTCAAGCTTGGACTTTCCCTTGCCAACACATGTTGGACTTCTCAATTGCCAAGACCATGCTTGGACTTTCCATTTGCCAAGTACTCAAGACTTGGACTTTCCATGCCAAGACCATGCTTGGACTTTACATGCCAAGACCCATGCTTGGACTTTACCATGACAATTACATTGTCATATGTTTTTGTCGAAACATCAAAACACATCAAAACATCACTCGAGTCAAACTCGAGTTCTGGTCAATCGTGACCTGGGCCGATTGCACCAACAATCTCCCCCTTTTTGATGTTTGACAAAATCCACACAAAACATTGAGTTAGAACACTCACTCAATTCCCTTACCACTTATCCCAAATTGGTAATCTTAAATACATTTTCGAAAATGTTTCTCCCGTAATGTTCTCCCAAACATTCTCCCCCTTTTTGACAAATAGCAAAAAGGTTATCTCTCCAAGGAGGTCAATGTCTCATGTCCCAATGAGATCTTACAATCTCCCCCTTGATCCAAAAAATACCTAGGATGCCTACAATCTTCCTAGTGATAAGTCCCATATCACTCAAGAGAGGCAATCCTATTCACTCTCCCAATTTCCAAATTGGGTATCAAAACTCATCAATTTCCCAATTGATGATACATTCCCCTAACTTCTCCTTTTCAAGGAGAATAACACATCCATCATCCCAAGATGGATACCTCCCCCTAAAGGCTTGCTCCCCCTTGACCATTGCACCAACAATGTCCTTGGGGAGTCCCTAAGCCAATAGGAACTCTAAACAATCAAAATTAAGGTTAGAAATTCAACATTGAACTTTCCAACACCTTAACATTGATACCCTAAACAATTCTCCTAATCCATATCCAATGGATTTTCACCCTTTATAATGCTTCCCAAAGCATATCCTAGGGTTAGGAGTGATTAGGGACTTTATAGTATGAATCGGGTTAAACAAACCTTGTCAACCCAAAATCGGCCTTGGCGATCGACTCTGATACGATCGCCATACCCACATCGATCATGCCACCCAAGGCGTCGTCGATAACTGAAAATCCGATTTTCAGTTATCAGAAATGAATTTCAAAAAATCATAAATAATTATACGTTTATCGAAAAATCACGAAATTTGATACGTATAATACTTACGACCAATACAATGGGTGAAAAATATTTGAAAATTATTTTACCCATAAAATAGTGAAATTGGCACAAAGTTCAAAACCATTGAAATTTTCAATGTTTTGGCCCTACTTTGTATCAACTTCATCAATGGTGATTGCTATCAAAAGATAGACTTCACCAAGGTTTTTCAAAATGATTTTAAAATGTTTTCAAAACCTTATTTTGGATCATATTCCTTGGGCTCTATGCACATGACTTGTACACAAGCTTTCCCAATGATCCACCATTAAAATTAGATGAGTTTTAGTTCATCTAGATGCAAAAACTATGCATCTTGAACTTAACTCATATCCTAGCATCTCACATGTATCTAAGGTGTATAAATACACATACATGTCAATTGAATGTGAGATGTGGGTTTTGTTCACCCTAAACTAGGGTTTCATGCATTTTACTAGGCAACCCTACTTGATTCCCTTATAAATGGGACTCCAAGTCATGCCATTGTCCTTAAATCAATTTTAATCAAATTAACTTAAATGCATGAATGATTATGACATTTGAAATGATATAAATAGGCATATGCTCATAATCATGATGTCATGGCATAAGATGAAATCTAAAAACACATGACATTACTCCTTAAATCCTAAACATGAACATGACATTTTATATGATTAAAATAAACATGATGTCATGGCATGTTATATGGCAAACAAAGCATGACATATAAAATATATAGGTATAGCAATACCTAAATTTTAATATTAGTTGCCATTTGTTGGGATTAAGTTCATTTTGCCATATTTCTATTTTTCTCCCAAGTGTGCCAAAAACCCAAAATGGCACACTAACCTCTAAACCTAAATTGTGCCAAAATGATCATTTTATCAAACTTCATAATTAATATTGGCACATCCTAAAGACTTTTAGGATTATGATTCAAAACACATTCCCAAGGTAACCTCAACCTTGAAAATGACCTAAAGTGCCACCTTTACCATGGTTGAGTTAACTACCCTTCTAATCAAGGTTGGCACACCCTAAACCCATCTAGCGTGAATCAATCACGCTCTTAGGAACCCAAAACCGATTTGAGCTCCTAGGGTTAATTAGGTATTCCTTAGGGATAACCTCCTAGATACCTTCCTAATGACCCTCCTAGGCTTGGTAGCCTTGGTCATTTGGGTCTTACCTAGGTTGACACTAGGGTAACTCCTTGCAACCTTCTTAGTGGCCACCCTAGGTTTCCTAGAAACCTTAGCCACTAGGCACACACCATGGTCAACTCTAGGGATGACTTCCCTATTGACCTTGGTCTTCCTAGACCTAGTTAGTGTTTCATAGTCAAATGGAACACTATGGTAAGCCACCTTAGGCTTAGGTTTGTGACCCAAACCTTTCTTGCCCTTGGTTGACTTTTGACTCTTAGGTCCTACTTGTTGACTTTGACTATTTGACCTAAAAGTTTGACCAATTGACCCTTGCATTTGATTTTGCATAATTTTAAGGGTCTTTTCTAGTTTTTCAAGTCTTGACCTCAAGACTTGATTTTCCTTTTCTAATATCTCAATTTTTAATTTTTCATTTTCTCTTGAGATATTTTTATTTCTAGGCATATGTCTAGATTTCTTAGCATTAAAACCTAGATGTTCTCCTATTTTCTTAATGCTTTCCTTAGGTAAAATATTTTTAGGGACATTAGTCCCAAATTTCTTCCTATTTCCTAAGTGAACACTCTTAGCACCTAAGCAAATATGTCTATTAGTTCTAGCATGCTTTTCATGTACAATAGCAAGAGAATTAAAAGCATGCTTTTGCCTAGAAATTGAAGGTGCATTAACAAATTTTACCTTAGGGTTTGCCTTGGAGGCTCCCCCTACTTGTGTAGCTCCTTCTTGCCCCTTCTTCTTCCCCCTTGGGCATTGACTCCGGTAATGTTCCAGTTGTCGGCATTTGAAGCAAACGACTTGCTCCTTGCTTTTAGACATTGGGGGACCGGCATCCTTGACCTTTGGAGCCGGTGGAGCTTTCCTAATCTTCTTTGGGCATTTGCTCTTGTAATGTCCGGTTTCCCTACACTCAAAACATATTATATTATTTTTATTTTGAATTGAGGTGTTTGAGTTACCGATGGTGGTAGAGATCGGAGTTGGACTTTGAGCTTCTTCATCTTGACCGGATGTTGAAGGCTCTTCTTGAGGTTGCTCCGGTATCGAGGATGGTCTCTCCTCCTCAATCCTAGAAGTGGATGCTTCTTCCACTTCTTCCACCTCTTCTTCTTCTTCTTGCTCCGATTCGGAAGTTGACTCCATCTCAACTTCCGATTCCTCACTTTCACTCGAGGATGAGCTCTCCTCATGGAATCTTGCCAATTTCTTCCATAGCTCCTTGGCATATGTGTACTCCCCTAGCTTGCACAAAACGTCATTAGGAATTAAATCTTCTAAAAGTTTTGTTACCTTAATTTCGGTCTTGAGATTTTGGCGTTGTTCTTTGGTCCACTTTTTCAATTTGAGGACCTTTCCCTTCTTGTCCCTAGGGGGTTCAAAGCTTTTAACGAGGATGAACCAATCCTCTATGTTCTTCATCAAGAACTTCTCCATTCTTGATCTCCACGCCGGAAAATCTTCTCGGTCGTATGGCGGTGGAGTATTGATGTCCCCCCATCTTTCTTGAAGCTCCATCGTCTTCCCTCTAGCTTCTTGACTCCGGTTGTTAGACCGTTGAAGAGCCACCAGGCTCTGATACCACTTGTTAGGACCTTTGTAACGCTAGAGGGGGGGTGATTAGCGTCAATGGAATTCAATCGCGGTTGTGTCTACAAATTCGTTAGCGCAGCGGAATATAGATAATACAATAACAATAATGAAAACACAACACGCTAACAGTATATAGCGTGGTTCGAACCGCACGGTTCCTACTCCATGATCGGGCTCAAATGAGCCCTAGCGATGCCAATCACACACCACTATCAAATAACTCCTTCTCGGAACAATCCGGAGGTGGAGAAACCTCGTACAATATGATTACAACAATAATCAAATGAATACAAGCAATATAGTGAAATACAAAGCAATACAAGTAAAGGAAACACTTTACAAATGCTCTTTGAATGCTTGATCACTTGGTTGATCGAGTAGCACTTGGAGACCCTGAATTGCAAGAAGAACTCGCCCCAAATCGCCTCAAAGAACCATGCCTTTTTCTTCCACCACGAGCTCCATATAGCTTCAACTGTTGGAAAAGTCGATCGATCGGTGATCGGGACCATCGATCGATCGATGCCCTTGTTGTCGTGAGACAACGGCTAGTTCCACTGGATAAGTCCAGCGGAACTACTTATCGATTGTGACCATCGATCGTGATGGAGTACTCACTCGACGACGAAGTCTCGACTCCATACGTGCCCGAATTCACGACCGATCACAAGATCGATCGATCATTGCTGCCATCGATCGGCCATCACCATCCGTCGATCGCTAGGCCATAACCCGTAGTCAAACCCTAGTTGACTCGGTCCAGTCGACTGCCACATGGCATCAGTCGACTGGCACACCTCAAACATGAGGTTTTAGCCCAAGTATGGTTCCCCCATACTTGCTAGACCACCCTTAGCCTAGACCTAAGCCTTCTAGCCATCTCCATCAGCCTCACGCCTCTCGGATCCCTCCAAGTCATCCATGACTTGTTCATCCATCGCGCTAGCCTTCAGATGCTTCCATCGGCTATGTCATGCTAACGGTGTCTACACCGCCAAGGCACATTGGACTTACGCCGCCAAGACTCCGCTTGGACTTTACGCGACCAACCATTGGACTTATCTTTGCCAAGACTCGCTTGGACTTTACGCATAATATCAATCCCCTTGGACTTCAAACGCCAAGACTCAAGCTTGGACTTTCCCTTGCCAACACATGTTGGACTTCTCAATTGCCAAGACCATGCTTGGACTTTCCATTTGCCAAGTACTCAAGACTTGGACTTTCCATGCCAAGACCATGCTTGGACTTTACATGCCAAGACCCATGCTTGGACTTTACCATGACAATTACATTGTCATATGTTTTTGTCGAAACATCAAAACACATCAAAACATCACTCGAGTCAAACTCGAGTTCTGGTCAATCGTGACCTGGGCCGATTGCACCAACAATATGAGTGTCATATACTTTCTCATGTGACTATTAGTATGACTATTAGTCCTTGGACCTGAAGTCACCATGGTTCCCTACATAAGGAGTTTCATACTTTGGCTTCGTTAAACGTCACCCGTAAATGGGTGGACTATAAAGTTGATTACTGGGTATGTAACAAATTATGTGGAGGGATGTGAGTGATGTAGATGAGATCTATCCCTCCTATATGACGGGAGTGACATCGTTATTCTTGATAGAGTGAGACCACTAAGTGCATGGCCATGCCCAAATGAGTCAATATGAGATATTGAGCTCATTTGATTAGAGTGAGTCTACTTGGAGTTCAAGATATAGATTGTACCAAGGATGACACGGTCTATGCCTTAGTTGATCAATCTAGATGTCAAGGATAGAGGGACATTGTCACATATTGTGAGAGTCACAATTAGTAGACACAAAGGTGATGTTGGATCTCAACATTCTTGTAACTTGGGTAGCAATGATGTGTTGCTAGATACCGCTCATTGCTTATGTTCCTAAATTGGTTTAGGAGCATTGCCAACATTACAAGAACCTATAGGGTCACACACAAAGGGCAATTAGATGGAGATTAGGTTCATATGATGGACCATGAGGATTAGGTTCATGTGATGAACCAAATTGGATTAAGAGTAATCCAAATTAGACTAATTGAGTTAGAATCAATTTGATTCAAGTGTTGAATGAGTATAATTTAGATTTGATTCATTATTTAAACTAATGAATAGAGATTCATTAAATCAAATTGACTTGAATCAAATGGTTGGATTTGATCAACCATGGTAGATAAGAGGTCAAATTTGACTTGACTCGAGAGGGAAGATGAATGATCAATTTTGACTTGACCAATTGCCATGTCATGGTGACTTGGCATGGGGCCGGCCAATGATGATGTTCCACATCATCATGGACACATCATGGGGTGCCACCTCATGAGGGAGACCAAGAGTCATGGCTCTTGGAATTACATGCATGCATGTAACTCCCTTATAGTGGCCGACCACTATTGAATGGGGAAGGTAGTGTGAAGTTAAGTGTGGTAACTTCATCTTCTTCCTCCTCTCTTCTCAAGCTTTCTCCCCCTCTCCTTTGACGTGAGCCTCTAAGGGTGCTAGCACACTCTAGGTTGCTTTTCTCCACCTATTGCTCATGTGGATACCGATAGAGGAGTGTATACTTGACACTCTCGAGTTCCACCAAGCCGTTTGGACGAGCAGGATAAGTGAAGGGCGTCGCATCAAGGGTAAAATTCTTACATGTAGATCTAAAGTAGATCTAAGGTTTTTAAACACGTACATGTATTTTTTGTTTACCTTCTTACAGATTCGTGGCCGACTTCGAAGGTTTCCGCAATGCAAAAAGTAGTTTTTGCGGCTCGGTTAGTCCAACACAAGATGCTTAGTGCATAAAGATGACCTATAAACCCAAAATATACATTAAACCCCAAAATTTTGAAATTTGAAATTCTGAGCTAGGAAGTCTTCATTATGCTTTGACATAAGAAGAAGGAAGTTGGACTTATGGACTTACCTAACTTAAATGTATTGTCAAACATAAAAAAGGGAGAGATTGTTAGTGCAATCGGCCTCAGGTCAAGGTTGTTTCGATGTTTTACAATATGATTAGAGGTGAAGGATGGGATGAGGGAGATAGCGGGTGCAATCAACCTCAAGTCATGGTTGACCAATCTTGAGTGGGACTCAAGTTGGAGTTGCCTTGAGTATAAAGATAATATGACTATGTGATGGTATGGGGCATCCATAGTCATATGGAGATGAGCGTGAAGTCAAGAAGGTCAAGATTGACCAGATACTTGATGAGTGGAGAAATCTAAGTCGGTCAAGGGAGACCGGACACTTGGTGTCAAAAAGTCCAACTGGGAGTTGGCAAGGGAAATCCAAGTCAGTCAAGGGAGATCGGACACTTGGTGTTGGAAAGTTAAAGTCAGTCAAGGTTGACCAGACACTTGGCATGAAAAGAGAAAAGTCCTAACAGGTCAAGGAGGACTGGATGTTTGGTAAAGGAAAGTCCTGACAAGTCATGGGGTGACTGTGTCTGGCAAGTGAAGACCCGGATGGTCTAGGAGACCGTGCTTGGCAAGGGAAGTCTCGGCAGGTCACGGGCTGACTATGTTTAGCAAGTGAAGTTCCGACAGGTCTTAGAGACCATGCTTGACAAGAAAAGACTGTGCTGATCAGGGAGATCGAGCTTGTCAAGAGAAGCCCTAGTAGGTCATGGTTGACCGGAAGCTAAGCAAAGGAGAGAAGTCCTAGTAGGTCATGGTTGATCGGATGCTGGGCAAAGGAGGAAAGTCCTAGTAGATTGAGGTTAACCTGATACTAAGTGAAGTGAGAGTTGGCTTGAAACAAGATTGAGACTAAGTCATCGATTGGTAATAAGATACTCAAGTGTGTTGAGTTTGGCACTCAACATCAACTCAATGTAAACAATGATCGTGGTGTCTTGGCTGTTGACTGATAGAATAAGTAGTCAACTGGTGTCATGAGTTGAGCAGCTGTGGAGTTCAAAACTCGACTAGCAACTCGATTGGCTAAGGGCAGTCGACTGATGGGTTTATTAGTCGACTAGTGACACTATAGCAGGGCACAGAAAGATTGGTAGTCAACTGATGATGAAGAGCAGTCAACTGGTGTTGGGTTGTCTATGCACAAAAGGTTAGTAACTCAATTGACCAGTCGACTGGTGGCTTGAGAATCGACCAATGGAGAATAACAGTCAACTAATGGAGTAGAATCCAATGTGGATCATGTCGATGGAGCGCAAATCATGCAATGATCCATTGACCAGTTGACCAGGGCTTTTGGCAATCGATTGGGAGGTAAAAATTAGCCTAATCAAGACCCTATAAAGTAGGGTTTCGAGGTGATTTGAAGATGTTGGTTCTTGGAGCTCTTGAAGGGGAATAGTTATTACTTTCTAGACCTTCCAAGTAGTGCTACAGTAAGCAACAAGCAAAGATCGAGCAAGGCTCACTTGTAAAGTTTTTTGTTTTGTATTCTCTTATCTCATTTGTTGTTTGGTTGTTGTTTCTTGTATAAGATCCAAACTCTTGTAAGAGGTTTCTCCACCTTCGATGTTATTCCAAGAAGGAGACAACTTTCAGTGGTGTGGACACTAGAGCTCAGCCGTAGAATAGGAACTAGGGTTCTAAACTACGCAAAATCTCATGTTGTGGTTTGTGCTTGTATTTTATTTTAGTATTTATTTGTATTTCCACTGCTCAATAATATTGGAGTAGACGAGCCCAAATGCAATAGAACAATTGAATCGGAGATCATCGCTATTCAACCCCCCCTCTAGCGATGCTAAAGTTCCTAACATATACTGCATGCAAACATAGGGGATTTATGATGATATCTTTGTTGGTGCAATCGACCCAGGTCATGATTGACCAGACTCGAGTTTGACTCGAGTATTGTTTTGATATTTGTCAAAGGATTCATCATTGTTTGACAATGGTTTGGAGAGATAGTTGACAAGGGGTTGACCATATGATTGAGAAGTCTAAGTGGGACACTTGGCATGGAAAGTCCAAGCATGAGTCTTGGCAATTGGAAAGTCCAACATGGGTTGACATGGAAAGTCTGTTAGTAATATATGAGAGATATCCTAAGGCAATCGCCTTATGTTTGAACCATTTATATGATAAATGAAGATTCACTATTTGAGTATACATGTTTTCATGTATTTGATTAGATCTTAAACTCATTTACTGAATGTCCACGATACGATTAACAGCATGAGAGAATTTGTGATTGGATCACAACTAGTGAGTATCTCTATATGTGTAATTGTGATGTATCGGAATTATCCCTAGTCGATGAATTGATGGATTTGGACACCATCAATTCTATCGAGACTAGCATGAGGTATACTCCTTGGTGTATCCAAGTAGCTGATTCTCACTGGTTGGAGACATTGTGATGTCCAGAGTTAACCGTGGATGCTAGTTATGGTAACTAGTTCATTGGAGTGACCAGTCGTAAGACTTTATATGGTTCTCTGCATATATAGATATGCCAATGAAGTTCTTACTACAGCTTAAGTGCGATATTCCTTTGACTTGCGGTATTCAAGTCATCTTGATCATGAAGACTTATGCTTTGACATCTTAAGCAAGCATATCTAAGGAGATGTGGACCCGGGATGATTGGGTATAAGTCGAAGTGATTGAAGGTGTTTGAATAGTCTATAAAGGATTCACCACTCCTTGCGAGGAGATGTATACCCATGGCCTCTCATTGGATTGTTACTAAAGTCTTTGGCCAAAACATTACATGTTTAGAGTAAGGTATTCTTGGATACATGTGCAGTAACTAGAATCCGTAGGATGAGAAAATGATACTTGGGCTAGGTGTGATGTAGTCAACCTAGTGGGGACTGACACTATAGACCATATCCTGAACCAAGTGGGTATAAGATGAGTGAAAGGAATGGGACACGATTCATTGTAGTTGCTGAAGGGTTTCAGAAATAGTTCTGGATCAACCATTGATCTTTTCGGTTAATTGGGGATCATGATGTACTACTTGGTGCCACTCATGATCGTTCTATAATTAATGGTTAATTATAGACGACTAACATAAATCGAGAACCTATTTGGTCACACGCACAACGAGCGTAATCCGAAGGATTTAAAACGAGCTTGAGAATGAGATTCTCAGACCGAGAGAAACTAGGTTTGGTTGGACCAAACAAGGAGTGAGCATGAAATCGTTTCAGTCGCAATGGAAGCGTGGATGGGCCGTGTCTTATGAAGACATGATGGATGAACCAAATTGGTTTGGTTCTAATCCAATGGTGGAGAATAAACCAAAGGGGTTTGGTTTGTTTTAAACGAATGAACCAAAAGTTGGTTCGGTTCGTTTTAACTTAAAATAGACCAAATCAGTTTGGTTTATTTTAACTTAAATTAATGGAGCGGGTTAACGGGTTTTGGTTATGAACCAATAACCATTAGGAGAATTTGTTCTCTATAAAATAGGGCTCAAGGGTTTAATGAGAACCCTAATCCAAAGTTGCCGCCCCCTCCCTCTTCTCCTCTTTGGTTGGCACTCAAACCCTAGCCGCCGCCCATCTCTTGTGCCGCCGTCCAAGTTGTTGCCGGCGTCCAAGATTTAGCCGGCGATCCTCCGGCGACCCTCCGGTGATCTTCCTTGGCTCCGTCGACAAGGTGAGCATCTAGCTTTCTTATTTGGCCGGCGCTAATCCTTCACCAAAGTTGTCCAGTTTTTTGGACAGCTTGTTTATTTCGTGTCGGAGCATCATTTGGACGACGTTTGGATCTCCGAAAGCGGCTTCCTTGCCAGAGATTCGATCTCCGGTAATCCTCATAGGTGGAGGACGAAGGATTTGTCAAACGGTGGGCGAATACCTCTCCGGAGAAGTGAGTTTTTGAGGACTTATTTTGAATCTGAATTTTTGATTCGGATTGTGATCTTCTCTCGATCACATCGTCTACGAAGACGAGGCTTGTGACTTTGTGAAGTCATCCTGAAGATACTCGGCGTGGATACGGATAGAGGCGATTCTAGCGAGGGTCGCTCCGGTTGATGTCTTTCCCACTACACGTGATGCGTCAGGTATACGTAGAATAAATTTCCTTTTATTGCAAAATTTGAAACTACGTTATGTCTACACATGTTGTACTATGCATGCGTGTGGTGTGTGTGATGTAATAAATTAGATTTATTACTTTTTATTTATTCTGTTGCGCACATGTTTACAAAACAAGTTCGAATACACACTCGCCGCGATGCCGAAAACCCAACAGTGGTATCAGAGCCCAGGTTGTGTTTCGACATAATTATAAAATTGTTTTGCGATAGTCGTAATTGTATTTATGAAAATTTTCTACTTTTGGAAAGTTAGAAATATTTATGAAAATTTTTAATTTTGGAAAGTCTAGAAGTATTTATGGAAATCTTCTACTTTTGAAAAGCTAGAAGTATTTATGGAAATTAACATTTTTCATAAATAAAATATTTGATTAAATTTGGAAATATTATTCCTAATTTAATCATGATTTGATTTGGGAAATCAAATCTTAAAATATTTTATTTTCATAAATAGTTTTGTCGATTTAGGAAATTTATTTCCTAAATTAAATTTGACTTTCTTTAATCAACACTTTCCACAAATAAAATATGTGATTAGATTTGGAAATTTATTTCCTAATTTAATCATGATTTGATTTGGAGAATCAAATCTCAAACATATTTTATTTCCATAAATAGTTATGACATATAAGAAAATTTTGTACATGCCATAATTGTATGTCATGCAATTGCATTAGATGCATATCATTATGCCATGCATGTCGTGACATGTAGATGTATGCCATGTATGTCATGCCATGTAGATAATAGTTATTTGAATGCAAAGAGGATGAGACATAAAAACCCTTACTCAATATTAAAGCCTACACCTTCTATTAATATAGTTAGAACCATAGTTCTGTTTCTTGTTTGGGTTGTTGGACTCTCTCCAAGCCTGGCTCGAACCTGAACATGTTCAAACTATGGAATAGTTTAATACTAATATGGTAAGAGTCAGAGGTCAATCATTAGCTTTGGTTGTTCGACTCTCTCCAAGCCGGGCTAATTGGTTGAATGCGCTCTAAACATATTAAAACTATTTCTCGATTAATGGGTTGGCTTTAACATGGAGCATCGGCTTGTTGGACTCTCTCCAAGGTCGATGTGAAGGGAGGTGAGGTTGGGTGCTATGCATATGATGCATACTTGTTAATGAGTTAACAACCCGATGTATGTGTGAACATTCAATTAGTTGATAGCACATTGTGATAGTTGCATATATGTGATATGCAATCGGTATATTTGACACCTACCATCGTAGTTGTGAATGGCTTGTTGGACTATCTCCAAGGTTGTTCATATCTATTATGGATATCAGCCCATTCGGAGATGGCCCTTCGATCTCCCGAAGTGATTTTGGGGTTTTTGAAATTCAAAAAAATGAATGGGATTTATAAATGTATGTTGATGCATTTTAAATCATCTTTCTCATATATGCTCGATTTGTATTTCTAAGTTAATCGATTGATCATGATGTCTTTGAATTTACATTCCATTTTAGATTCGAATAAATTGACTAGGCCGAACTTCTTAGACTGACTTAGAAACTTAAGAATTGTTCTCAAGGTAGAAAAACTTGCGTATGTCCTCGAAGAGCCTCTTCATGCCCGTCGTAGTGATGACGCAACTCTGGACCAATTGTTGGCTTATCAGAAATATGTGAGTGATTCTGAATAAGTGAGTTGCATCATGTTAGCCACGATGGTACCCGAGCTGCGGAAGCAGCATGAGTGTATGGATGCTCATACCATAGTCCTTTCATCTTTATGAGTTTTTTGATGAGCAAGTGAGATTCGAAAGGTTTGAAGTCTCCAAGCTCCTCTTCACCTCTGAGATGCAAGAAGGTTCATCTGTGGTACTGCTCAACATGCTGAAGACTGTGGAGCCTTCTAAGAAGCATGAGCACGGGACGGTGCTGTTAGTTGATTCCTCGAAGAAAGGTTTAAAGAGGAAGTCAAAGGAACAACAGAAGGGGAAGAAGAAAAAAGCTAAAAAGACAGAACCAGCTCAAAAGGGCACTTGCCATCATTATGGCAAGGAGAGCCATTGGCGAAGAAACTGCAAGATTTATCTTGAGTCCGTGAATAAGAATAAGGCATCAGATGCCCCATCTTCTTCAGATATCTTCGTTATTGATTGTCATTCTATTTCCTCATACACTTGGGTATTGGATACTGGGTATGACTCACATATATGTAATGACATACATGGGCTAAGAAATAGAAGAAGACTCATCAAGGGAGAGTCAAATTTACGTGTTGGAAATGGAGTAAAGGTTACTGCACTCGCCATCGAAACGTATTTGTTGAAACTCCCTGCAGGACTTGTCTTAGAACTGAACAATTGCTTTTATGTTCCTTCGTTGATAAAGAACATCATTTCTATTTCTTGTTTAAATAGAAATGGGTACTATTTGACTTTTAGTAACAATTGTTGTTACATAACTTTGAATGGAGTTCTTTATGGGACTAGAACTTTAAGCAATGATATTTATACGTTGGACGTATTCAGTGACGTTTTCAATATCGAAGTGAGCAACAAGCGTGCTCAAAAGGATAATCAATTAGACTCCTACATGTGGCATTGTTGTCTTGGCCATGCAAGCAAGAAATGCATGTCCGAATTACACCGATGTAGAATTATGGAATCGTTTGAATTGGATTCATACGATACATGCGAATCATGCTTAAAAGGCAAGATGACTAAGTTACCTTTTACAGGAAAAGGTGAACGAGTGGGAGAGTTTCTAGGTCTAATACATACTGATGTATGTGAACCTATGTCAACTCAAGCTTTGGGAGGCTATAGCTACTTCATTACCTTCACCGATGATCACTCACGGTTTGGGTATGTGTTCTTGATGAAACACAAGTCTGAAGCCTTTGAAAGGTTCAAAGAATTCAGAAATGAAGTAGAGAAACAATATGACAAGAGTATTAAAATACTTCAATCGGATCGAGGTGGTGAATACTTAAGTCAAGTGTTTCTAGATTATCTAAGAGACAATGATATATTGTCTCAATGGAATCTTCCATATACACCACAACATAATGGTGTATCTGAGAGGCGTAACTGGACCTTGTTGGACATGGTCAAGTCAATGATGAATCATGCGAATCTTCCCAAGTCCTTTTGGGGCTATGCACTTCAGATAGTTGTTTACTTGTTAAACAGAATGCCAACCAAGGTAGTCTCTACTACTCCATATGAGATATGGAATAATAAGAAACCTCATGTATCTTACTTGAAGATATGGAGTTGTCCTGCTTATGTGAAGCAGATTGTATCAGAAAAATTGGATGCTAAGTCTGATAAATATCTATTTATTGGATACCCTAAGGAAACAAGGGGTTACCAATTCTATCATCCTGTGGAACAAAAGGTATTTGTTTCAAGGCATGCTGTGTTTATAGAGAAAGAGTTTCTCTTGCAAGAAAACAGTGGGAGTGTCGTCGAGCTTGAGGAGGCTCGAGAGACTCAAATAGACATTGATGAGATACCTGATGAAGCACAACAGCCAATCACTCATAGTGATGAGTCATCGGCTAGACCTATTGAGACACCATATCTTCGTAGATCTGGTAGAACATACAATATTCCTAAGAGATATGGATTTCTCGTAAGTGAATCGAATGACGTGTTACTCATTGATGATGAGGAGCCTACCAGTTATGAAGAAGTTCTGACAAGTTCAGAAAGGGATAAGTGGCTTGAAGCCATGAAGTCAGAAATGGATTCCATGTAGGAAAACTAAGTTTGGAACTTGGTTGACCCACCTGAAGGCATAAAGCCTATAGGGTGCAAGTGGGTTTTCAAGAAGAAAACTGACATGGATGGTAATGTGATTACCTATAAGGCTAGATTGGTGGCGAAAGGATATCGTCAAAAGCAAGGTGTTGATTACGATGAAACCTATTCGCCGGTAGCTATGCTCAAATCCATTCGGATGCTCCTGGCCATAGCGGCTCATTATGATTATGAGATATGGAAAATGAATGTGAAAACAACTTTCCTTAATGGAAACTTACTCGAGGATGTCTATATGATATAGCCTGAGGGTTTCACATCGGTTGATAAAACCAAAGTATGCAAATTACGACGGTCCATATATGGATTGAAGCAAGCATCCAGGAGCTGGAATATCCATTTTGATGAGACAATCAAAAAGTTTGATTTCTCACAAAATCCAGATGAACCTTGTGTGTACAAGAAGGTTAGTGGGAGTGCAGTCGTGTTCCTAATATTGTATGTCGATGACATATTACTTATAGGAAATGATGTTTCAGTCTTACAGTCAGTTAAGATTTGGTTGTCCAAGACATTCTCCATGAAAGACCTGGGAGAAGCAACCTACATCCTCGGGATTAAGATTTATAGAGATAGATCGAAACGATTGCTTGGTCTTTCACAGTCTACATATATAGACCGAGTGCTAAAGAGGTTTAGCATGTCGGAATCTAAGAAAGGTTTCCTACCCATCATGCATGGGATACACCTTTCGAAGTCTATGTGTCCGCGCACAGAAGACGAGAGGATTTGCATGAGTAAGATTTCCTATGCATCCGCAATAGGATCTATCATGTATGCTATGTTATGTACGAGGCCCGATGTATCGTATGCTCTGAGTGTGACGAGTAGATACTAGTCTGATCTAGGAATGAATCATTGGGCGGCTGTTAAGACGATCCTTAAGTACTTGAGAAGAACTAAGGATGTGTTCCTAATATATAGAGAAGGGGACATGGTGATACGCGGGTATACGAATGCCAACTTCCAGACAGACAAGGATGATTCCAAGTCTCAGTCTGGGTATGTATTCACCTGGAATGGAGGCTCAAGAAGTTGGAAAGGTTCCAAGCTTGACACTATAGTGGATTCTGCTACTAAGACAGAATACATTGCAGCTTTGGAAGCAGCAAAGGAAGCGGTTTAGATCAAGAAGTTCATTTATGAACTTGGTGTAGTTCCAGCCATTGTTGAAGCAATATCGGTCTACTGCGACAACAATAGAACAATTGCACAGGCGAAAGAGACAAAGTCTCATCAACGATCCAAACATGTGCTTCGCTGCTATCATTTGATCAGAGAGATCATTAGTAGGAAGGAAATACAAATCGAGAAAATATCTACTGAAAGGAACTTAGTGGATCCTTTGACTAAGGCATTACCTCAAAGTAAGTTTGAGGGTCATGTTAGAGTTTATGGTATTGGATACCGTAGCGATTGGCATTAGGCCAAGTGGGAGTTTGTTAGTAATATATGAGAGATGTCCTAAGGCAATCGCCTTATGTTTGAACCATTTATATGATAAATGAAGATTCACTATTTGAGTATACATGTTTTCATATATTTGATTAGATCTTAAACTCATTTACTAAATGTCCACGATACGATTCACAGCATGAGAGAATTTGTGATTGGATCACAACTAGTGAGTATCTCTACATGTGTAATTGTGATGTATCAGATTTATCCCTAGTCGATGAATTGATGGATTTGGACACCATCAATTCTGTCGAGACTAGCACGAGGTATACTCCTTGGTGTATCCAAGCAGCTGATTCTCACTGGCTGGAGACATTGTGAAGTCCGGAGTTAATCGTGGATGCTAGTTATGGTAACTAGTTCATTGGAGTGACCAGTCGTAAGACTTCTTATGGTTCTCTGCATATATAGATATGCCAATGAAGTTCTTACTGTAGCTTAAGTGCGATGTTCCTTTGACTTTCGGTATTCAAGTCATCTTGATCATAAAGACTTATGTTTTGACATCTTAAGCAAGCATCTCTGAGGAGATGTGGACCCAGAATGATTGGGTATAAGTCAAAGTGATCGAAGGTGTTTGAATAGCCTATAAAGGATTCACCACTCCTTCCGAGGAGATGTATACCCATGGCCTCTCGTCGGATTGTTACTAAAGTCTTTGGCCAAAGCATTACAGGTTTAGAGTAAGGTATTCTTGGATACATGTGCAGTGACTAGAATCCGTAGGATAAGAAAATGATACTTGGGCTAGGTGTGACGTAGTCAACCTAGTGGGGACTGACACTATAGACCATGTCCTGAACCAAGTGGGTATAAGATGAGTGAAAGGAATGGGGCACGATTCATTGTAGCTGCTGAAGGGTTTCAAAAATAGTTCTGGATCAACCGTTGATCTTTTCGGTTAATTGGGGATCATGATGTGCTACTAGGTGTCACTCATGATCGTTCTATAATTAATGGTTAATTATAGATGGCCAACATAAATCGAGAACCTATTTGGTCACACGCACAACGAGCGTAATCCGAAGGATTTAAAACGAGCTTGAGAATGAGATTTTCAGACCGAGAGAAACTAGATTTGGTTGGACCAAACAAGGAGCGAGAATGAAATCGTTTCAGTCACAATGGAAGCGTGGATGGTCCGTGTCTTTTGAAGATATGATGGATGAACCAAATTGATTTGGTTCTAATCCAATGGTGGAGAATAAACCAAAGGGGTTTGGTTTGTTTTAAACGAATGAACCAAAAGTTGGTTCGGTTTGTTTTAACTTAAAATAGACCAAATCAGTTTGGTTTATTTTAACTTAAATTAATGGAGCGGGTTAACGGGTTTTGGTTATGAACCAATAACCATTAGGAGAATTTGTTCTCTATAAAATAGGGCTCAAGAGTTTAATGAGAACCCTAATCCAAAGTTTTCGTCCCCTCCCTCTTCTCCTCTTGTGGTCGGCGCCCAAACCCTAGCCGTCGCCCACCTCTTGTGCCGCCATCCAAGTTTTTGCCGGCATCCAAGCTTCAGCCGGCGACCCTCCGGTGATCTTCCTTGGCTCCGGCGACATGGTGAGCATCTAGCTTCCTTATTTGGCCGACGCTAATCCTTCACCAAAGCTGTCCATTTTTCTGGACAGCTTGTTTATTTCGTGTCAGAGCATCGTTTGGATGACGTTTGGAGCTCTGACAGTGGCTTTCTTGCCGAGGATTCAATCTCTGGTAATCCTCATAGGTGGAGGATGAAGGATTCGTCAAACGGTAGACAAATATCTCTCCGGAGAAGCGAGTTTTTGAGGACTCGTTTTGAATCCAAATTTTTTATTCGGATTGTGATCTTCTCTTGATCACATCATCAATGAAGACGAGGCTTG
Organism: Wurfbainia villosa; assembly: GCA_025175895.1. Classification (NCBI taxonomy): domain Eukaryota; kingdom Viridiplantae; phylum Streptophyta; class Magnoliopsida; order Zingiberales; family Zingiberaceae; genus Wurfbainia; species Wurfbainia villosa. Next base: position 88,724,420 of record CM045994.1, on the reverse strand, counting down.
TGACTTTGTGAAGTCAACACGAATATGCTTGGCGTGGATACGGATAGAGACGATTCTAGCGAGGGTCGCTCCGGTTGATGCCTTTCCCGCTACACGTGATACGTCAGGTATACGTAGAATAAATTTTCTTTTATTGTAAAATTTGAAACTACGGTTATGTCTACACATGTTGTACTATGCATGCGTGTGGTGTGTGTGATGTAATAAATTAGATTTATTACTTTTTATTTATTCCGCTGTGCACATGTTTACGAAACATGTTCGAATACACACTCGCCGCGGTGCCGGAAATCCAACAAAGTCCAAGGGTGTAGTCTTGGCCACGTAAGTCCAAGTGTGTAGTCTTGACAGTGAAAGTCCGAGTCATGGGTACTTGGCATGGAAAGTCCAAGCATGAGTCTTGTCAATTAGAAAGTCCAACATGGGTTGGCATGGAAAGTCCAAGGGTATAGTCTTGGTGGTGAAAGTCCAAGTCATGGGTACTTGGCATTTGGGAAGTCCAAGAGTTGATATTGGCATCATAAAGTCCAAGGGTGGAGTCTTGGCAACGTAAGTCCAAATGGATCTTGGCATTTGGGAAGTCCAAGGGTTGATATTGGCGACGTAAAGTCCAAGGGTGGAGTCTTGGCAGCATAAGTCTAATGGTTGGCGGCGTAAAGTCTAAGCGTTGGTCTTGGCAGCGTAAGCCCAATGTACCTTGGCGGTGTAGACCTGATTAGCATGTCAATAGCCAATGGAAGCACCTAAAGGCTACGTATGGATGAACAAGAAATGGATGACTTGGAGGGATCCGATAGGCGTGAGACTGATGGAGGTGGCTAGAAGGCTTAGGTCTAGGCTAAGGGTGGTCTAGCAAGTATGAGGGCATCGTACTTGAGGTTAAACCTCATGTTTGAGGTTATCAGTCGACGGGGTTATAGAACAGTCGACTGGTCAAGTGTTTTGACATTTGGCAGCCGAGTTGATACTGAGCAGTCGATTGCCGTGAGTCGACTAACGATCGACTGCGCGACCATAGACGCAAGGCGACTCGACTAGCGCCTCAACTGGAGTCCCAGTCGAGGAGGCACCTCGACTGGCCTTGAGCAGTTGATCTGCCATGGAGGGCAGTCGACTGCTGGGTTTGGTCACGAGCACAGAAAGCTCGATAGCCATCTGAGTAGTCGGCTATGGGCTTGGCAGTCGACTGCTGGTAATGGTAGTCGACTGCCAGTGTATTCGTTGGCTTGAATGCCAGTGTGGATTAAGTCGTTGTGAGACAATGACTACAGGATCAGTCAACTGATGGGTATGAGCAGTTGACTGCTAGGAGAAAATCAGCCCGAGTTATTGCTTTATAAGGAGCTAAAAGGGGAGGTTTTTGGCCATGGTTCTTGGGGCGATTTGAAGGGGAATTGCTGTTACATTCAATTCCTTCAAGAGCAAACCAAAGCAATCAACAAGCAAGCAATCCAAAGTACTTAGTGTAAAGTTTTCTTTACTTGTATTTGTGTATTTCGTAGTTTACTTGTTGTATTTTATTGTATTACTTTTGTAATCACTTGTACGAGGTTTCTCCACCTTCGGATTATTCCGAGAAGGAATGGTTGTATTAGTGGTGGTGTTTGCATCGCTAGGGCTCATTCAAGATCAACCCGTGGAGTAGGAACCCTAAGGTTCCGAACCACATTATATCTTGTGTTTTGTGTATGATTGTGTATTTGTCTTTTGTATTTCTATATTCCTCTATGCAAACTAACAAGTTGTAGAGACAAGCACGATCGAATTCCATTAAACACACGAATGCGCCATTCACCCCCCCTCTAGCGGTCATATGATCCCCAACAAGTGGTATCATAGCAAGGCCGCTCTTCATGGTTTAACAACTAAGGGAGCACCGCTAGAGGGTAGAAGAAAGATGGAGTTGCCCAACGACAGATTAGGATGGGATATCAACACTCTAGTTCCATACGCATTCCACGGACGAGAAGACTTCAATCAATGGAAGACAAGGATTGAAGAATTCATTATGATGAGGAACTTCGAAGATTGGGCCATCTTGATGGATGGATTCGAAATTCCATGGGGTCCAAAAGGAGTAAATGCTGCAACTGAACGAAGCACCAAGACTAACTCTAAAAATCCAAAATACATGACAAGGTAATCGATATGTTAGTTGATTTAATACCTAACGATTTATTGTCCAAGATAGGTGAATTTCAAGATGCCAAGGATCTATGGAGAAAATTGGCAAAACTTCACAAAAATATCGAACTGACACAAGAAGAAGAAAGCTCATCCTCACAAGAAAGTGAGGATTCGGAAGTTGAAAATGAGTCAACATTCGAATCAGTGGAAGAAGAAGAAGAATTGGAGGAAGCCTCCACCTCTAGGATTGAGGGGGAGGAGGCAACGACGTGGTGGTAACTCATGAGGCTCCCCTTTGCTCTTCCAGGGGTCGATTCTACCCTGGCTACGCGCGTTGCGTGAGTGGTAGTGCACGATGCCCCCTCGTCCCAGCGTGGTCATCCTTTCTGGTGTAGTATGGGTTCAAACGTGCTTTGACCACCCATCATCCTGATTTACCCACGTCAGTCGTTAGGAAACTTCCATGGGGTCGGGGCGGCTGGCCATTAGGATTAGTAGGGAAGAGAAATCGTACCTGATACCTAATGTAAATCAAAAAAAAAAAGGGAGGAGAGATAATCTTTTATCCTGGAGCAAAATCAAGAGGAAGCCTCTACTTCCGGAAGAGAAGAAGAATCCTACCAAGAAGCTTCCCCTACCGGCTTAGGTAACTCAAACATTGTAATCAAAAATAAAAATAACATAATATGTTTTGAGTGTAGGGAACCCGGACACTATAAGAGCAAGGTCCTAAGAAGGTCAAGAAGGCTCAACCGGTGCTGAAGATCAAGGATGCCAGTGTCCCCACTAGGAAGAGCAAGGAGCATGTGGTGTACTTCCAATGCCATCAAAAGGGACATTATAGGAGCTAATGCCCTAAGGGAAGACAAGCCTCTGTTGATGCAGTGAGCATCACTCCTTGATTTTGATGTATGAACCATAGTTAAAGTTAGGAATTACTTTTGTTTTAATATCAGTGTTAAGTGTTCAGACATAACAGGAAGTCCTAGTAGGTTGTGTTGACCGAATACTAGGCAGTTGACTTGACATATTAGGAGGATCGGACACTAGGCATGAAGTCCAGAAGGGTCAAGTGGACCAAACATTTGGCATGAAGACCAGTTGGGTCAAGAGACTAGACAATTGGCAAAAAGTCCAGCTGGGTTAGACAGATCGGACAGTTGGTGGAAGCCCTGGTGGGTCAGATAGGATGTCAAGAGTGGTAAGTCCGACAAGCAGTCGGCAGGTAAGCCTCGAGTGAAGAGGTGAGGCCGAGTCTTCTATAGGGGACAAAGCTAGGCGTCGATCTGACGGATAGTCCACGTGGGACTAAGAAGTCAAGATCGGGCAGTATTACTACTGTCACTTCATATTATATTGTATATTGTGATAATATGGTTTTGTAGGTTTCCAGTTGACTAGAATCCAGTCACTAGAATACCCAGTTGGCAGCGCAGATTGAAAGAGTTCCAGTCGACTGGGGAGTTTCAATTGACTTAAGTAGGAAACTACCCGATGCAGAGATGGGTGACCTGGAGTTGACTGGAGAGATTTCAATCGACTGAAAGACTAGAAGTTCCATATCGACGGGCTGATGTGGAGTCGATTGGAAAAGGTTTATAAAATAAGTGCTCGACCAAATCTGAGTAGAACACAACTACTACGCCGAAGTACTATCAAAATTTACTCTCGTTCACAAAATCTTTGACTCCTCACAAAGGCACTTTTCTGACACCTCGTGCCTACATCCAAGCCTTCAGTTGTGTTGGTATAAAATAGCTTGTAATTTTCTATATTATTTTTTTCTTGTGTACTTAACTTCAAAGAGAGGGTAGTGTGTTACCCATCTATTATCTTTGTAAAAAGTGAACCCCTCCGAAGTCAAGAGTTCTCGAATCTGAGGGTACTATAGTGATTGCACATCGAGGTAGGTCTCGAAAGAGCTACGGGCCTTGGAGTAGCAACCCAGTTAGGGTTGGAACCAAGTAAATTGATTGTGTCTAAACTGCATTTAATTTTCGCTGCGTACTCATAATTTGAAAATATAAAATAAGCTTTAAAATATAAGAAAATTATAAACTCCGAGATTCACCCCCACTTCGGATTATTGCGATCCTACAATTGGTATCAGAGCGGGGGCACCTCGAATTTGGTGTAACCACCATCGAGAGTATTAGGATAGTTTTCTATATTTTTCTAGCATTAGATTAATTTTTAATATTTTTCTGAATTAAAATATTTTTTTAGAATATTTTTCCTTCATTAAAATAATTGTTAGAATATTTTTCCTGCATTAAAATAATTGTTAGAATATTTTTCCAGTATTAAAATAATTGTTAAAATATTTTTCCAGCATTAAAATAATTGTTAGAATATTTTTTCAACATTCAAATAATTATTAGAATATTTTTCCAGCATTTAAATAATTATTAGAATATTTTTCTAGCATTAAAATAATTGTTAGAATATTTTATCAGCATTAAAATAATTGTTAAAATATTTTTCCAGCATTAAAATAATTGTTAGAATATTTTTTCAACATTCAAATAATTATTAGAATATTTTTCTATAAATTTAATAATAATTAGAATATTTTTCCAGCATTTAAATAATTATTAGAATATTTTTCCAGCATTAAAATAATTGTTAGAATATTTTTCCAGCATTAAAATAATTATTAGAATATTTTTCCAGCATTAAAATAATTTTTTGAAAATTTTTCTAGCCTTAAAATAATTGTTAGAATATTTTTCTAGCATTAAAATAATTGTTAGAATATTTTTCTAGCATTAAAAAAATTGTTAGAATATTTTTCCAGCATTAAAATAATTGTTAGAATATTTTTTCATTATTACAATAATTGTTAGAATATTTTTTCAGTATTAAAATAATTGTTAGAAAATTTTTTCAGCATTAAAATAATTGTTAAAATATTTTTTTCAGCATTAGAATAATTAATTTTCTACATATTAGGATAATTTAATTAATTTAATAGTATATTAGATAATTTAATTAATTTTCTGCATATTATGTTAATTAAATTAATTTTCTTCATATTAGGATAATTTAATTAATTTTTTGCTTATTATAATAATTTAAGTAATTTTCTACATATTAGGTTAATTTAATTAATTTTCTGCATATTAGGATAATTTAATTATTTTTTTACATATTAGGATAATTTAATTAATTTTCTCCATATTAAGATAATTTAATTAATTTATGCATATTAGATTAATTAAATTAATTTTCTACACTTAGAATAATTTTTAGAATAATTTTTATTAATTCTTGCATTTAGAATAATTTTTATTATAAACAACTCTCGGAATAATTCTGAATTTTAATTAATTTGAATAAAAATTTAATAATTGAAATTTAGTAATGTCGCATTTAGAGGGTTTAAGCACTGTTCTCCATCTCTTTAACGGAGAGGATTTTCCCTCATGGAAGAGGCGAATGGAGTATTTTTTGAAAATCGACCTCGAGGTTTGCTTTTCAATTAGGAAAAGATTCGTAGCTTTGGTAGATGACTCGGGTAAGTTGTTAGATCTGGAGAAATGGACCGCAAACTTTAGGAAAAAGGCTCAAGTCGATTACAAGACTTTAAGCATCTTGCAATGCGGACTTACAAATGATGAGCTAAGTCGAGTCGGGTCAGTTCAAAATTCTAGAGAATTGTGGGATAAATTAATTCTATTACATGAACGGGCTAACTTGAGTCTACCCGAGGATGGTTTAGTTTTGATGGCAGGAACGAACAAAAAAGGAAAGAAATCCAAATAGAGAAGGAGGAAAAGGAAGGAAGCATCTAAGGCAAACTTGGACAAGTCATCATCGGAAGAGTCGGATGCGGAAATATTAACGACATGCTTCGTAGCACTCACGGTGGCAGACGAGTCCGAAGTCAAGTCAAGACAAGAGTCTGAGTCCGAGAGAAGCTACGGATCTGCATCCGTTTCTGAATGACTAGGCGAGGTAACATCTCCCCTAGAAGATAAATTGTATAATATTTATTGCATTCTTATGTAGGAAACTAGCCAAGTCCGAGAATCTAGTCTACTCGCTTCTTGAGGAAGTCTAAGTACTTAAGGAGTAAGTCAACTCAAAGACTTCGACTTGCCAAATTAAGGATAGAGACTCAACTCAAGTTGCGAAGCTCGAGGAAGAGAACTCGGTCCTAAAAAGGCAAGTAGAACATCTCACCGGATCGTTGGAAAGGTTCACTTCGGGCTCCAAGTTTCTCAACATGATGCTTGGGTCTCAACGAGCCGTGTACAACAAGTCCGGCTCGAATACAAGGCTAAGGACACAAATAGATCATACATGTCCTTATTTAATATAAATTCTAAGGGTCGAGTCCAAGCATGAGTTCCTAAGATTAGCTTAGTCAACCAAGTTAGACCGAACTAATTTTGGATTCCCAAAGGACAAGTTCACTTAGTAAACAAGACCCAACAGAGCTACTATGCAGGGGGAACTAACTCTTTGCTTGTTTCCTTAATTAGATAAAACTCTTGCATGCTTTGGTTTACTTTACTTGTTAATTTAGAATAGACTAGATAGGAAACAAAGTAGTTTAAACTTGAACAACCTAGTACTAAGACAAAGTGAACTGATAGTAAGTTAGGAAAGCTCTTCGAAGTGCATGTCTAGGAAGTGATCGTTGCTCCGATATCCAAGAAGGTCATGTGTCTTGCCACGACCTGGTGCACTAAGTCGAGTGGAATTAACCGAAGCTAATTCACTAAGTCTTTGACTAGTTAGACCAAGGCTTAGTCCAAAGTGAATCAAGTACTTGATTCCTTCATTGACTTTGTCTAGGAAGTGGTCGTTGCTCCGATATCTAAGAAGGTCATGTGCCTCGCAACGACCTGGAAGTCAATGCTAGAAAAACCTACTTGACTAGCTCAAGCTAAGCTTGAATCTAACACAAGTTTAAAAACTTTGAAATTGCTCATTAAACTTAATTAAGATAAAAAGAAATCCTCATATCACAAAATACATAGGAGTAACGTGTATTGAAAACCTAGCTTGGGTGAGAAGATTTAGAATTTAATCAAGCTTAGTCCGTTTAATACAAAATTACTAAACTTAATAACTCAATTAAACTTAACAACAACTCAATTAAACTTAACTAAACAACTTAATCAATTCAATTTAACCAATTTAATAAACTAAACATAATCAATTCAATTTAACCAATTTAATCAACTAAACATAATCAATTCAATTCAACCAATTTATTCAACTCAACTTAAATTATTCAATTCAATTTTAATCCTAAGTAAATCAACATAATTCAAAGTAAGCATATCTTAGAAGTAGGTGACCTTACGTAAAATTGCATTATTACATAAGCATAATATTAAAGGGAAGATCAAGAATCTAGGGGGAGTTAAAAATATTTTAGAATCTACTATGAAAAATCTTTTAAAGCGAGTTTTAAAATTTTTAATGAAGGGGGAGTATTGAAAATTTAAAATTTAAATTAAGGGGGAGAAAAACTTAAGCTTGAATGTTCTTTGAAAAGCTTGAATATTTTTAAGTTTAAAATACAAAAAAAATTTACTTAGGTTTTGATGTATGGGAAGAAAACAATTCACCATTATAAAGCTTTAATTGAGGGGAGACTCAAAAGTTTTGAAAAGTTCTTAGTTTTGAAAAATTAAAATATTAAGGGGGAGTTTTGAAAAACTTTAAAAATTGAGAAATTTTTGAAATTATAGAATTTGAAAAATGTTTTTATTGAGGGGGAGTTAGAATGTTTGAAAAATTTTAAAATTTTGAAAATATGTTATTATTCAGGGGGAGCTAGAAAATTTTGAAAAGTTTTTGAAAAATTTTAAAATTTTGAAAATATGTTATTATTCAAGGGTAGTTAGAAAATTTTGAAAATTTTGGAATTTAAAAATATGTTTAGGGGATGTTAAAATTTTGACAATTCTCTTAAAATTTTTATAAAAGGAGAAGATTGATTTCAAAAACTTAAGCAATTTTTAGCTTAATATTTAACTCTCTTGTTTAAAACACTTTAATTCTCATCTTTAAAGTTGTGGCATCTTAGACTTAATTTTGATTTTGATGTATGCCAAAGGAGGAGAGTGGAGATATAAAGTCAGAGAAAAGTTACTTATTGAAAGGGAGATGTAAACTTTTATATATACATCTCATACATATGCATTTCTTATATATGTCAAAATTTGAATATTGCTGTTTTATTCTCCTAACTTTAATTGATGTGTTGTCATACATCAAAAAAGGGGAGATTGCTGATGCAGTGAGCATCACTCCTTGGTTTTGATGTATGAACCATAGTTAAAGTTAGGAATTATTTGTATTTTAATATCAGTGTTAAGTGTGCAGACTTATCAGGAAGTCCTAGTAGGTCGTGTTGACCAGATACTAGGCAATTGACTTTCTGGATCGAGGATCGGACAAGGCATGAAGTCGGATGGGTCGTGTGGACGGACATTTGGCATGAAGATCGGTTGGGTTAGGAGGCTGGACAATCGACAAAAGTCTAATTGGGTCCAGGGACAACTAGTGGAAGCCAGTGGGTCGGATATAAGATGTCAAGAGTGGTAAGTCCGGCAGATAAGCCTCGAGTGAAGAGGTGAGACTGAGTCCTCTGTAGAGGACAAATCTAGGCGTCGATCCGACGGATAGTCCATGTGGGACTAAGAAGTCGAGATCGTACAATATTACTACTACCAATTCATATTATATTGTATATTATGATAATCTGGTTTTGCAGGTTTCCAGTCGACTGGAATTCAGTGGATTGGAATCCAATCGACTGGAATACTCAGTTGGCAGTTTTGAGCTGGTGCTCGATCGGAGATCTGGCAGTGCAGATGGAAAGAGTTCTAGTCGACTGGGGAGTTTTAGTCGATTGAAGTGGGAAACTTCCCGATGTGGTGCTGGGTGACATGGAGCCGACTGGAGAGGTTTCAATCAACTGAAAGATCAGAAGTTCCATATCGACGGGTTGATGTGGAGTCGACTGGAAGGCATTCCAGTCAACTGGAAAAAGTTTATAAAATAAGTGCTCGACCAGATCTGAGTAGAACACAACCACTACATCGAAGTGCTGTCAATATTTACTCTCGTTCACAAAAGCTTCGACTCCTCACAAAGGCACTTTTTCGACACCTCGTGCTTACATCCAAGCCTTCATCTGTGTCGGTATAAAGTAGCTTATAATTTTCTATATTATTTTTCGCTTGTGTACCCATCTCTTACCTTTGTATAAAGATAACCCCTCCGACGTTGAGAGTTATCGAATCGGAGGGTACTATAGTGATTGCCCATCGAGGTAGCTCTCGAAAGAGCTACGGGCCTTGGAGTAGCAACCCAGTTAGGGTTGTGAATCAAGTAAACTGATTGTGTCTAAACTGCATTTAATTTTCGTTGCGTACTCATAATTTAAAAATATAAAATAAGCTTTAAAATATAAGAAAATTATAAACTCCGAGATTCACTCCCTCTCACGGATTATTACGATCCTACAACCTCCAAGGTCATAGAAGGAGCATCACATGTAGGGGAGCTTCTAAAGCAAACCCTAAGGTATATTCTATTAATGCACCTTCAAGTTTTAAGGTTAAAAAGCATGCTAGGGATAATTTTAATTCACTTGCTATTCATCATGATACAAAGCATGCTAAATTTTTTTTTTGTTTAGATGCTAAAAGTTATAATTTTCGGTCTAAGGACAAACCTAGAACCAATAACTCTAGACCTATTCTATCTAGGGAAAGTATTAGAAAGGTAGAACACCATTTAGACATTAACCCTAAGAAGGGTAGGCATATGCCTAAAAGGAAGAACTATTCCCAAAAGATTAATGAACAATCAAAATTGGGAAAATTAGAAATAGAAAACCAAGCCTTGAGGTCAAGGCTTGAAAAATTAGAGAAGACCCTTTCAAAAATGACAAATTTAATTAAAGGGTCTAGGAGTCAAAATTTAGGGTTTAGGAAACAAGAACCATCCAAGGGCAAGAAAGGTTTGGATCACAAACCTAAGCCCAAGGAGACCTATCATAGAGTTCCATTCGATTATGGAACCATTCATAGGTCTAGGAAAGCCAAAGTTAATAGGGAAGTCATCCCTAAGGTTAACCAAGGTAAGTGTCTAGTGGTCAAGGTTTCCATGAAACCTAGGAAGACCATTAAGAAGATCACAAGGGAAGTTATCCCTAGAGTTAACCAAGACAAGACCACAATGACCAAGGCTTCTAAGCCTAGGAAGGTCATTAGGAAGGTATCTAGGGAAGTTATCTCTAGTGAATACCTTGTTAACCCAAGGAGCTCCAATAGGTATTGGGTTCCTAGGAGTTGTTAGGGCAATCAACCCATGTATGATGTGGTTTTGATGTGTGTGGCAAAGAGTTTAAGTTAGGTTGTTATATTGATTTGATATGTGTGTTGAAGTTGTGTAGGACTTAGTAATTCACACATGGATTGGCTTGACAAAAGCATTGGTGAGTTCACCATCTCATAGCTCAGGTCTTTGAGTCGGTGAAGGATGACATTGCGAAGCCGTGCGCTTGGTGCATCCGAGGGACCGCCAGACAAGCAATATTGGAGTGAAGCTAAGGAAGTAAACTTCAGGGTGAGACGCGAAGGATGACATTGCGAAGCCGTGCGCTTGGTGCATCCGAGGGACATGGCCGGACGAAGAGAACTTCGGCGAGGGACTTCAAGGGAGATGAGAGAATGAGCAAAGTGTAACGTAGCTCATAGGTGAACTTGGCCGAATGGCTAAGTCAAGAGTCAGATGCTCAACCAAGTGGGTTGAGCTTTACCCGACAAGTCGGATGCTTAAACTAGGGTTGAGGTTTTACCCGACGTATGGTTAAGTCGGATGCTCAAACATTAGTTTGAGGTTTTACCCGATGAATGGGAGTGTCGGATGCTCAACCAAGTGGGTTGAGGTTTTATCCGATCGTCGGATGTTCAAACAAGCCATTTGTTTGAGGTTTACTCGACATCAGTCGACTGCCAAGTATTGACAGTCAAACTGCTCCAAGTCGACTTGAGTTCAACTGGTGTTCGACTGATTTGCCCGATCGTGATCGACTACCAAAGGTGGCGATTATTGTCGAAAGTGAGGCACGAGAATGCTTTATGGCCGTGATCAATCAGCCTAAATATCATCAATCGGTGATGAAGTCATCGATCGTGACAAGGTTTCCATTGACGGTGATGATCGTGGATCGACGCGTCGTCGAAGTCCTCAAAAGGCGTGATCATCGGCGGCATATAACGATCATCGAAACCCCAAAGGAAGAATTCACCCCTCTCTATAAAAAGAGAGGGTGTGGGCTTTGGGGAGGTTAATCTTCATGCTCCTAAGTGCTCCACACATTCCCAACTCCTTCTCCTTTCTTTTATTTCAATGTTATTATAAGAAGGAGTGTTTTTTGTAAGAAGGGTTACCTCCACCTTGCTTGGGAAAAAGGAGAGACTAGTGAAGGTTTAAGAGTGATTCACCTGGAACGTATCGGTTTATGGATTAGCGGCAAGGGCTGTGAACCACGTTACATATCAGGTGTTATCGTTTGTGCTTCCTTGTCTTTTGTATTGTCTTAATTGTTTTATTTAGCACTTATTTCCGCTGCGCTAACCTAATCGTAGACAATCAAGAAGAAATTGATTCCCATCCTACACATCGAGGGCTATTCACCCCCCTCTAGCCGTCCATAGATCCTCCAACAAGTGGTATCAGAGCGAGGAGCTTATTGCGAACTCATCGCCAACACAAGCACGAAAAGATGGCCACTCCAACATTCATCCGCCTAAATTCGAAGGAGAATTCGCTTGGTGGAAAAAGAGAATGGAGGTATTCTTTGAAACCGATTTCGATATAATGCTCATTATGGAAAATGATTTTGAGTTGCCTAGGGACGAAGAGGGTGAACTAATTGAAAAGTCAAGATGGACAAAGAAGCAAAGAGAGGAGCACTTGGCGAATTCAAAGGCCAAGCACCATCTATACAATGTGCTACCTCAACAAGAGATCATCCGGATTGGAGAATGCGCAAGCGCCAAGGAGATGTGGGAAAAACTAATAGAACTTCATTATGGCACCTCCGAGGCAAAGCTTGCAAGAAGGGACCTCCTCCGATCGCAATTAAGCAATATCAAACTAGATAAAGGGGAGAAGGTATTATCTCTTCATTCGCACTTTAAAGAAATTATTAATGGTCTAACAAGTGTAGGGGAGAAGCTCTCCAATAGAGATATGATCATGAATGTCATAGATGCATTTCCCCGATCATCTAAGTGGAGCTCCATGGTGGACTCATTTTATATCTCCAAGAATCTAGAGGTAATTACTCTAGAAGACTTCTTTTCAAATATGGAGTTACATGAAACTAGGCTTGAAGGAATAGTAGAAGAGTCAATCAAGCCAACAAGAGGATTAGCACTCATGGCCGACAAGGGAAAGAAGAAGAAGGATACGCCACCCTCCTCATCCGATGAAGATTCACCTTCCTCATCAATGAATAGCAATGAGGAAGCATATATGGTAAGGAAGGTAAGACATGCATTGAAAAATTTTAAGTTTAACAAATCTTGCTACAATTGCTAAGGAGAGGGACACATGAGGGATGATTGTCCCCTGTTGAACAAAAGCAAGGAAGAAAGAAGAAAGAAAGAAGACAAGAAGAAGGGGACCAAGAAGAAGGAAGAAGAAAGAAAATCAAAAGAAAAAGGGAAGGCTAAAGCCCACAACCTTAAAGCGGTGATGTGGGATAATCCATCATCTTCATAGGAGAAAGAACAAACATTTACAAGCCTTGCACTTATGGCGATAGAAGACTTGGACTCCACCTCCTCTGAAAAAGAAGAAACAAGCTCAAGTGAAGGGGGAGCCTCATCATCATCATCATCGGAAGGGGATTGGGTAAGCAAGGTAACGAAACTCCCCTCCAATGATATTGTTTCAATGATAACTATCCTAACTAGGGACTTATTTAGGGCTAAGAAGAAGAACAAATGCATGCTTGATGAAATTAGAACTCTAGAAGAAAAATTGAAAAATGCATGCTCACATAATAATGATATTTCTTCTAGTGTAAATGATGCATGCTTAGTAGAAGAAAATAAGGCTTTAAGGGAAAAGGTAGAATTTCTTACCAACGCCTTAGAAAAATTTACTATTGGTTCAAATACACTTAACATGATAATTGGAAGCCCAAGGGCTAGTTTCAACAAGAAAGGCCTAGGTTATAAGGGATCCAAGAATGAGAAAGTATACCATTGTTTAATTGCAAGGGGTCAAGCCAAAACAACTACAATGGTAGCTAGAAAATGGATCCCAAAGGAATACTTGGTGAACCCCATAGGAAAGAATTTGTATTGGGTTTCCAAGTCAATCCTCAAGGGTTAGAGGAACTTAGAATAGTCAACCATAAGTGGACTTAATTTATATCATGATAAATGTTTGACTTAGGATGATGTGGGTAGTGATATTTGAATTATGAGCATGGTGGATGATGTGATTATAATGTTTAAATCATGATACTTGATATACTTGATATACATGTTTATAATCATGATTCATGATTTGGATGGTAGTGTTGGGTGATGATAATGTGTGACCTATGACCTTGAATGTTATACTTGATTTATCATGATGTGCAGTTAAGGATAATACTTGAATTCATGGTCATGCTTGTTGATACTTAACCTTGATAGAAATTGCATGAAATTGATGGTTAAGTACAATACTTTAGGTACATCTCACACTCACTATAGGTTAACTTGATTGAAAACATAGCATGAGTGAGATGTTAGGTTGATACAAATGGTTCACTAATGCTTATGACATTTAGATGGTCATTTACAAGTATCATGATAGCAATAATAGACCAATTATGGGGAAAGCATATGTTTAATTCATAGACATATTGCCCAAATATCATGGTTGGATATTTCAAATATTTTCAAAACCATTTCTTGTTTTATAATCTGTGTATTCATGTTTTAAATCATTTCAAGGCAAAACTAGTTCTTAAAATTGATACATGATTGAAGGTTTTTGCAACTTTTGAGTTTTTGTCAAATGATTGAAAATTGAATGAATTTTCATGAAAAATTATTTTTCATTGATAAAGCGACTTACAAGAAATGTGTTTTCAAAATTTCTAGAATTTTTAATGCATTTTTGAATTTTGGTCCAAAATTCAGAAAACTGGTTTTACTTGTGCCAGTCGACTGCCATTTTGATAGCAGTCGACCGATGACTGTGCATGAGCACAATAACCTGTTTTGACAGGTTTTGAGGCTGATTTTGGTATTTTTCTTCCTTTAGACCTTGATGACATGTTATATAACATATGTTTAGTGTTTTTGATGGTGTCAAAGGGGGAGAAAATGTGGGTTTAAGTTAATCATGCTAGGGGGAGAATTAGCATGTGTTAAGGGGGAGTTGCATGTATTTAGGGAGAGTGTTTGATACTCATTATGTTTACATGCTTTCCTTGCCTTATGTATTTTTGTTAATATTTTACCTAACTTAAACGGATTGCCACATATCAAAAAGGGGGAGAATGTTAGGGCAATCAACCCATGTATGATGTGGTTTTGATATGTGTGGCAAAGGGTTTAAGTTAGGTTGTTATGTTAATTTGATATGTGTGTTGAAGTCATGCAGAACTTAGTAATTCACACATGGATTGACTTGACAAAAGCATTGGTGAGTTCACCATCTCATGGCTCGGGTCTTTGAGTCGGTGAAGGATGGCATTGCGAAGCCGTGCGCTTGGTGAATCCGAGGGACTGTCGGACGAGCAGCATTGGAGTGAAGCCAAGGAAATAGACTTCAGGGCGAGATGCAAAGGATGACATTGCGAAGCCGTGCGCTTGGTGCATCCGAGGGACATGGTCGGACGAAGAGAACTTTGGCGAGGGACTTCAAGGGAGATGAGAGAATGAGCAAAGTGTAACGTAGCTCATAGGTGAACTTGGCCGAATAGCTAAGTCAAGAGTCGGATGCTCAACCAAGTGGGTTGAGGTTTAAATGATATAAAGCATTGAGGTCAATGGAAGGTAGTGAAAAAGATTCACCCTTAAGAAATATACGAAGTAACTAAAGTTGATGAAGTATCTGAAGAATTTGAAGTTGCTAATATTTTGAATATAGAGTCTAACCAAGAGATTTCATCCAATGATTCTACTTCAGTAGTTGGTGAAGACTTAGATGTAACTCAACTATTTAGATTAGATGTTGAGCATCAATAAATAAATATATCAAATGCACAAGTGGAGTTGGATAGGGGTGCTCAAAGTAATCTTAATGATGAGGATGAAGATACTGAAATTAACAATGAGGCGGATGATGTTGGTGCAGGGGCACTAGATAATCGAACCTGTGTTTTGATTATGGAAAAGACACAAAGTTAAGTTTACATCGTTATCTCACGAGCTAAATCAAGTGTGCAGAAAAGTGCTAAAGCTAGAGCTGAAGGCTAGCGACACCCGGAGGAAGCCGCGGTGGTCGGGCGACACTCGAGTGACTTTGGAGGGAGTCGAAGGAATCGAGTGGAAGGCCGGAAGCGAGAGCTACTATCGAGGTAAGCTCGTGTGAGTGAGAGATTGTAAGGTTGTGTCCTCTTTACGGGGACGACCGTAGGCGGCGATCCGATTAAGACTTCCCGTGGAAGGTCTAGGTCGAGATCGGACGGTCAGAAACCATCGCATTTATCATTTTCTGAGCTAACCTCTTACTGTAGGGAAGTGGCGGTGACGATCATTCTGGACATCAAGCGATCGATTGATGCTCATCGATCGATGGGAGGCATCGATCGGTGATGGTGACGACCGCCTTTCCGCTAGGTCAAAGCGGATAACGTTTGACGCCACTTCGCGATAAAATTTGGACAACCGTGATCCGCTCGAAAAGAGGAGACATATTCAGAGGCCAAAATCTATAAAAGGAGGGGAGGATTCCAACTCCAAGCATCATCAAGTTTATTCATCAAGTGCTCCTACAATGCCAACGCTCCAACGCCGTCATAACGCCGACGCAACGACAAGTTCAAATCTCCTTTACAGCAGAGTAAGTAATTATTTTTATTGTATTCTTTATTTTAATCGTAATGAGGTGAGGTAGGCTTGTTGCCTCATCCTCGTACATTCGGTTTTTGTGATCGTTGTCTCCTACCTCCAACGAGGAGGAGACGTTATAGTGCTTTGCCCTCCGTACGCGGTCTAGGACCGATAGGGCCTTGGAGTAGGAACCGCTGGGTTGTGAACCAAGTAAAAATAAACGTGTTCCTTTATTTTCCGCTGCTCTTACTCGTTTAATTGTCTACTCGAACGAAACGTCGAAAAGATTTACGATCGCTATTCACCCCCCCCTCTAGCGACGCTTCTCGATCCAACAGATGATCAATTATCCTTTTCAGATAATGATAGTGATTAGATTTATTTACATGGTATTTATATTTTTCTTCATTTATAATTCATGTATATAAGAAAATCTTTCATTATTTGTCGATCTATATTTGATGCTTATGTCACAGCTATGCCGCCTAAGAGAATTGAGTGCCCACTAATTATGCCTACACCTGAAGATGATAGTGCTCCTACTGGTTAGTTGTTTGTTATTTAAAATGTTTATTTAGTTTGCTATTTATTTGACTTGTTAATTGTTAACATCTTTTAATTTATAGTTCATCCAACACGTAGAGAGACACGTGGAACACACTCGGATCTGTTGGGTTTCAGGGGCACCGACGTGGGCATATGTTTGAACATGTTTCATAAATATGCAAAGTGGAAGCAAATAAAAAATGGTAATAAACTATTTTATTACATTACACACACCACATGCATGCATGATACAATAGTGTAGACATAATCGTACAGTTAAATTTTGCAATAAAGGAAATTTATACTAGGTATACCTGATGAATTACATGTAGCGGAAATGGTGTCAACCTTAGCGACCCTCACAAGTTTCGCCTCTATCCAAGTCCACGCCGAGTACCGTTGGGATAGCTTCACTAAGCTACAAACCCCGTCTTGACGAAAGATACTAGTCTCACATCAAAGACATGATCCGAGAGACGATCACAAAACTGTTAGTGCCTATAAGATCCACATATCTCCATAATGGTATGATATTGTCCACTTTGGGCCTAAGCTCTCATGGTTTTATTTTTGGGCTTTACCCAAAAAGCCTCATACCAATGGAGATATCTTTTCATCTTATAAGTACATAATCTTTTCCATGTCTTACCAATGTGGGACTTTGATTGTATTCCCAATACTCTCAACAAAAACAAGTTCCATGGATCAAATTGGTGCATCAAGGTTATCGACGGTGGTGCTACTGGCTGACGGTGGTGTTGCTAGCTGGGGGTGATGCTGCTGTCCGATGGCTGGGTTGTTGGCCGCCGGTGGTGGCTGGCCGGTAACTAGAGGGGGAGGCGACCAAGGCTTGGCCGGCGGCAACCAAGGAGCCAGCGCACAAGAGAGGAAGAGAGGAAGAGAGAAAGGTGGCTAGGGTTTCACAAACTCTAACTCATCTATAAAATTTGTCTCAATCCTCTTACTTATAAAGAGCGTGTTTCTTGACCATCAAGAAACCTCTCAACGGTTATTGGTTCACAACCAAAACCCGTTAACCCGCTCCATTAATTTAAGTTAAAATAAACCAAACTGCGTTGGTCTATTTTAAGTTAAAATAAACCAAACTAATTTTGGTCCATTCGTTTAAAACAAACCAAACCCCTTTGGTTTATTTTCCACCATTAAATTAGAACCAAACCAATTTTGTTCATCCATCATGTCTTCAAAAGACTCGACCCATCCATGCTTCCGATACGACTAAAATAATTTCATGCTCGCTACTTGTTTGGTCCAACCAAACTAAGTCTCTCTCGATATGAGAATCTCATTCTCAAGCTCATTTTAAATCCTTCAGATAACACTCATAGTGCGTGTGACAAAATAGGTTCCCCGTTTATGTTGGTCGTCTATAATTAACCATTAATTATAGAACGATCATGAGTGACACATAGTAGTACATCATGATCCCCAATTAATCAGAAAATCAACGGTTGATCCCAGAACAATTTTTGAAACCTTTCAACGGCTACAGTGAGTTATGCCCCGTTCCTTTCACACATCTTATACCCACTTGGTTCAGAACATGGTCTATTGCATCAGTCCCCACTAGGCTGACAACGTCACACCTAGCCTAAGTATCGTTTCCTCGTCTTGTGGATTCTAGTTACTGCACATGTATCCAAGAGTACCATACTCTAAATATGTAATGATTTGGCCAAAGACTTTAATAACAATCCGATGAGAGGCCACAAGGTATACATCTCCTCGCAAGGAGTGGTGAAATCTTTGTAGGCAATTCAAACACCTTCGGCCACTTTGACTTATACCTAATCTGTAGGGATGTATACTGAAAAGTCTATCTTTTGTAAGAACATCTTTAATTTGAAATAAGAATCACATGATCATTATTTGCATATTTTTATAGTTATGCAATATTGTCTAATACTTTACATTGTAGATAACATGGTGTGTGGTGTCACACGGGAGATCATGTTATCGGATCCTTGAAAAGTATAAGTAAAGGCTCACAACCGAGATGACTTTGGACAAACCATCGGAATGGTTGTAGTGTGATTTGGTATTGGTTTGTCTTGACCATGGAATCACACTAGTGCACTTTGTGTGTATTGAGCAGGACCGACTTAGAGGTGATTCGATTTATTGCTGACTACATAATCGAATCAGACCTCAGATATTATTTAGTACATGCTCTTAATCCCGATATAATAATGGGCACACATACTTAGTACTCATCTCTTTGATTTACCAATGGGCGAGATTTATAGATTAAATCGATAGGCTCGGTAAGTTGGGAGATGATATTATTTATATGGTGTGTCATTGATTATAGGAGAAAACCGTATCCTATATATTAGGATGATGATGTCCCCTTGAGGAGCTCATAAGGTTCATCATGTAAATCCTGCAGGTGGACTTGGTCCGTCATGATGAAAAGGTTGAGTGGTACTACTCAAGGAGTTAGATGTTGATTAATTAATGGTCAGTAAATTAATTAATCGACGGACATTCGAGATCTTAAACATGGGGAGAAAATGTACAAATAATATATGGAGCCCATATTATCATTTGGGGTTGGTGAGGTAGATCAATGATGATCCTTTAGTAGATTGGATCATCATTAGTGGATCGGACTTTATGTGGGCTTGATCCATGGGTGGCCAAGATCCAACTCCTCCTCATGGTCCCTAATGTAGCCTATTAACACCTCATGAAGCTTAGATCCAATGGATGAAAATAAAAGTCTAGATCCAAAGGTAGAGATTAAATCTCTAGATCCGACGATTGAGATTAAATCTCTAGATCCGACGGTTGAGATAAAATCCCTAGAACCAATGGAGGAGATTAAATCATGGCTTGAGCCCAACTCTATAAATAGAGATCATGAAGTGGGCGGCAAGGAGAGCATGGCTTAAGGGGATTAGGGTTTGCTTCCTTTGGAGGCTAGGAATCCTAGTTGGTTTATGATTGGGTTTGGGTGGCTAGGGTTTTGGGAGCTATGGGTGGGCGGCAACAAGTGGAGGAGTTTTTCATCTTCTTCCTAAGGTGTGGCCGATTCCTCCCATCATCTTTCTACCTTGGCCGGTGCTCATCCTTATCTTCTTCCCCACTTCCATGGTCGGCCATTAGGAGAGCTAGGATTAGGGTTTGGAGGCTTAGGGTTTAGGAGGAAGCAGTGGCACCAAATAAGGAAGTAGTTTGCTTTCTTCTTCCTCTCCTTTGGTGGCCGGCGCCCACAGTCCTTTCCCAGCCCTTGGCCGGCATCCAAATACCTCTTCTCCTTCTCCTTAGGTGGTGGAAACAAGATATAGGGCCTTCCCTTGGTGTCTTGTCCGGTTTCCACCATTATCTACTTCTCCTTGTTGGTTGGCAGCAAGCATTCTCCTTGTTGCTTGTTGGTTGGCCATAGGAAGGAGAAGAGCTTTGTTTCTATTCTTCCTCTTGCTTTGGAAGAGCAAGGAAGGAAGATTTGTGATCTAGGAGCTTCGACTTACGGTATATCATCGCCCACACGACGTCCGAAAGGAGGAAGGTCATACATTAGAAGATCGAGAGGTATATCGATTCTCTAATTTTTATATGTTACATGTTTGTATTTATTTTTCAATTATGAGCATGATATAAATCTGTATATGGCTAAATAATACTTGGATCCCGATCATAAACACAAAAATCGGTGATCCGGACATCGTCTATTCTGCGGCTACTCGTAGAATAGAGGTTGGTCGCTTGGACAACTTGTTTGTTCAAGTGACCTCTCTAAACGAATAGCACGACGATGACTTGGTTGGTTGGGCAATCCCTTATGTCTAGGATTAAATTTTTTTAATCCGAGGACATCGATGGGATCGCCATGAACAAGCGACCGAGGTGAAGTGGGAAGCGAAGTTTCCCCTCACGGACTCGATAAGCAAAACCCTACAATTAGTGGGAGAGCTTCCGGGCAAAACCCATCAATTGGTATCAGAGCCAAGGTTTTCGGTTTTGTGTGTTTAGGATTTGGTTAATTTTTATGCACTTTTTTATATATTATATGTGCCGGATAATAGTAGGATATGCGTAGTTTAACTCTTTGGTTGCAGGCATAAGATCCGACTATTATGGCCATATGTGTGTATGTGATTGTATGTGTGTAAATATTTATTTTGTTGAATCCTCGGGGTTGACGAGGCTAGTATTTAGTTTTTGTAAATTAAATACGGCATTGTTTAGCCACTCTTTATTTTATTTTACTTTCGATCTAGATTTCATGTACACTCCCTAGTGGAGTATAGGATCGATGGATGTAAATTAAAATAGGTTTTAGTCTCGGCTCGGATCTCCGGATGGCTTGTACATGGCGTAGGAGGAGCGGATGAGATGGCGATGTGACGGGAGACATATTGAAGACAAAAGCCATAATAGTTGGAAAATAATTTATTTTTCATATTTATTGCTTTTTGTTTGATATGCATGTCGTAGGCTAGGAAAATTTCTCAATTTCAAATTACTAAGTGGGAGAGGGAATTTTCTATAAATTCCCACGACCTCCATTATGATTTGACATGTGATGCAAGCAAACTTGCGCGTCGGCTCTGAGTGCCTTCCTCCCCATCGGATGAGTTTGTTTGCGGATCACAAGGTCGAATATGGTTATAAGAAATTATTAAGGAGCGTGTGTACTTGCCCATCGTAAGACACATAACCCGAGATAATTACTTTGGTACCGAGTAATGGTGAACACTTAGATACAAATATAAGTATCCTCCCCATCGGAGTCACTGCTTTTATTTGTAGGGCCGAAGAGAAACCAACTATTAATTTTACTTGTCAAAAAGTTAGATTGACAAGATAGTAAAATTAATGGGTAAAACCTCCTCTTACAAATGTAGAATTCATTATCGTCCACACTATCATGACATACGATATTCTCGGTGTTTTGAGGTGTTGGTTGATTTTGAAATTTTATTGTTTGAGGAATCAATAATTTTTTAAAATCTACAGTAATGATCTATGTGATTTTTAGGATTTTCAAAAATGACTTTCAGTCCACTTACTATGATACTAAAGGAAATAAACTTACTGTACCCAAATAATGTTGATTGAAAAAGAATTTAGATATTGTCTTATCTACTAAGGAGTACAAGTATGCACTCTTCGAAGAGTGTCCTCTAGCCATGGTTGCTCAAAAAGGTTTCTACTTCTAAGCCGAAAGGCAAGAAGAAGGAGAAACAAGGTGGAGCAAAGGTGGTGGAGGATCTCAGGGAGGAGTAAAGAAGCCGAAAGGCAAGTACTTCACTTACAAGCAGGATGGACATTGGAAGAAGGACTGTCCCAATCCAAAGCAGAACAAGATATATCCTTTGGACTAGTGGTTGAAACATGATTAGCGATGTTATCTACCGGCACCTGGTGTGTAGATACGGGAGCCACTAATCATGTCTGCAATACTTTGCAGGGGTTCTAGGAAACCCGACGACTAGCTAAAGGGGAGATTACCATTTACTTGGTAAATGCCATGAAAGTGGCGGCTATTGTAGTGGGAGAAGTTTTATTTATCTCTTGAGAAAAATAAAACTTAGCTTCTGGAAAATTCCCTTTATGTACCTTTATTTAGAAAGAACTTAGTTTCAGTTTCTAAATTATTTATGGATGGATATTCTATTTCTTTTAATGACAGAGTTGTTATAAGAAGGAATAGGGACATTATCTGTTCGGGTGCATTGATAGGAAATTTATACACACTTGAACCAAAACCTCCCACGATGCAAATTGAAGTTAATAACTCATCTTCTAATTCCAATAAGAGAAAAGAACCTTCGAAGATGAACCAAACATATCTTTGGCATCTTAGCCTTGGTCACATTAACCTAAGCAGAATTCAAAGGTTGATAGTTGATGGACCTTTGGGTTCATTAGTGGTGGAGGATCTCCCAACCTGTGAATCTTGCTTGGAGGGTAAGATGACCAAGAGGCCTTTTAAGGCCAAGGGGTATAGAGCCAAAGATATGTTAGAATTGGTTCATTCTGATTTGTGTGGTCCTATGTCTATCCAAGCTAGAGGTGGTTTTGAGTATTTCGTCTCTTTTATAGATGGTTACTCAAGATATGGATACATTTACCTGATGCGCCGCAAGTCTGAATGCTTTGACAAGTTCAAAGAATTCAAGGCTGATGTGGAGAAACGTCAAGGTAAAAGTATCAAGACACTACAATCTGATCATGGTGGTGAGTACCTCTTGGGAGAGTTTAGGAACTACTTATCAGAGGCTGGGATTCAATCCCAATTGACTGCACCGGGCACCCCCCAGCAGAATGGTGTAGCAGAGCGAAGGAATAGGACTCTTATGGAGATGGTTAGATCGATGATGAGTTATTACGACTTGCGGATTCGTTAGAGATATGCTCTAGATCTGGCGGTGTACATTACGAACTTGGTTCCATCTAAATCGATGCCTTCTACTCCCTGAGTTGTGGGTAGGCGAAGCCTAGTCTAAGACATATTCGGATATGGGGAGTCCGTATCTTTGAAGGCGAGATCTTTGGTAAGTTGGAACCTCGTGCTGAAGCACGCTGATTCGTTAGCTATCGAGAGGCGAAGGGTGGATTGTTTTATAGTCCTAGAGATCGAGGGTGATCGTTAGCACGAGCGCGATTTCTAGAGGAAGAGCTGATGAGCCACAAGCCCAAGAGTAAAATTGTTCGGAGGAGTTAAAGGGAAGTCACTTCTTTAGTACCACGGTACAAGAGGATATACCACATGTCAGCACGCGTGTCACGAGAAGATACAGTGATACCTCGTCGTAGTGGGAGGGTTGTGAGACAACTGATAGATTCATGTTCTTGGGAGAATCTTGATTTGGTCCTGGTGAACATGAACCCGATCCTTGGACATATGGCGAGGCAATCCAAGATAAAGATCGATATCTTGGCAAAGTGCAATGAATGATGAGATTGAATCTATGGATTCGAATCAGGTCTGGGGGAGCTAGTAGAATCACCCGATGGTGTAAAAACCATTGGATGCAAGTGGATCTACAAAAGAAAGAGAGGAATAGATGGGAAGGTTGAGACCTTCAAAGTGAGGCTTGTTGCGAAGGGGTATACTCAGAAAGAGGGTATCGATTATGAGGAGACCTTTTCACGTAATATGCTTAAGTCTATCCAGGATTCTCTTATGCATAGCGACTCATATGGATTATGAGGTGTGGCGGATGGATGTCAAGCACTTTCCTTAATGGAAGTCTTGAGAAAACATCTACATGAAGCAACCAGAGGATTCATTGCTAAGGGCAAGAGCATCTTGTATGTAAGCTTAATCGGTCCATTTATGGATTGAAACAAGCTTCGAGGTCTTGGAACATCTGCTTTGATGAGGTGATCCAGTCTTATGGATTTATTCAAAGTCCGGATGAGTCTTGTGTATACAAGTGATGTGACAGAAATGTAGTGGTATTTCTTGTACTATACGTAGATGACATTTTGTTGATTGACAATAATATCAAGGTGTTATCGGACGTAAGGGTATGGTTGTCCAAATAGTTTGATATGAAGGACTTGGGAGAGGTGGGACACATCCTTGGAATCAAGGTTATAAGGGATCACAGGAAAAAGATGTTGTGCTTATCTCAAGCTTCATACATAGACACCATTATGGATCGTTTTAGCATGCAGAACTCCAAGAAGGGTTTTCTACATTTCAGGCATGGAGTTCCTTTATCTGAGGAGATAGAGGAGATGAAGGTGTTGGATCGAAAGTGTCGCTAGAGGGGGGGGTGAATAGCGATACGGTGTCGTTAAAAAAAACTTTTGCAATAAGTAAAAAGCAAGTAGAGAGTGCACAGCGGAAATATAAAGTAGACAAGATATTTTTACGTGGTTCACAATCTTTCGATTGCTAATCCACGCGGCCCTAGTGATCCTTGATCACGTCACGGAGGCAACAATTCACTAAAACCACTCCTCTTCGTTGGAAGTAGACACGATTACAAAAGAAATCAAGGCAAAGGGACACTCCCCTTTCCTTGTTACGATTAAAGCACAAAGACAATTTAAAGAAGTAGAACTTAAATAAATATACCGACAACTCTTATAAGTAGAAGATGTAGCTTTAGTTTATTGTGACGCCGTCGTAGCAAATGTGAGTAGTAGTAGCGGCGTTACGGCCGCGTGTTGAGAGCTCTTGAATTCTTGTTATTTGCTTGAGTGAACATGTCTATTTATGGATATTGATCTATGAATTTAGACATAGGTAGTGTCAAGGTGAGGTTCTTATCCCAACTCAAGGATGAGGTGTTTCATCCAACCACCTTGTGCCACCTCAAGGAAGCCTTCACGCCAAGAAGAAGAAGCCATCCAACTTGTGCCACATCATGGGAGCCAACCATCTTGTGCCACCTCAAGGAGGCCTTCACGCCAAGAAGAAGCCATCCAACTTGTGCCACATCAAGGGAGCCAACCATCTTGTGCCACCTCAAGGAGGCCTTCACGCCGAAGAAGAAGCCATCCAACTTGTGCCACATCATGGGAGCCAACCATCTTGTGCCACCTCAAGGAGGCCTTCCATGGTTTGGATGTCCACCTTGATGCCACATCACCCTTTGTACCAAAACACGAGTCAAGTCCAAATTCACCCCCTTGAAATTCGAGCTCTTCTCATTTGGAACTTGACTAGCATTGGTTTGTAGTCAAAGGGTTTTGGACTGATACAAGTTAGCTTAAAATATAAATCTGATGGTTCTAACCATCGATCTCGACCTAGACCTTCCATTGGAGGTATTGGGTCGGATCTCGCTCAACGACCTTGCCGCTTTCACGAGCTTACCTTGTAGCCTCGCTTAGGTCTTCACCCGTACCTCGGCTTCCTCAGAGTCCCTCTGGCGTTGCGACCACCTCGGTTCCCACCGGGTATCATGACCTTCGCTCAACTTTAGCATTTACGCACATAATTGAGCTCGTAAGATAACAAATATACCCTTAACTATTGAGCCTTTTGCCATAATCAAAATATCGGTTCGACTTTGGTGCCTTTGCGTGAAGGTAGCCTCCTTATGCTTGAGTATGGGAAGCCTCATGTATGTGATCTATATATGCGAGACCCGGATATACGCTTTGCCATGGGCATGGTCGTGAGAGTAATCGAGGACAGGACATTGGGCTGCGGTAAAGCATATATTGAAAGACTAGGGATTATATCTTTGGTTTACAGGGCACTACCAATTACTCACATGGGTTACACGATTCAACTTCCAATCGATAGGGATAATAGTAAGTCTACCTCGGGTTTTGTGTTTACTTTGGGAGGTGGAGCCATTGTATGGAGGAGTGTCAAGCGAGAAATGTGTGGCGGACTCCACCATGGAAGAGTATGTGACTGACCTGCGAGGCGGCCAAAGAAGTTGTATGGCTCAGGAACTTTCTGATGGACTTGGATGTGATTCCTGGTTTGCCCAGAACTATCACAATTTATTGTCATAATAGTGGTGCAGTAGCAAACTCGAAGGAACCACGAGCCCATAAGGCTAGTAAACACATAGAGCACAAGTACCACCTGATACGAGAAATCGTAAAGAGAGGAGAAGTTGCTGTGGCCAAGATTGCATCAGAGGATAACCTGGTAGATCCTTTCACTAAGGCCCTTCCGGCGAGAGCTTTTGATAGGCATATGGAGGGAATGGGGATCATATGTATGGCAGTTTGAAGACAGCATAGTCTTTTTGTATAAGTGGGAGATTGTAGGGATGTATACTGAAAAGTCTATCTTTTATATGAACATCTTTATTTTGAAATAAGAATCACATGATCATTGTTTGCATATTTTTATGGTTATGCAATATTGTCTAATACTTTACATTGTAGATAACATGGTGTGTGGTGTCACACGGGAGATCATATTATCGGCTCCTTGAAAAGTATAAGTAAAGGCTCACAACCGAGATGACTTTGGACAAACCATCGGAATGGTTGTAGTGTGATTTGGTATTGGTTTGTCTTGACCATAGAATCACACTAGTGCACTTTGTGTGTATTGAGTAGGACCGACTTAGAGGTGATTCCATTTATTGCTGACTACATAATCGAATCGGACCTCAGATATTATTTAGTACATGCTCTTAATCCCGATATAATAACGGGCACATATACTTAGTACTCATCTCTTTGATTTACCAATGGGCGAGTTTATAGATTAAATCGATAGGCTCGGTAAGTTGGGAGATGATATTATTTATATGGTGTGCCGTTGATTATAGGAGGAAATTGTGTCCTATATATTAGGATGATGATGTCCCCTTGAGGAGCTCATAAAGTTCATCATGTAAACCCTACAGGTGGACTTGGTCCGGCATGATGAAAAGGTTGAGGGGTACTACTCAAGGAGTTAGATGTTGATTAATTAATGGTCAGTAAATTAATTAATCGATGAACATTCGAGATCTTAAACACGGGGAGAAAATGTACAAATAATATATGGAGCCCATATTATCATATGGGGGTTGGTGAGGTAGATCAATGATGATCCTTTAGTGGATTGGATCATCATTAGTGGATCAGACTTTATGTGGGCTTGATCCATGGGTGGCCAAGATCCAACTCCTCCTCATGGTCCCTAATGTAGCCTATTAACACCTCATGAAGCTTAGATCCAATGGATGAAAACAAAACTCTAGATCCAAAGGTAGAGATTAAATCTCTAGATCTGACGGTTGAGATTAAATCTCTAGATTCGACGGTTGAGATTAAATCCCTAGAACAAATGGAGGAGATTAAATCATGGCTTGAGCCCAACTCTATAAATAGAGATCATGAAGTGGGCGGCAAGGAGAGCATGGCTTAAGGGGATTAGGGTGTTAGGGATTGTTTGGAACGCTAGAGGGGGGTGGGGGGTGAATAGCGTCAATGGAATTCTTTCGCGTTCGTGTCTACAATTTCGTTAGCGCAGCGGAATATAGATATAATACAATAACGAAATGGACAAACACACACAAAGACACGAAGATTTAACATGGTTCGGAACCACACGGTTCCTACTCCACGGATCAGGTTCGTACGAACCCTAGCGATGCCAATCAAACACCACTATGAAATAACTCCTTCTCGACACGAGTCGGAGGCGGAGAAACCTCTTACAATTGTTTACAACAATAAACAAATAGCTACAAGCAAATACAATGAAATACAAAGCAAAACTAGTAAAGAAAACACTTTACAAATGCTCTTGAATGCTTGATCGCTAGGTTGATCGAGTAGCACTTGGAGACCCTGAATTGCAGCAGCAACTCGCCCCAAATCGCCTCAAAGAACCCTTTATTTTTCCTCCATCACGAGCTCCATATATAACTTCAACCTGTACTGGAAAAAGTCTATCAGTTGAATGATCGGGACCATCAGTCGACTGATGCCACTGTTGTCGTGAGACAACGGCTAGATCCACGCTGGATAAGTCCAACGGAACCTTCATCAGTCGACTGATCATGACCATCAGTCGACTGATGGAGCCTTCACTCGACCAGTCGAGTCTCGACTCCATTTTGTGCCCAAAATACCGAGAACCAGTCGACTGATCACACGATCAGTCGACTGCTCGAGCCATCAGTCGACTGCCCACCTATGGCAGTCGACTGCTAGGCCATTACCCGCAGTCAAACCCTAGTTGACTCGGTCCAGTCGACTGCCACATGACATCAGTCGACTGGCACACCTCAAACATGAGGTTTTAACTCAAGTATGGTTCCCCCATACTTGCTAGATCACCCTTAGCCTAGACCTAAGCCTTCTAGCCACCTTCATCAGCCTCACACCTCTCAGATCCCTCCAAGTCATCCATGACTTGTTCATCCATCGCGCTAGCCTTCAGGTGCTTCCGTCGGCTATGTCATGCTAACGGTGTCTACACCGCCAAGGCACATTGGACTTACGCCACCAAGACTCTGCTTGGACTTTACGCCGCCAACCATTGGTCTTATGCTGCCAAGACTCCCGCTTGGACTTTACGCAGCCAATATCAAACCCCTTGGACTTCTCATGCCAAGACTCAAACTTGGACTTTCCCTTGCCAACCCATGTTGGACTTCTCATGCCAAGACCATGCTTGGACTTTCCTTGCCAACCCATGTTGGACTTTCCATGCCAAGTACTCAAGACTTGGACTTTACCTTGCCAAGACCCATGCTTGGACTTCTCAAATGCCAAGACCATGCTTGGACTTTTCATGTGCCAAGTGTCCCACTTGGACTTTCCATGCCAAGTACTCAAGACTTAGACTTTACCAAATGACAATTACATTGTCATATGTTTTTGTCGAACATCAAAACATCACTCGAGTCAAACTCAAGTCCTAGTCAATCGTGACCTGGGCCGATTGCACCAACAATCTCCCCCTTTTTGATGTTTGACAAAAACCAAACAAAACATTGAGTTAGAACACTAACTCAAATCCCTTACCAATTATCCCAAATTGGTAAATACTCTCCAAATGTTCTCCCCGAAACATTCTCCCCCTTTTTGACTAACATCAAAAAGGTTTCCTCTCCAAGGAGGTCAATGTCTCATGTCCCAATGAGATCTTACAATCTCCCCCTTGGTCCAAAAACACTTAGGATGCCTACCATCTTCTTAGTGATAAGTCCCATATCACTCAAGAGAGGCAATCCTATACACTCTCCCAATTTCTAAATTGGGTTTCTAAAAATCCATCAATTTTCCCAATTGATAACATTTTCCCCTTCAAGAAGAAAGAAAAACACATCCATCACTCCAAGATGGATACCTCTCCCTAAAGGCTTGCTTCCCCTTGACCATTACACCAACAATGTCCTTGGGAAGTCCCTAAGACAATAGGAACTCTAAACCATCAAAATTAAGGTTAGAAATTCAACATTGAACTTTCCAACACCTTAACATTGATACAAACCCTAAACAACTCTCCTAATCCATATCCAATGGATTTTCACCCTTTATAATGCTTCCCAAAGCATATCCTAGGGTTAGGAGTGATTAGGGACCTTAACCGTAGCTGAAATCGGGTTAATCAACCTTGGTTACCGAAATCGGGCTACGATCGAGTGATCGGACACATCAATCGACGGGCACCTCCATCGGATCGCCACTAATGGGCGATCGATAATCAAATTTCAATTTCGATTATCGAATCGAATTTTAGAAAATCATAAATAATTATATGTATATCGAAAAATCATGAAATTTGATACGTATAATACCTATGACCAATACAATGGGTGAAAAATGTTTGAAAAATATTTTACCCATAAAATAGCGAAATTGATACAAAATCCAAAAGTGATTAAAAACTTTAAAGTTTTTGGCTCACTTTGTATCAATCTCATCAATGGTGATTGCTATCAAAAGATAGACTTCACCAAGGTTTTTCAAAAAGATTTTAAAATGTTTTCAAAACCTTATTTTGGATCATATTCCTTGGCCTCTATGTACATGACTTGTACACAAGCTTTCCCAATGATCCACAAATAAAATTAGATGAGTTTTAGTTCATCTAGATGCAAAAACTATGCACCTTGAACTTAACTCATATCCTAGCATCTCACATGTATCTAGGGTGTATAAATACACATACATGTCAATTGGATGTGAGATGTGGGTTTTGGTTCATTTAATCTAGGGTTTCATGCATTTTTCTAAGGCAACCCTACTTGATTCCCTTATAAATGGGACTCCAAGTCATGCCATTGTCCTTAAATCAATTTCAATCAAATTATCTTAAATGCATGAGTGATTATGGCATTAGAGATGATATAGATAAACACATGCTCATAATCATGATGTCATGACATAATATGAAATCTAAAAACACATGACATTTAATCCTTAATCCTAAACATGTAGATGACATATAGAATGATTAAAAATAAGCATGATGTCATGGCATGTTATATGGCAAACAAAGCATGGCATATAAAATATATAGGTATAGTAATACCTAAATTTTAATATTAATTGCCATTTCATATAATTAATTATATTTTGCCATATTTCTATTTTTCTCCCAAGTGTGCCAAAAACCCAAAATGGCACACTAACCTCTAAACCTAAATTGTGCCAATTTTGATTATTTTATCAAACTTCTCAAGTAATATTGGCACATCCTAAAACTTTTAGGATTAAGACTCAAATGTATTTCCAAGGTAACCATAACCTTGAAAATGACCTAACATGCCACCTTTGCCATGGTTGAGTTAACTACCCATCCAATCAAGGTTGACACACCCTAAACCCATCTTAGCGTGAATCAATTACGCTCTTAGGAACCCAAAAACGATTTGAGCTCCTAGGGTTAATTAGGTATTCCTTAGGGATAACCTCCCTAGATACCTTCCTAATGACCTTCCTAGGCTTGTTAGCCTTGGTCATTTGGGTCTTACCTAGGTTGACTCTAGGGGTAACTCCCCTTGCAACCTTCTTAGTGGCCACCCTAGGTTTCCTAGAAACCCTAGCCACTAGGCACAACCTTTGGTCAACCTTAGGGATGACTTCCCTATTGACCTTGGTCTTCCTAGACCTAGTTTGTGTCCCATAATCAAATGGAACACTATGGTAAGCTACCTTAGGCTTAGGTTTGTGACCCAAGCCTTGCTTGCCTTTGGTTGACTTTTGACTCTTAGGTCCTTGGTGTTGGCTTTGACTTTTGGACCTTTGACTTTGACCATTAGACCCTTTAAATTGGTTTTGTATATTCCTAAGGGTCTTTTCTAGTTTCTCAAGCCTTGACCTCAAGGCTTGGTTTTTTAATTCTAATTGCCCAATTGATTTTTGATTAAATTCTTGGGCATGGGACTTTCTAGGCATATGCCTAGTCCATTTAGGGTTAACACCTAGGTGCTCTTGCACCTTTCTAATTGTCTCCCTAGGTAAAATTGATCTTGAGTTATTTGACCTAGGTTTGTCCTTAAATAAGTTGTTTTTAGGGACATTAGTCCCAAATTTCTCCCTATTTCCTACATGGACTCTCTTAGCTCCTAAGCAAAAATATTTATTCCTATTAGCATGATTTTCATAAATTGCAAGAGAATTAACGTTCCTAGCATTCTTTTTAGCATTTAAATTAGAAGATGCATTACTAAAATGTACCTTAGGGTTAGCCTTAGCTCCCCCTACTTGTGATGCTTCTTCTTGCCCCTTCTTCTTCCCCCTAGGGCATTGACTCCGATAATGCCCCTTTGAATTGCACTTGAAGCATATGATGTGCTCCTTGCCTTTAGGTGTTGGGGAATCAGCATCCTTGACTTTTGGTGCCGGTGGAGCTTTCCTAATCTTCTTTGGGAACTTGCTCTTATAGTGCCCAAATTCCCTACACTCAAAACACATAATATTATTTTTATTTGAAATTAGAGTGTTTGAGTTACCTAGGTTAATAAGGACCGGAATTGGACTTTGGGCTTCTTCATCTTGACCGGATGTCGAAGCTTCTTCTTGATGTTCCAGTGTGGAGGTTCTCTCCTCCCCCTCAATCCTTGAAGTGGATGCTTCTTCCACTTCCTCCACCGATCCAGAAGTTGACTCCCTATCAACCTCCGAATCCTCAAGCTCTTTAGATAATGATGTGCTTGCTTGAGCTTGAGAGGGTGAGCACTCTTCTTCTTCTTCTTCTTCTTGGATCGATGATGAGTTTTCATGGAGCTTTGCCACTTGGCTCCATAACTCTTTAGCATCTACATAATTACCTAACATACACAAGATATTGTTAGGAATTAAATCAATTAAAAATTTTATCACCTTATCATTTTTCTCAGATGCTTGAACTTGCTCTTCGGTCCATCTCTTCTTTTTGAGGAATCCACCTCTTGGTCCTCTTGGATATTCAAATCCATCCATCAAAATGGACCATACCTCAAAGTCTCTCATCATAATAAAATTCTCAATTCTTCCCTTCCAAGAATTGAATCCTTCTCGTCCGTATAGTGTATAGGGCACCGGTGTGTTGATGTCCCAACCTAATTGATCTTAGACTTCCATCTTTTACCCTCTAGCGTCTTGCTCCCGGTTGTTAATCCGTTGAAGAGCCCCGGGCTCTGATACCACTTGTTAGGGTTCGTTTGGAACGCTAGAGGGGGGGGGGTGAATAGCGTCAATGGAATTCTTTCGCGTTCGTGTCTACAATTTCATTAGCGCAGCGGAATATAGATATAATACAATAATGAAATGGACAAGCACACACAAAGACATGAAGATTTAACGTGGTTCGGAACCGCACGGTTCCTACTCCACGGATTGGGTTCGTACGAACCCTAGCGATGCCAATCACACACCACTATGAAATAACTCCTTCTTGACACGAGTCGGAGGCGGAGAAACCTCTTACAATTGTTTACAACAATAAACAAATAGCTACAAGCAAATACAATGAAATACAAAGCAAAACTAGTAAAGAAAACACTTTACAAATGCTCTTGAATGCTTGATCGCTAGGTTGATCGAGTAGCACTTGGAGACCCTAAATTGCAGCAGCAACTTGCCCCAAATCGCCTTAAAGAACCCTTTATTTTTCCTCCATCACGAGCTCCATATATAGCTTCAACCTGTGCTGGAAAAAGTCTATCAGTCGACTGATCGGGACCATCAGTCGACTGATGCCACTGTTGTCGTGAGACAACGGCTAGATCCACGCTGGATAAGTCCAACGGAACCTTCATCAGTCGACTGATCATGACCATCAGTCGACTGATGGAGCCTTCACTCGACCAGTCGAGTCTCGACTCCATTCTGTGCCCGAAATACCGAGCACCAGTCGACTGATCACACGATCAGTCGACTGCTCGAGCCATCAGTCGACTGCCAACCTATGGCAGTCGACTGCTAGGCCATTACCCGCAGTCAAACCCTAGTTGACTCGGTCCAGTCGACTGCCACATGGCACCAGTCGACTGGCACACCTCAAACATGAGGTTTTAACTCAAGTATGGTTCCCCCATACTTGCTAGATCACCCTTAGCCTAGACCTAAGCCTTCTAGCCACCTCCATCAGCCTCACGCCTCTCGGATCCCTCCAAGTCATCCATGACTTGTTCATCCATCGCGCTAGCCTTCAGGTGCTTCCGTCGGCTATGTCATGCTAACGGTGTCTACACCGCCAAGGCACATTGGACTTACGCCGCCAAGACTCTGCTTGGACTTTACGCCGCCAACCATTGGTCTTATGCTGCCAAGACTCCCGCTTGGACTTTACGCAGCCAATATCAAACCCCTTGGACTTCTCATGCCAAGACTCAAACTTGGACTTTCCCTTGCCAACCCATGTTGGACTTCTCATGCCAAGACCATGCTTGGACTTTCCTTGCCAACCCATGTTGGACTTTCCATGCCAAGTACTCAAGACTTGGACTTTACCTTGCCAAGACCCATGCTTGGACTTCTCAAATGCCAAGACAATGCTTGGACTTTTCATGTACCAAGTGTCCCACTTGGACTTTCCATGCCAAGTACTCAAGACTTGGACTTTACCAAATGACAATTACATTGTCATATGTTTTTGTCGAACATCAAAACATCACTCGAGTCAAACTCGAGTCCTGGTCAATCGTGACCTGGGCTGATTGCACCAACATAGGGTTTGCTTCCTTTGGAGGCTAGGAATCCTAGTTGGGTTAGGATTGGGTTTGGGTGGCTAGGGTTTTGGGAGCTATGGGTGGGCGGCAACAAGTGGAGGAGTTTTTCATCTTCTTCCTAAGGTGTGGTCGGTTCCTCCCATCATCCCTCTACCTTGGCCGGTGCTCATCCTTATCTTCTTCCCCACTTCCATGGTCGGCCATTAGGAGAGCTAGGATTAGGGTTTGGAGGCATAGGGTTTAGGAGGCTTGGGCGGCACCAAATAAGGAAGTAGTTTGCTTTCTTCTTCCTCTCCTTTGGTGGCCGGCGCCCACAGCCCTTTTCCAGCCCTTGGCCGGCATCCAAAGACCCCTTCTCCTTCTCCTTAGGTGGTGGAAACAAGATATAGGGTCTTCCCTTGGTGTCTTGGCCGGTTTCCACCATTATCTCCTTCTCCTTGTTGGCCGGCGGTAAGCATTCTCCTTGTTGCTTGTTGGTTGGCCATAGGAAGGAGAAGAGCTTTGTTTCTATTCTTCCTCTTGCTTTGGAAGAGCAAGAAAGGAAGATTTGTGATCTAGGAGCTTCGACTTACGGTAGATCGTCACCCACACGACGTCCGAATGGAGGAAGGTCATACATTAGAAGATCGAGAGGTATATTGATTCTCTAATTTTTATATGTTACATGTTTGTATTTGTTTTTCAATTATGAGCATGATATAAATCTGTATATGGATAAATAATACTTGGATCCCGATCATAAACACAAAAACCGGCGATCCAAACATCGTCTATTCCGCGGCTACTCGTAGAATAGAGGTTGGTCGCTTGAACAACTTGTTTGTTCAAGTGACCTCTCTAAACGAATAGCACGATGATAACTTGGTTGGTTGGATAATCCCTTATGTCTAGGATTAAATTTTTTTAATCCGGGGACATCGATGGGATCGCCATGAACAAGTGACCGAGGTGAAGTGGGAAGTGAAGTTTCCCCTCACGGACTCGATAAGCAAAACCCTACAATTAGTGGGAGAGCTTCCGGGCAAAACCCATCATAATCATCCCGGGTCTACATCTCCTCGGAGATGCTTGCTTAAGATGTGAAAGCATAAGTCTCCATGACCAATATGACTTGAATACCGCAAGTCGAAGGAACATCGCACTTATGCTACAGTAAGGACTTCATTGACATATTTGTATATGCAGAGAACCATATGAATTCTTATAGTTGGTTACTCCAATGAACTAGTTACCATAACCAGAATCCACGATTAACTCCAGACATCCCAATGTCACCAGCCAGTAAGAAACAACTGCTTGGATAAACCAAAGAGTACAACTCGTGCTAGTCTCAACAGAATTGATGGTGTCCGAATGCATCAATTCATGGACTAGGGACAATTCCAATATATCACAATTACACATGTAGAGATACTCACTAGTTGTGATCTAATCACAAATTCTCTTATGTTGTGAATCGTATTGTGGAAATTCAGTAAATGAGTTTAAGATCCAATCAAATACATGAAAACATGTATACTCAAATAGAGAATTTTTATTTATCAAATAAATGGTATCATAAGGCGATTGCCTTAGGACACCTCTCATATATAACTAACAAACTCGCACTTGGCTTAATCCCAATCGCCACGGTATCCAATACCATAAGCTCTAACATGACCCTCAAACTTACTTTGAGTTAAAGCCTTAGTTAAAGGGTTCACCAAGTTCCTTTCAGTGGGAATCTTCTCAATTTGTATTTCCTTCTTGCTAATGATCTCTCTGATCAGATGATAGCAGTGAAGCACATGTTTGGATCGTTGATGAGACCTTGGCTCTTTTGCCTATGCAATCACTCCATTGTTATCGCAGTAGATATGTATTGCTTCAACAATGGTTGGAACCACACCAAGTTCAGAGATGAACTTCTTGATCCAAACCACTTCCTTTGCTGCTTCCGAAGCTGCAATGTATTTTGTCACAGTGATAGAATCCTCTATAGTGTCTTGTTTGGAACTTTTCCAACTTATTGCACCTCCATTCAAGGTGAATATGTACCCAGACTGAGACCTAGAATCATCCTTGTTTGTCTGGAAGCTGGCATCCGTATACCCACGTATTACCATATCACCTTCTCCATATATTAGAAACTTTTCCTTAGTTTTTCTTAAGTACTTAAGGATTGTCTTAACAGTCGCCCAATGATCCATTCCTAAATCAGACTGGAATATGCTTGTGACACTCAGAGCATATGATACATTGGGCCTCGTACATAACATAGCGTACATGATAGATCCTATTGCGGATGCATAAGGGATCTTACTCATGCAAATCCTCTCGTCTTCTATGCACGGACACATAGACTTCGAAAGGTGTGTCCCATGCCTAATGGGAAGGAAACCTTTCTTGGATTATGACATGCTAAACCTCTTTATCACTCAGTCTATATATGTAGACTATGAAAGACCAAGCAACCGTTTCAATCTATCTCTATAAATCTTAATATCGAGAATATAGATCTCTTCTCCTAGGTCTTTCATGGAGAATATTTTAGATAACCAAATTTTGACCGACTGTAAGACAGATATATCGTTTCCTATAAGTAATATGTCATCGACATACAACACTGGGAATACGACTGCACTCCCACTAACCTTCTTGTATACACAGGGTTCGTCTAGATTTTGTGAGAAATCAAACATTTTGATTGTCTCATCAAAATGGATATTCCAGCTCCTGGATGCTTGCTTCAGTCCATATATGGACCGTTGAAGTTTACATACCTTAGTTTTACCAACCGATGTGAAACTCTCGGGTTGTATCATATATACGTCCTCGAGTAGGTTTCCATTAAGAAAAGATATTTTCACATTCATATGTCATATCTCATAGTCATAATGAGCTGCTATGGTCAGGAGCATCTGAATGGATTTAAGCATAGCTGGAGAATAGGTCTCGTCATAATCAACATCTTGCTTTTGACGATAGCCTTTCGCCACTAATCTAGCCTTATAGGTAATCACATTACCATCCATGTCGGTTTTCTTCTTGAAACCCCACTTGCACCCTATATGCTTAATGCCTTCAAGTGGGTCCATCAAGTTCCAAACTTGATTTTCATACATGGAATCCATTTCCGACTTCATGGCTTCAAGCCACTTGTTCTTTTCTGAACTTTTCTGAACTTCTTCATAACTAGTAGGCTCATCATCATCAATGAGTAACATGTCGTTCGATTCACTTATGAGAAATTTATATCTCTTAGGAATATTGCATGTTCTACCAGATCTACGAAGATGTGGTGTTACAATAGGTTCAGTCGATGGCTCATTACTATGAGTTATCGGTTGAGGTGCTTGACCAGGTATCTCATCAATGTCTATTGTAGTCTCTTGAACCTCCTCAAGTTCTATGTTACTCCCACTGTTTTCTTGCAAGAGAGGCTCTTTCTCTAGAAACACAGTATGCCTTGAAACAAACACCTTTTGTTCCACAGGGGGATAGAATTGGTAACTCCTCGTTTCCTTAGGGTATCCAATAAATAGATATTTATCAGACTTAACATCCAATTTGTCTGATACAGTCCGCTTCACATAAGCAGAACAATCCCATATTTTCAAGTAAGATAAATGAGGTTTCTTACTTTTCCATATCTCATATAGAGTAGTAGTGACTACCTTGGTTGGGACTCTGTTTAGCAAGTAAACAACTATCTGAAGTGCATAGCCCCAA
Organism: Wurfbainia villosa; assembly: GCA_025175895.1. Taxonomy (NCBI): domain Eukaryota; kingdom Viridiplantae; phylum Streptophyta; class Magnoliopsida; order Zingiberales; family Zingiberaceae; genus Wurfbainia; species Wurfbainia villosa. The sequence continues at coordinate 88,686,439 of CM045994.1, read as the reverse complement.
AAGAATTTGGGAAGATTCGCATGATTCATCATCGCCCTAACCATGTCCAACAAGGTTCGATTTCGCCTTTCAGATACACCATTAAGTTGTGGTGTATACGATTGAGTCCATTGAGACAATATATCATTGTCCCTTAGATAATCCAGAAACTCTTGACTCAAGTATTCACCACCTCGATCAGATAGAAGTATTTTAATACTTTTTCCAAGTTGTTTCTCTACTTCATTTCTGAATTCTTTGAACTTTTCAAAGGCTTCAGACTTATGTTTCATCAAGAACACATACCCAAATCGTGAGTGATCATCGATAAAGGTAATGAAGTAGTTATAGCCTCCTAGAGCTTGAGTTGACATAGGTCCACATACATTATGTATTAAACCAAGCAACTCTCCCACAGGTTCACCTTTTCTAGTAAAAGGTAACTTAGTCATCTTGCCTTTTTAAGCATGATTCGCATGTATCGAATGAATCAAATTCAAACGATTCCAGAATTTCACATCAATGTAATTCGGACATGCATTTCTTGCTTACATGGCCAAGATGACAATGCCACATGTAGGAGGCTAATTAATTATCTTTTCGAGCATGCTTGTTGCTCGCTTCGATGTTGAAAATGTCACTGGATATGTCTAACGTATATATACCATTGCATTAAGTTCTAGTCCCATAAAGAACGTCATTCAAAGTTATGTAACAATAATTTTTACTAAAAGTCAAATGGTACCCATTTCTATTTAAGCAGGAAATAGAAACAATGTTCTTTATTAACGAAAAAATATAATAGCAATTATCTAGTTCTAAGACAAGTCCTGTAGGAAGCTTCAACAAATATGTTCCGATGGCGACTGCAACAACCTTTGCTCCATTACCAACTCGCAAATTTGATTCTCCCTTGACGAGTCTTCTTCTATTCCTTAGCCCCTGTATATCATTACATATATGTGAGACACACCCAGTATCCAATACCCAAGTGTTTAAGGAAATAGAATGACAAATAATAACGAAGATACCTGAAGAGGATGGGGCATCGGATGCCTTTTTCTTCTTCATGGACTCAAGATAAATCTTGTAGTTTCTTCGCCAATGGCCCTCCTTGCTACAATGATGGCAAGTGCCCTTTTGAGCTGGTTCTGCCTTCTTCTTTCCCTTATGTTGTTCCTTTGATTTTCTCTTAGAACCCTTCTTTGAGGAATCAACTAACAACATTGTCTTCTCCTCATGCTTCACAGAAGGCTCCACAGTCTTCAACATGTTGAGGAGTTCAGGAATGGTGGATTCTATTTTGTTCATCCGGTAGTTCATCACAAACTGTGAGTAACTCTTGGGCAAACAATGTAGAATTAAGTCAATACTTAATTCATGATCCATCACAAACCTGAGTGTAGCTAATCGCTCGATGTACCCATTCATCTTTAACATAAATTGCACCACAGATGAACCTTCTTGCATCTTAGAGGTGAAGAGGAGCTTGGAGACTTCGAACCTTTCGGATCTCACTTGCTCATCAAACAACTCATGAAGATGAAAGACTATGGTATTAGCATCCATATGCTTATGTTGCTTCTGAAGCTCGGGCACAATCACGAGTAACATGATGCAACTCGCCAGTTCAGAATCAGTCACATGTCTCTGATAGGCCAACAATTGGTCCGGAGTTGCATCATCCATAGGATAGTTGGGAAGAGGATCTTTAAGGACATACACAAGCTTTTTCGCCTTGAGAACAATTCTCAGGTTTCTAAGCCAGTCCAAGAAGTTTGGCCCAGTCAACTTATTTGAATCCAAAATAGAGCGCAAGTTTATAGACGTCATGATCAAGTGATTAACCTAGAAATACAAATCGAGCATATATGAGAAAAGATGATTTAAAATGCATCAACATACATCTATAAATCCCATTCATTTTTCGAATTCAAAAACCCTCAAAATCAATTCGGGAGAACGTAGGTTCATCTCCGAATGGGCTGATATCCAACATAGATAAGATTATAAGAACAACCTTGGAGAGAGTCCAACAAGCCGTTCATAGCCATGATGGTAGGTATCGAATATACCAATTACATATCACGTATATATAACTATCACATTGTGCTATCAACTAATTGAATGTTCACACAAACATTGGGTTGTTAACACATTAACAAGTATGCATCATATGCATAGCACCCAACTTCACCTCCCTTCACATCGACCTTGGAGAGAGTCCAACAAGCCGATGATCCAAGATAAAGCTGACCCATTAATCAAGAAATAGTTTTAATATGGTTAGAGCGCATTCAATCGTTTAGTCAAGCTTGGAGAGAGTCCAACAACCCAAACTAAAGATTGACCTCTAACTCTTACCATATTAGTATTAAACTACTTCAATGGTTTGAACATGTTCAGGTTCGAGTCAGGCTTGGAGAGAGTCCAACTACCCAAACAAGAAACGAAACTTCGGTTCTAACCATATTAATGGAAGGTGTAGGCTTTAATATTGTGTAAGGGTTCTGTAGTCTCATCCTCCTTTCCATGCAAATAACTATTATCTACATGGCATGACACGCATGATATACATATGTGTAACTAATGCATCTACATGTCACGACCGCATGACATAATGATATGCATCTAATGCAATTACATGACATACAATTATGACATGTTCAAGTAATTTCCAAATTGTCATAATTAATTTTAAAAATAAAATATGCTAGTGATTTGATTTCTCAAATCAAATCTCATCGATTAAATTAGGAAACAAATTTCCAAATCTAATCACATATTTTATTTATGGAAAATATTAATTAAGGAAATTCAAATTTAATTTAGGAAATAAATTTCCAAAATCTAATTTCCTAATCACATCAGGAAATTCCTAATTTGAATTTCTTAACTAATTTAAATTTCCATAATTTTTCTAAACTTTCCAAAAATAGAAAATTTCCAAAAATATAATTATGACAAACATTCATCTCAAAATAATTTTACGATTATGTCAGAACACAGTCGGGCTCTGATACCACTGTTGGATTTCCGGGGCACCAACGTGGGCGTGTGTTCGAACATGTTTCGTAAACATGCACAACAGAAGCAAATAAAATGGTAATAAACTATTTTATTACATTACACACACCACATGCATGCAGGATACAACAGTGTAGACATAATCATACATTTAAATTTTGCAACAAAGGAAATTTATACTAGGTATACCTGACGAATTACGTGTAGCAGAAATGACATCAACCTCAGTGACCCTCGCAAGTTTCACCTTTATCCGAGTCCACGCTGAGTATTGTCGGGATAGCTTCACTAAGCTACAAGCCCCATTTTGACCAGAGATACTGATCCGAGAGACTATCACAAAACAAGTTCCACGAACTTGTTTCCTCGAAAGTGTCGGCCAATCAAATTAGTCGGTTGCAGCAAGGTTGCCGGTGGTGGTGCTGCTGGCCAGCAGTGATGCTACAGGCCGGCGGCTGGGTGGCTGGCCGACAGTGGTGGCTTGCCGACGACTGTTGGGGGAGGTGGCCAAGGCTTGGGGGGTGGCAACCAAGGAGCCGGCGCACAAGAGAGGAAGAGAGAAAGGTGGCTAGGGTTTCACAAACTCTAACTCGTCTACGAAATTTGTCTCAACCCTCTTACTTATAGAGAGCGTGTTTCTTGACCATCAATAAACATCTCTCAATGGTTATTGTTTCCCAACCAAAACCCATTAACCTGCTCCATTAATTTAAGTTAAAATAACTAAACCGCATTGGTCTATTTTAAGTTAAAATAAACCGAACCAATTTTGGTTAATTCATTTAAAACAAACCAAACCCCTTTGGTTTATTTTCCACCATTGGATTAGAACCAAACCAATTTGGCTCATCCATCATGTCTTCAGAAGACTCGGGCCATCCATGCTTCTGATGCGATTGAAATAATTTCATGCTCGCTCCTTATTTGGTCCAACCAAACCAAGTCTCTCTCGATCTAAGAATCTCATTCTCAAGTTCGTTTTAAATCCTTCGGATAACACTCATAGTGTGTGTGACCAAATAGGTTCCCGATTTATGTTAGTTGTCTATAATTAACCATTAATTATAGAACGATCATGAGTGACATCTAATAGTACATCATGATCCCCAATTAATTGGAAAATCAACGGTTGATCCCAGAACAACTTCTGAAACCTTTTGGCAGCTAAAGTGAGTTGTACCCCATTCCCTTCACGCATTTTATACCCACTTGGTTCAGGACATGGTCTATTGTGTCAGCCCCCACTAGATTGACTACGTCACACTTAGCCCAAGTATCATTTCCTCGTCTTGTGGATTCTAGTTACTGCACATGTATCCAAGAGTATCATACTCTAAACATGTAATTCTTTGGCCAAAGACTTTAGTAACAATCCGATGAGAGGCCATAGGGTATACATCTCCTCGCAAAGAGTGGTGAATCCTCTATAGGCTATTCAAATACCTTCGGCCACTTCGACTTATACCTAATCATCCCAGGTCCACATCTCCTCGGAGATGCTTGCTTAAGATGTCAAAGCATAAGTCTCCATCACCAAGATGACTTGAATTCCACAAGTCGAAGGAACATCGCACTTAAGCTACAGTAAGGACTTCATTGACATATCTATATTTGCAGAGAACCATATGAAGTCTTACAACTGGTCACTCCAATGAACTAGTTACCATAACTAGCATCCACAGTTAACTCCGGACATCCCAATGTCACCAGCCAGTGAGAAACAGTTGCTTGGATAAACCAAAGAGTACAACTCATGCCAGTTTCAACAGAATTGATGGTGTCTAAATGCATCAATTCATCGACTAGGGACAATTCCAATACATCACAATTACACATGTAGAGATACTCACTAGTTTTGATCCAATAACAAATTCTCTTATGCTGTGAATCGTATTGTGGAAATTCAATAAATGAGTTTAAATTCCAATCAAATACATGAAAACATGTATACTCAAATAGTGAATCTTCATTTATCAAATAAATGGTACAATCATAAGGCGATTGCCTTAGGACACCTCTCATATATAACTAACAGGATCGACTACATCGACAAATCGAGGAACAGGGTAAATTACCCATTACTTTTCGTAATAGAGATGGCCATCTAGTTGGGTCAAATGCAACTTCTTTTATGACAGAGTTAGGTCTGTCAATTAAGAAGTTCACTCCCTTACAAGCAAAGAGTTAGAAGTATGTTCCCGTGGACAATAAAAGGATGATATACGATCGATTATCAGTAAGTACAAGTAATTCAATATTTTTATAACTTGCCACTCATTTATTACTAATCACATGCAAATTCAATATTGGTATTTTTCAAGTTGCTTTCAATACCAATTTTAAGGAGGGTGCATTTGTAACGCCCGTAAAATTTCTAGCAAATTTTTATAAGAATTTAGCATGATTATAATGGGCTTTTATGTGGGCTCTTTAAAAAATAAAAGAAAATAGAGCCAAAAAGGATGCATGGCCCAGGGTTTGAACCCTGAACCACCAAGCAAGTAACTAAACCCTAAGATGCATGCGATAATTAGAAGCCCAGCAGGGGTGTGCTAATGAAGGGTAAGGGAAATGATAGATAAGGGAAGGGGAGGCAAAGGGATACCTTCAATTGAATAAATAGGAGTATGAGGAGACAAGAGAACAACAAGTTGTCATTCTCTTCTTCCTTTCTTCTTCCTCCATCGAAATCCCCTCATCTCCTTCTCCCATTTCCAAAAACTCAAGAAGCAAGAAAAGGGGTCTTGTCTTGGCACCACCTAGGGTATATCCTTATACTAAACAAGCGAAAGGATGTAAGTAATCCCCTCACCTGCAGTACAAGTTGTTTCGATTGTTGATTTCTTAAAACCACTCTTTGAAAGTTTCGACCAAACCATGTTTGGGCTACTAATGATTCTCCATGCCATGATCTATATATATTTGATGTTAACATGTTGATAGATAGGCTTTGTACAAGATGTTTGGGTGTAGATTTCCTAAGACCCTTCCTTAGGGTTTCGCCCAAGACATGCTCATGCTCACCAATGATTCCCCTTGCCATGTTTTATATGTATATGATGTTAACATGTTGATAGTTAGACCTTGTACAAGTTGAATTAGGGTTTGAATTCTTAAGATTTTCCCTTGGAAGTTTCGGTCAAACCTTGTTCATGCTCACCCATGATCTTCCATGCCATGATATGTCTATATATGATGTTAACATGTTGATAGTTAGACTTTATGATAGCATGATTTGTTTATGCCACTACCTTATGTCCATGTTAATTGTATGAATGTATGATTGTTATGCTCATTGCGTCATGATGAACAAGTATGTATGATGAAATGCCTAAGAGATGCTTCCCTATGAATGGGGACTAAAAGCACTCTTTATGTTATGAAAAGGAACATGATATGTTATGAAAAGGAACATGATATGTTATAATATGGAATATGATATGATAAGGAACATGATATGTTATGATAAGGAAAATGATATGCTATTTTATTTTTGTATGGCTTGTACCGGACCCTAGCAAGGTCCAAGGGATGGGCTCCTACGTGCCCCTAGGTCGACGGTCATAGTACGGACCTAGTACGGGATGGGCTCCTAAGTTGCCCTAGGCCGACGGTCATAGTACCAGCCTAGGATGGGCTTCTATGTTATGTTGCCCCTAGGTTGATGCTCGTAGTACGGACCTAGTACCCTAGTAGGTTGGGGATTAGCTACCTCGGTCTATTTAGGGATGCACACAAAGATGATGATGTATGTGGTACAATGTCGGGCCCACCATGTTGAGATTATGTTTAAGTACCTATAAAGTATATATATAGAACATCTCCCATGTATCATGTCTATGTGATTATGATATTTATATAAAGGCTATGCTTATATGTTCTTAAATGATCATGTCACTACTTTTATATGAATGCTATGCTTATATGTTCTTAAATGATCATGTCACTACTTTTATATGAATGCTATGCCTATATGTTCTTAATTGATCATGTCACTACTTTTATATGAATGCTATGCTTATATGTTCTTAAATGATCATGTCACTACTTTTATATGAATGCTATGCCTATATGTTCTTAATTGATCATGTCACTACTTTTATATGAATGCTATGCTTATATGTTCTTAAGTGATCATGTCACTACTTTTATATGAATGCTATGCTTATATGTTCTTAATTGATCATGTCACTACTTTTATATGAATGCTATGCTTATATGTTCTTAATTGATCATATCACTACTTTTATATGAATGCTATGCTTATATGTTCTTAAATGATCATGTCACTACTTTATATGAATGTTATGCCTATATGTTGTCTAGATGAACAGGTCACTACTCTATGTCTAATTCTTGATGTATGACTTTAGTGAGTAGGAAAGGATCTTACTAAGCCTATGTGCTTATAGTTTCATGTTTCCCTTGTACTGCAGATAAGGGTAAAGAATGGCTAAACTAAAGGGAGCAGCAGGAGGAGCAAAGTGTGTGTTGTAGTTGCATGGTGGAGGAGATCTGTTTTTATGTTCCAAGACTTATGCATGTTTTAAAGTTTGCATATTAGTAGTTAAGAGTTGATCACTACTTGATGTTTAAATGGTTGCTACTTAGTGTCCTTATGAAATGATTATGCATGCTTCATGTTTCATGCTTTATGTTTTAAAAAGAAAAAAAAGTTTAAATTCTTCCGCTGTAAATGCATGTTTGTATGATCGCGTCGTGCCGCCCTTCCATATCCCCTCTAGATTATAGGGAAGGGGCGGGCGTGACAGGTTGGTATCAGAGCAGATCTGTCTTTCCACTACACACACATCAAGCTCCTATCCTGCCGCTCCAAGTAAGAAATTCTATGCCTACTCTATTTCTTTCATGTATGATAAGAAATGCCTTTAGCTTAAATATGCATGAATATATGTATGATAATCTTATGCTAGCCTTTAGTTTAAATATGCATAAATATATGTATGATAATCTTATGCTAGCCTCATTATAATATATGAAGATAAACATGGCTGGGAGACGCAGTAATAGAATTGATGAGATAGCACCCTCACCTGACCTTACGCATGTGGTTACTGAACTCCAGCGTTAAGTCACAGAGCAACAACAAGTGATAAATGCTTTAATGAACCAGCGAGGAAACCCTGTTGGTGCAATCGGCCCAGGTCACGATTGATCAGGACTCGAGTTTGACTCGAGTGATGTTTTGATGTTTCGACAAAAATATATGACAATGTAATTGTCATGGGAAAGTCCAAGTCTTGTGTACTTGGCATGGAAAGTCCAAGTGGAACACTTGGCATTTGGTAAAGTCCAAGTCTTGAGTACTTGGCATGAAAAGTCCAAGTGGGACACTTGGCACATGAAAAGTCCAAGCATGGGTCTTGGCAATGTAAAAGTCCAACATGGGTTGGCAAGGGAAAGTCCAAGCATGGTCTTGGCATTTGAGAAGTCCAACATGGGTTGGCAAGGGAAAAGTCCAAGCATGGGTCTTGGCAATGTAAAAGTCCAACATGGGTTGGCAAGGGAAAGTCCAAGCTTGAGTCTTGGCATGAGAAGTCCAAGGGGTTTGATATTGGCTGCGTAAAGTCCAAGCGGGAGTCTTGGCAGCATAAGTCCAATGGTTGGCGGCGTAAAGTCCAAGCGGAGTCTTGGCGGCGTAAGTCCAATGTGCCTTGGCGGTGTAGACACCGTTAGCATGACATAGCCGATGGAAGCACCTAGAGGCTAGCGCGATGGATGAACAAGTCATGGATGACTTGGAGGGATCCGAGATGCGTGAGGCTGATGGAGGTGGCTAGAAGGCTTAGGTCTAGGCTAAGGGTGGTCTAGCAAGTATGGGGGCACCATACTTGGGTTAAAACCTCATTTTTGAGGTTGGCAGTCGACTGACATTATGGCCGGTTCGACTGCCGTGAGTCGACTTGAGTTCGACTGCCAGTCCAATGTCGAAACATTGAGAATGCTCCGTGGCAGCCGACCAATCGGTATGGGCGCAGGCGATCGGCCGATCGCCAATGTTAGCGATCGGCCGATCGCCAAGAGTCCTGTTGGAACTTGTCCGACGTGGATTGAGCCGTTGTCTTACGACAACAGTGGCATCAGTCGACTAGGGACTTATGTCAGTCGACTGATAGGCGGAAGTCCAGCCCGACGCAAGATAAAAAGGGGAGCTCGTGGAGGATTTCATCATCAGTTCTTAAGGGTTTTCTTGGGCGATTTGAAGGGGAATTGTTGGTGCTCTTCCAGTCCTTCAAGGCTAGTCCAAGGCAACCAAAGATCAAGCAACCAAAGTGCTCTTGTAAAGTAGTTTTCTTTACTTGCATTATATTTCATTGTTGTAATTTCTTGTATCTATTTCTTATTGTTGTAAGAATAGTTTGTAAGAGGTTTCTCCACCTCTGACTTGTGTCGAGAAGGAGTATTTGTGGTTAGTGATTGCATTGGCATCGCTAGAGCTCTTTAGAGCTCGAGCCGTGGAGTAGGAACCGGTTCGGTTCTGAACCACGTTATATCCTTGCGTTTGTGTTTTCGTTATTGCTTTATTATCTTTGTTTCCGCTGCACTAACGAAAATTGTAGACAAGCACGCGAACGTTTTCTATCTACGAACGGTCAAACACTATTCACCCCACTCTAGCGGCGTCAAATTGCCAACAAGTGGTATCAGAGCCCAGGGCTCTTCTACGGACTAACCGCCGGGAGCAAAGACAAAGAGGCTAGAGGGTGAAGATGGAAGAACCATTGGGATGGGACATCAACACCCCAATTCCCTATTCCTTCTATGGACGAGAAGGTTTCAATTCTTGGAAGGCGAGAATTGAAGATTTTTTGATGATGAGAGACCTTGAGGAGTGGTCCACGTTGATGGAAGGATTTGAATATCCTAAGGGACCAAAGGGAGGGTTTCTCAAGAAGAAGAAGTGGAGAAGATCAACTCCAAGCCTTCGAGAAAAACAAGAAGGTAATCAAATTCATTTTTGATTTAATTCCTAATGACCTCTTGTGTAGTCTAGGTGACTATGTGGATGCCAAGGAGCTATGGAGCGACTTGGTCAAGCTCCATGAAAACCCTCAACTGGTCCAAGAAGAAGAAGAAGATGTAGAATGCTCATCGGTTCAATCGGAAGAGGGCGAAGAAGCAAGCTCCTCCTCACAAGTTGGAGTTAAGAAGAGTCAACATCCGGGTCAAGAGGAGAGTGTGAAGAATTGGAGGTTGAGAGGCCATCAATCTCCAAGGAGGAGGTAGAAGTGGAAGAAGCATCCACCTCAAGGATTGAGGGAGAGGAGATAACTTCCACACCGGAACATCAAGAAGAAGCTTCGACATCCGGTCAAGATGAAGAAGCCCAAAGTCCAATTTCGGTTTCCATTAACCTAGGTAACTTAAATATATGTGTTAATAATAAAATGCATATAATATGTTTTGAGTGTAGGGAAACCGGGCACTATAAGAGCAAGTGCCCAAAGAAGAATAGGAAAGCTCCACCGGCTCCAAAGGTCAAGGATGCTGGTCCCTCAATGCAAAAGAGCAAAGAACAAGTAATTTGCTTCAAGTGCCGACAACCGGGACATTTCCAGAGTCAATGCAAGAAGGGGGACAAGAAGACTCAAAATGGAGCATCATATGTAGGGGGAGCTAAGGCAAACCCTAGGGTAACTTCTAATTTTGCTCCTTCTTCAATTTACAAGCAAAAGCATCTTAGGAATTTCAATTCACTTGCAATTTATGAAAAGCATGCTAATAGGAACAAGTATTTTTTCTTAGGAGCTAAGAATGTCTACTTAGATAATAGGGAGAAGTTTGGGACTAATGTCCCTAAAAACAATTTACCTAAGGACAAACCTAGGTCAAATAAGTCAAGATCAATTTTACCTAGGGAGACAATTAGAAAGGTGCAAGAGCACCTAGGTCTAAACCCTAAATGGACTAGGCATATGCCTAGGAAGTCCAATGCCCAAGAATTTAATCAAAAATCAATTGGGAAATTAGAATTAGAGAATCAAGTCTTGAGGTCAAGGCTTGAAAAACTTGAAAAGACCCTAAATAAGATACAAAATCAATTTAAAGGGTCTAGTGGTCAAAATCAAGGGTCCAAAAGTCCAAGTCAACACCTAGGACCTAAGAGTCAAAAGTCAACAAAGGGCAAGCAAGGTTTGGGTCACAAACCTAAGCCTAAAGTGACTTATCATAGTGTTCCATTTGACTATGGAACACAAACTAGGTCTAGGAAGACCAAGGTCAATAGGGAAGTCATCCCTAAGGTTGACCAAAGGTTGTGCCTAGTGGCTAGGGTTTCTAGGAAACCTAGGGTGGCCACTAAGAAGGTTGCAAGGGGAGTTACCCCTAGAGTCAACCTAGGTAAGACCCAAATGACCAAGGCTAACAAGCCTAGGAGGGTCATTAGGAAGGTATCTAGGGAGGTTATCCTTAAGGAATACCTAATTAACCCTAGGAGCTCAAATCGGTTTTGGGTTCCTAAGAGCGTGATTGATTCACGCTAGATGGGTTTAGGGTGTGCCAACCTTGATTGGATGGGTAGTTAACTCAATCATGGTAAAGGTGGCACTTTAGGATATTTTCAAGGTTATGGTTACCTTGGAAATAGATTTGAATCAATATCCTATAAGATTTTAGGATGTGCCAATGCACTTTTGAAATTAAGAAAAATCAATTAAATTGGCACAATTTAGGTTTAGAGGTTAGTGTGCCATTTTGAGTTTTTGGCACACTAGGGAGATTAGGTTAATATAACAAAATATGATTAATCCCAACAAATGACAATTAATATTAAAATTTAGGTATTATTATACCTATATATTTTATATGTCATGCTTTGTTTGCCATATAACATGCCATGACATCATGCTTACTTTTAATCATTTTATATGTCATGTTCATGTTTTAGGATTAAGGTTTTAAATGTCATGTGTTTTTTAGATTTCAGCTTATGCCATGACATCATGATTATGAGCATATGCTTATGTATATCATCATTAATGCCATAATCATTCATGCATTTAAGACAATTTGGTTGAAATTGAATTAAGGACTATGGCATGACTTGAAGTCCCATTTATAAGGGAATCAAGTAGGGTTGCCTTAGAAGATGCATGAAACCCCAGTTTTAAATGAACCAAAACCCATATCTCACATCCAATTGACATGTATGTGTATTTATACACCCTAGATACATGTGAGATGCTAGGATATGAGTTAAGTTCAAGGTGCATAGGTTTTGTATCTAGATGAACTCAAACTCATCTTATATGATTAGTTGATCATTGGGAGAGCATGTGTACAAGTCATGTACATAGAGCCCAAGGAATATGATCCAAAATAAGGTTTTGAAAACATTTTAAAATCATTTTGAAAAACCTTGGTGAAGTCTATCTTTTGATAGCAATCACCATTGATAGAGTTGATACAAAATACGGCCAAAACATTGAAAATTTCAATGGTTTTGAGTTTTGTATCAAACTCACTATTTTATGGGTAAAATAATTTTCAAATATTTTTCACCCATTGTAATGACTATAAGTAATATATGTATCAAATTTTATGATTTTTCAAATTACGTATAATTACTTATGTTTTTCTAAATTTTAAATCTTGATAATTTGAAATTGAAATTTACTATTATGATTAGTCGCCTCGTGGCGATCGATATGGGTGAAGTCGTGATTACTATCGAGTCATTGCGCTGTCTGATTTCGGGTTAACAAGGTTTGTTTAGCCTGTGTTCAGCTATGGAAAAGGTTCCTAATCACTCCTAACCCTAGGATATGCTTTAGGAAGCATTATAAAGGGTGAAAATCCATTGGATATGGATTGGGAGCTGTGTTAGGTCAAAGTATCAAATTTAGGGTGAGTGAAAGTTCTATGTTGAACTTAGAACCTTAATTTTGATGGTTTAGAGTTCCTATTGACTTATGGGCTTCCCAAGGACATTGTTGGTGCAATGGTCAAAGGGAAGCAAGCCTTTAGGGGGAGGTATCCATCTTGGGATGATGGATGTGTTTTTCTCCTTGAAGAGAAGTTATTGGGAGAGTATCATCAATTGGGAAATTGATGGGTTTTTGATACCCAATTTGGAAATTGGGAGAGAGTATAGGATTGCCTCTCTTGAGTGATATGTGACTTATCACTAGGAAGTGTTGGGTTTCCGGCACCGCGGCGTGTGTGTGTTCGATCATGTTTCGTAAACATGAGCACAGCGGAAGCAATTAAAATAATAAATCTATATTTATTACAACACACACAACACACGCATGCATATTACAACAAGTGTAGACATAACCGTAAATTAAAATTTGCAATAAAAGAAATTTATCTACGTTATACCTTTCGTATGACGTGTAGCGGGAACGGCATCAACCGGAACGATCCTCGTAAGAATCGTCTCTATCTGTATCCACGCCGAGCTCCTCGGGATGACTTCGCTAAGTCACGAGCTTCGTCTTCGTACGAGTTACTAGCCTCGTGTTGAAGACGACGTGATCGAGAGATGATCACGATCCGAATCCAAATTCGGATCCTAAAATGAGTTCTCAAAACTCGCTTCTCCGGAGAGGTATTCGTTAACCGTTTGACGAATCCTTCGTCCCCCACCTCAGAGGATTACCGGAGATCAAATCCCCGGTAAGTTAGCCGCTGTCGGAGCACTAACCGTCGTCCAAACGACGCTCCGACAACGAAGAAACAAGCTGTCCAGAAAAACTGGACAGCTTTTGGTGGAGGAATAGAGGCCGGCTAAGGAAAGATGGAAGCTCACCTTATCACCGAACCCAAAGGAGATCGCCGGAGGGTCGCCGGAGGTTCTCCGGCTGAAGCTTGGACGCCGGCAAAGACTTGGACGGCTGCACTCAAGCTGGGCGGCGGCAGCTTTAGGGTTGGCGCCAATTAACTCCAAGGTGGAGGTGGGCGGCAACTCAAGGGGGCTAGGGTTTGGATTAGGTTAGAGCTTAACAATCCCTTAAGCCCTCTTTTATAGAGAACTAATTCTCTTAATGGTTAATGGATCATATCCATAAATCCCATTAACCCGCTCCGTTAAGATAAGTTAAAATAAACCAAACCATGATGGTTTATTTTTAGTTAAAACGAACCGAACCAACTTTTGGTTCATTCGTTTAAAATAAACCAAACCCCTTTGGTTTATTCTCATCCATTGGATTAGAACCAAACCATTTTGGTTCATCCATTACGTCTTCATAAGACTCGGCCCATCCACGCTTCCATTGCGACTGAAACGATTTCATGCTCGCTTTATGTTTGGTCCAACCAAACCTAGTTTCTCTCGATCTGAGAATCCCATTCTCAAACTCGTTTTAAATCCTTTGGATTACACTCGTTGTGCGTGTGACCAAATAGGTTCTCGGTTTATGTTGGCCGTCTATAATTAACCATTAATTATAGAACGATCATGAGTGGCACCTAGTAGTACATCATGATCCCCAATTAACCGAAAAGATCAATGGTTGATCCAGAACTATTTCTGAAACCCTTCAGTAGCTCGAATGAATCGTGCCCCATTCCCTTCACTCATCTTATACCCACTTGGTTTAGGACATGGTCTATTGTGTCAGTCCCCACTAAGCTGACTACGTCACACCTAGCCCAAGTATCATTTCCTCATCCTACGGATTCTTGTTACTCCACATGTATCGAAGAGTACCTTACTCTAAACATGTAATGCTTTGGCCAAAGACTTCAGTAACAATCCGACGAGAGGCCATGGGTATACATCTCCTCGCAAGGAGTGGTGAATCCTTTATAGGCTATTCAAACACCTTCGATCACTTCGACTTATACCCAATCATCCCGGGTACACATCTCCTTAGAGATGTTTGCTTAAGATGTCAAAGCATAAGTCTCCATGATCAAGATGACTTGAATACCGCAAGTCAAAGGAACATCGCACTTAAGCCACAGTAAGAACTTCATTGACATATCTATATATGCAGAGAACCATATGAAGTCTTACGGGTGGTCACTCCAATGAACTAGTTACCATAACTAGCATCCACGATTAACTCCGGACATCACTATGTCTCGGCCGGTGAGAATCGGGCTTGGATACACCAAGGAGTATACCTCGTGCTAGTCTCGTGAATTGATGGTGTCCAAATCCATCAATTCATCGACTAGGATAATTCCGATACATCACAATTACACATGTAGAGATACTCACTAGTTGTGATCCAATCACAAATTCTCTCATCTTTGTGAATAAATATCGTGGACATTGATAAATGAGTTTAAGATCAAATACATAAAACATGTATACTCAAATAGTGAATCTTCATTTATCATATAAATGGTTCATACATAAGGCGATTGCCTTAGGACATCTCTCATATATTACTAACAGACTCCCACTTGGCCTAATGCCAATCGCTACGGTATCCAATACCATAAGCTCGAACATGACCCTCAAACTTACTTTGAGGTAATGCCTTAGTCAAAGGATCCGCTAAGTTCCTTTCAGTGGGAATTTTCTCGATTTGTATTTCGTTCCTACTGATGATCTCTCTGACAAGATGATAGCGGCGAAGCACATGTTTGGATCATTGATGAGACCACATCAAGTTCAGAGATGAACTTCTTGATCCAAACCGCTTCCTTTGCTGCTTCCAAAGCTGCAATGTATTCTGCCTTAGTGGCAGAATCCACTATAGTGTCAAGCTTGGAACCTTTCCAACTTATTGCGCCTCCATTCCAGGTGAATACATACCCAGACAAAGACATGGAATCATCCTTATGCATGCGGAAGTGACATCCGTATACCCACGTATCACCATGTACCCTTCTCCATATATTAGGAACATATCCTTAGTTCTTCTCAAGTACTTAAGGATCGTCTTAACAGCCGCCCAATGATCCATTCCTGGATCGGACTGGTATCTGCTCGTGACACTCAGAGTGTACGATACATCGGGCCTTGTACATAACATAGCATACATGATAGATCCTATTGCGGATGCATAGGGAATCTTACTCATGCAAATCCTCTTGTCTTCTGTGCGCGGACACATAGACTTCAAAAGGTGTACCCCATGCCTGATGGGTAAGAAACCTTTCTTGGATTCCGACATGCTAAACCTCTTTAGCACTCGGTCTATATATGTAGACTGCGAAAGACCAAGCAACCGTTTCGATCGATCTTTATAGATCTTAATCCCGAGGATGTAGGTTGCTTCTCCCAGGTCTTTCTTGGAGAATGTCTTGGATAACTAAACCTTCACTGACTGTAAGATTGAAACATCGTTTCCTATAAGTAGTATGTCATCAACATACAATACTAGGAATACGACTGCACTCCCACTAACCTTCTTGTACACACAAGGTTCGTCTGGATTTTGTGAGAAATCAAACTTTTTGATTGTCTCATCAAAACGGATATTCGACTCTGGATGCTTGCTTCAATCCATAAATGGACCGTCGCAATTTGCATACCTTGGTTTTATCAGCGATGTGAAACCCTCATTTGTATCATATACACGCGTCCTCGGCGAGTTTCCATTAAGGAAAGCTGTTTTCACATCCATCTGCCATATCTCATAATCATAATGAGCCGCTATGGCCAGGAGCATCCGAATGGATTTAAACATAGCTACAGGCGAATAGGTTTCGTCATAATCAACACCTTGTTTTTGACGATGTCCTTTCGCCACCAATCTAGCCTTTATGGGTAATCACATTACCATCCATGTCGGTTTTCTTCTTGAAAACCCACTTGCACCCTATAGGCTTTATGCCTTCAGGTGGGTCAACCAAGTTCCAAACTTGGTTTTCGTACATGGAATCCATTTTCGACTTCATGGCACCAAGCCACTTATCCCTTTCTGAACTTGTCAGCACTTCTTCATAACTGGTAGGCTCCTCATCATCAATGAGTAACACGTCGTTCGATTCGCTTACGAGAAATCCATATCTCTCAGGAATATTGCGTGTTCTACCAGATCTACGAAGATGTGGTGTTACAATAGGTCCAGCCGATTGCTCATCACTATGAGTTGTCGGCTGTTGTGCTTCACCAGGTATATCATCAATGTCTATTTGAGTCTCTCGAGCCTCCTCAAGCTCGACGACACTCCCACTGTTTTCTTGCAAGAGAAACTCTTTCTCTAGAAACACAGCATGCCTTGAAACAAACACCTTTTGTTCCACAGGATGATAGAATTGGTAACCCCTTGTTTCCTTAGGGTATCCAATAAATAGACATTTATCAGACTTAGCATCCAATTTGTCTGATACAGTCCACTTCACATAAGCAGGACAACCCCATATCTTCAAGTAAGATACATGAGGTTTCTTACTATTTCATATCTCATATGGAGTAGTTGAGACTACCTTGGTAGGCATTCTGTTTAACAAGTAAACAGCTGTCTGAAGTGCATAACCCCACAAGGACTTGGGAAGAGTCACATGATTCATCATTGACCTGACCATGTCCAACAAGGTCCGGTTACGCCTCTCAGATACACCATTATGCTGTGGTGTATAGGGCGGAGTCCATTGAGACAATATACCATTGTCTCTTAGGTAATCAAGAAACTCTTGACTCAAGTATTCACCACCTCGATCTGATCAAAGTATTTTAATACTTTTGTCATGTTGTTTCTCTACTTCATTTCTGAACTCTTTGAACCTTTCAAAGGCTTCAGACTTGTGTTTCATCAAGAACACATACCCAAACCGTAAGTGATCATCGGTGAAGGTAATGAAGTAGCTATAGCCTCCTAATGCTTGAGTTGACATAGGTCCACATACATCAGTATGTATTAGACCTAGTAACTCTCCCACTCGTTCACCTTTTCCAGTAAAAGGTAACTTAGTCATCTTGCCTTTTAAGCATGATTCGCATGTATCGTATTAATCCAATTCAAACGATTCCAGAATTCCACATCGGTGTAATTCGGACATGCGTTTCTTACTTACATGGCCAAGACGACAATGCCACATATAGGAGTCTATTTGATTATCCTTTTGAGCACACGTGTTGCTCGCTTCGATATTGAAGATGTCATTGGATACGTCCAACGTATAAACACCATTGCTTAAAGTTCCAGTCCCATAAAGAACTCCATTCAAAGTTATGTAACAACAATTGTTACTAAAAGTCAAATGGTACCCATTTCTATTTAAACAAGAAATAGAAATGATGTTCTTTATCAACGAAGGAACATAAAAGCAATTGTCCAGTTCTAAGACAAGTCCTACAGGGAGTTCTAACAAATACATTCCGATGGTGAGTGCAGCAACCATTGCTCCATTCCCAACACGTAAATTTGACTCTCCCTTGACGAGTCTTCTTCTATTCCTTAGCCCATGTATGTCATTATATATATGTGAGCCACACCCAGTATCCAATACCCAAGTGTTTGAGGAAATAGAATGACAATCAATAACGAAGATATCTAAAGAAGATGGGGCATCCGATGCCTTATTCTTCTTCACAGACTCAAGATAAATCTTGCACTTTCTTCGTAAATTGCTCTCCTTGCCATAATGATGGCAAGTTTCCTTTTGTGCTAGTTCTACCTTTTTAGCCCTTCTCTTCTTTCCCTTTTGCTGTTCCTTTGACTTCCTCTAAGAACCTTTCTTCGAGGAATCAACTAACAGCACCGTCCCCTGCTCATGCTTCTCAGAAGACTCCACAGTCTTCAGCATATTGAGCAGTACCACAGATGAACCTTCTAGCATCTCAGAGGTGAAGAGGAGCTTTGAGACTTCGAACCTTTCGAATCTCACTTGCTCATCAACCAACTCACAAAGATGAAGGACTACGATATGAGCATCCATATGCTCATGCTGCTTTCGTAGCTTGGGTTCCATCGCGGCTAGCATGATGCAACTCATTTGTTCAGAATCACTCACATGTTTCTGATAGGCCAACAATTGGTCCAGAGTTGCATCGTCACTAGGATGGGCGGGAAGAGGCGCTTCGAGGACATTTGCAAGCTTTTCAACCTTGAGAACAATTCTCAAGCTTCTAAGCCAGTCCAAGAAGCTCATCAATTTATTGAATCCAAAATGGAATGCAAATTCAAAGACATCATGATCAATTTTAGAAATACAAAGCGAGCATATATGAGAAAGATGATTTTAAAATGCATCAATATACATTTATAAATCCCATTCATTTTTCGAATTTCAAAAACCCCAAAATCACTTCGGGAGATCGTAGGTCCATCTCCGAATGGGCTGATATCCATCATAGTTATGAACAACCTTGGAGAGAGTCCAACAAGTCATTCATAACTACGATGGTAGGTATCATCTATACGATTGCATATCCGTATATGCAACTATCACAATGTGCTATCAACTAATTGAATGTTCACACATACATCGGGTTGTTAACACATTAACAAGTATGCATCATATGCATAGCACCCAACTTCACCTCCCTTTACATCGACCTTGGAGATAGTCCAACAAGCCGATGCTCCAGGTTAAAGCCAACCCATTAATCGGGACATAGTTTTAATATGGTTAGGCGCATTCAACCAATTAGCCCAGCTTGGAGAGAGTCCAACAACCAAAGCTAACGATTGACCTCGGCTCTTACCATATTAGTATTAAACTATTCCATGGTTTGAACATATTGAGGTTCAAGTAGGGCTTGGAAAGTCCAACAACCCAAACAAGAAGCGGAACTCTGGTTCTAACCATATTAATGGAAGGTGTAGGCTTTAATATTGATTAAGGTTTTATGTCTCATCCTCTTTGCATGCAAATAACTATTATCTACATGGCATGGCATACATGGCATACATCTACATGTCACGACACGCATGGCATAATGTTATGCATCTAATGCAATTACATGGCATACAATTATGTCATGTATATAATTTCCTTATATGTCATAACTATTTATGGAAATAAAATATGTTTAAGATTTGATTCTCCAAATCAAATCATAATTAAATTAGAAACAAATTTCCAAATCTAATCACATATTTTATTCATGGAATTATTTGATTAAGGAAAATCTATTTAGGAAACCAATTTCCTAAATCATTAAAACTACTTATGGAAATAAAATATTTTAAGATTTGATTTCCCAAATCAAATCATGATTAAATTAGGAAACAAATTTCGAATCTAATCAAATATTTTATTTATGGAAAATATCAATTTCCATAAATACTTCCAACTTTCCAAAAGTGGAAGATTTCCATAAATACTTCTAGACTTTCAAAATTGAAAAATTTCCATAAATACTTCTAAATTTCCAAAATTTGAAAATTTCCAGAAATACATTATGACTATCGCAAAACCATTTTACGATTATGTGAGAAACACAACTGAGCTCGATACCCTTTGTTGGGTTTTAGGCGTGTGTGTGTTCGATCATGTTTCGTAAACATGAGCACAGCGGAAGCAATTAAAAATAATAAATCTATATTTATTACAACACACACAACACACGCATGCTATTACAACAAGTGTAGACATAACCGTAAATTAAAATTTGCAATAAAAAGGAAATTTATCTACGTTATACCTTTCATTATGGCGTGTAGCGAAACGGCATCAACCGAACGATCCTCGTAAGAATCGTCTCTATCCGTATCCACGCCGAGCTCCTCGGGATGACTTCGCTAAGTCACGAGCCGTCTTCGTGCGGGTTACTAGCCTCGTGTTGAAGGCGGCGTGATCGAGAGATGATCACGATCCGAATCCAAATTCGGATCCTAAAACGAGTTCTCAAAACTCGCTTCTCCGGAGAGGTATTCGTCAACCGTTTGACGAATCCTTCATCCCCCACCTCAGAGGATTACCGGAGATCAAATCCCCGGTAAGTTAGCCGCTGTCGGAGCACTAACCGTCGTCCAAACGACGCTCCGACAACAAAGAAACAAGCTGTCCAGAAAAACTGGACAGCTTTTGGTGGAGGAATAGAGGCCGGCTAAGGAAAGATGGAAGCTCACCTTATCACCGAACCCAAAGGAGATCGCTGAGGGTCGCCGGAGGTTCTCCGGCTGAAGCTTGGGCGCCGGCAAAAGACTTGGGCGGCTGCACTCAAGCTGGGCGGCGACTTTAGGGTTGGCGCCAATTAACTCCAAGGTGGAGGTGGGCGGCAACTCAAGGGGGCTAGGGTTTGGATTAGGTTAGAGCTTAACAATCCCTTAAGCCCTCTTTTATAGAGAACTAATTCTCTTAATGGTTAATGGATCATATCCATAAAGCCCGTTAACCCGCTCCATTAAGATAAGTTAAAATAAACCAAACCATGATGGTTTATTTTAAGTTAAAACGAACCAACTTTTGGTTCATTCGTTTAAAATAAACCAAACCCCTTTGGTTTATTCTCATCCATTGGATTAGAACCAAACCATTTTGGTTCATCCATTACGTCTTCATAAGACGCGGCCCATCCACGCTTCCATTGCGACTGAAACGATTTCATGCTCGCTTTATGTTTGGTCCAACCAAACCTAGTTTCTCTCGGTCTGAGAATCCCATTCTCAAGCTCGTTTTAAATCCTTTGGATTACACTCGTTGTCGTGTGACCAAATAGGTTCTCGGTTTATGTTGGCCGTCTATAATTAACCATTAATTATAGAACGATCATGAGTGGCACCTAGTAGTACATCATGATCCCCAATTAACCGAAAAGATCAACGGTTGATCCAGAACTATTTCTGAAACCCTTCAGTAGCTCGAATGAATCGTGCCCCATTCCCTTCACTCATCTTATACCCACTTGGTTTAGGACATGGTCTATTGTGTCAGTCCCCACTAGGCTGACTACGTCACACCTAGCCCAAGTATCATTTCCTCGTCCTACGGATTCTAGTTACTCCACATGTATCGAAGAGTACCTTACTCTAAACATATAATGCTTTGGCCAAAGACTTTAGTAACAATCCGACGAGAGGCCATGGGTATACATCTCCTCGCAAGGAGTGGTGAATCCTTTATAGACTATTCAAACACCTTCGATCACTTCGACTTATACCCAATCATCCCGGGTCCACATCTCCTTAGAGATGTTTGCTTAAGATGTCAAAGCATAAGTCTCCATGATCAAGATGACTTGAATACCGTAAGTCAAAGGAACATCGCACTTAAGCCACAGTAAGAACTTCATTGACATATCTATATATGCAGAGAACCATATGAAGTCTTACGGCTGGTCACTCCAATGAACTAGTTACCATAACTAGCATCCACGATTAACTCCGGACATCACTATGTCTCGGCCCGGTGAGAATCATTTGCTTGGATACACCAAGGAGTATACCTCGTGCTAGTCTCGGTGAATTGATGGTGTCCAAATCCATCAATTCATCGACTAGGATAATTAGATACATCACAATTACACATGTAGAGATACTCACTAGTTGTGATCCAATCACAAATTCTCTCATCTTTGTGAATCGTATCGTGGACATTCGATAAATGAGTTTAAGATCCAATCAAATACATAAAACATGTATACTCAAATAGTGAATCTTCATTTATCATATAAATGGTTCATACATAAGGCGATTGCCTTAGGACATCTCTCATATATTACTAACAGGAAGATGGTAGGCATCCTAGGTATTTATTTTTGGATCAAGGGGGAGATTGTAAGATCTCATTGGGACATGAGACATTGACCTCCTTGGAGAGAAAACCTTTTTGATGTTAGTCAAAAAGGGGGAGAATGTTTGGGGGAGAACATTTGGAGAGTGTTTACCAATTTGGGATAATTGGTAAGGGATTTGAGTTAGTGGTCTAACTCAAATGTTTTGTTTGGTTTTTGTCAAACATCAAAAAGGGGGAGATTGTTGGTGTAATCGGCCCAGGTCACGATTGACCAGGACTCGAGTTTGACTCGAGTGATGTTTTGATGTTTCGACAAAAACATATGACAATGTAATTGTCATGGGAAAGTCCAAGTCTTGTGTACTTGGCATGGAAAGTCCAAGTGGAACACTTGGCATTTGGTAAAGTCCAAGTCTTGAGTACTTGGCATGAAAATTCCAAGTGGGACACTTGGCACATGAAAAGTCCAAGCATGGGTCTTGGCAATGTAAAAGTCCAACATGGGTTGGCAAGGGAAAGTCCAAGCATGGTCTTGGCATTTGAGAAGTCCAACATGGGTTGGCAAGGGAAAAGTCCAAGCATGGGTCTTGGCAATGTAAAAGTCCAACATGGGTTGGCAAGGGAAAGTCCAAGCTTGAGTCTTGGCATGAGAAGTCCAAGGGGTTTGATATTGGCTGCGTAAAGTCCAAGCGGGAGTCTTGGCAGCATAAGTCCAATGGTTGGCAGCGTAAAGTCCAAGCGGAGTCTTGGCGGCGTAAGTCCAATGTGCCTTGGTGGTGTAGACACCGTTAGCATGACATAGCCGACGGAAGCACCTAGAGGCTAGCGCGATGGATGAACAAGTCATGGATGACTTGGAGGGATCTGAGATGCGTGAGGCTGATGGAGGTGGCTAGAAAGCTTAGGTCTAGGCTAAGGGTGGTCTAGCAAGTATGGGGGCACCATACTTGGGTTAAAACCTCATTTTTGAAGTTGGTAGTCGACTAGCATTATGGCCGGTTCATTTGCAGTAGTCGACAGAGTTATTTGCCGGTTTAAATGGAAATGCTCTGGCGGCGATCATTGCTCATTGGAGTAGTCGGTAGGTGTCGATGGTAGTCGGTAGCAAGTCGACGATCGCCGATCAATGTCAAGCACAAAATGCTCCGTGAGCGGTGGCGGTCGGCTCTGACTTCGATCGACTACCAATGTTGGCAGTCGACTGCCAAGAGTCCCGTTGGAACTTGTCCGACGTGGATTGAGCCGTTGTCTCACGACAACAGTGACATCAGTCGACTGGGGACTTATGTTAGTCGACTGATAGGTGGAAATCCAACCTGATGCAAGATAAAAAGGGGAGCTCGTGGAGGATTTCATCATCAGTTCTTAAGGGTTTTCTTGGGCGATTTGAAGGGGAATTGTTGGTTCTCTTCCAGTCCTTCAAGGCTAGTCCAAGGCAACCAAAGATCAAGCAACCAAAGTGCTCTTGTAAAGTAGTTTTCTTTACTTGCATTATATTTCATTGTTGTAATTGCTTGTATCTATTTCTTATTGTTGTAAGAATAGTTTGTAAGAGGTTTCTCCACCTCTGACTTGTGTCGAGAAGGAGTATTTGTGGTTAGTGATTGCATTGGCATCGCTAGAGCTCTTTAGAGCTCGAGCCGTGGAGTAGGAACCGGTTCGGTTCCAAACCACGTTATATCCTTGCATTTGTGTGTTTGTGTTTTCGTTATTGCTTTATTATCTTTGTTTCCGCTGCACTAACGAAAATTGTAGACAAGCACGCGAACGTTTTCCATCTACGAACGGTCAAACGCTATTCACCCCCCTCTAGTGGCGTCAAATTGCCAACAAACCCTACCGCCCCACCAGCAGGCCCTGGCTCGATAGTTCGACAAGAAGCTTACCTAATCCAGTGGCAAAGGCTGGAACTGGAAAATTTCTCTGGTACTGGTGAACCATGGGGCGCCCAGGCCTGGTTCAAGACTGTGGAAAACATCGTAGAGCTACTGGACTGGCCCGAATATGAGAAGATTAAGTGCACATCGTTTTGCCTTTCGGGAGATGCCCAAATGTGGTGGGAAAGGGTTAAAGAAAAGAGGCAAGTGAATCAAATGAGATGGACGGACATTGAATATGAATTTTTCGAAGAATTCTTCCATATGCGGGTGACAAACAAGCATTACGACGAGTTCACCGGGTTCAGGCAAGGTGACCTATCAGTTAGTGAAGCTGTGAAAAGATTTAACCAACTCGCACGCCTATGCCCAGGAAATTGGTCGATCTTGAAGAGAAAGTCGGACTCATCGAAGATGCTCGACCGAGATAGCTCTGAACATGGCCGGCGGAGTTAATAGACCGCAGACCGCAAAGGAGTTGTTCAGTAGTGCCCTGATCACCGAGCACTACCTGAACAATATTAACCAGCAAAAGAAGGCACTGAATGAAGGCAAGAGTCAAGCCCAGTCAGGAGGTCAAAGAACCCAGAGTACTTGGAAAGGGAACCACAATGGCAAGAGAAAGTAATGGGATGACTCTAAAGGTGGTCCAACAAACAAACATCCCAAGATCCCTCAGTGTACTACATGCGGGAAGATACATCCCGGAGTGTGCTACAGGGGCATGAATAGATGCTACAACTGTGGACGGGAAGGGTATAGAGTCAAGGACTGCCCTACTCAGGTTCAGGCACCTCCTCAGAAGTATACCTAGTACAGGGGTGCTCCTCCACAGCTACACCAGATGCAAGCTGCAATCAAAGGTAATCCGATAAGCCAAGGGAGATTGGAAGCCCCGCTAATTACGACGAATGCTAGGGTATTCTCTCTCACCGAAGAAGATGTGGAGAATGCTTCTATGGTTGTCACAGGTCAGATATTTATTTTATGTCAGCATGCTACTGTACTATTTGATACTGGGGCAACACACTCGTTTGTTTCTACACCTTTCACGAAGAAGATGGACATGCCACCACAAGCTTTGGATCCCAAGTTCTTAACGACACTGCCCTCAGGAGAAGTGATGCCCTCTACTCATATACTGCGAGCCGCACCCATCAGAATCGTAGACAGAGAACTCTACTGCGATCTGATAGTGCTCGACATGCAGGATTATGATATCATATTGGGCATGGATTTCTTAAGTAAGTACAGTGCTTCGATCGAGTGCCATAAAAGAAAAGTGGTTTTCCAGCCGGAGGCAGAACCTATGTTTGAATTTATTGGAGAGCCAAGGAAAAGAATCGATAAAATTTTATCAGCTCTAAAGGCACGCAAGATGTTAGGCAATGGATGCACTAGGTTTCTAGCACATGCGGTTGATACAAGTCAAGCCGAGGACCAGAAGCTAGAAGATGTCAGAGTTGCATGCAACTACCCAGAGGTATTCCCAGATGAACTACCAGGGTTATCCCCTGATAGTGAAATTGAATTTGAGATCGAATTGATTCCTGGTACTAACCCGATCTCTAAAGCACCTTACCGTATGGCGCCGGCTGAATTGAAGGAACTTCAAGGACAGCTACAGGAGTTACTCGACAAGGGACTTATACGCCCAAGTCGCTCTCCATGGGGAGCTCCAGTATTGTTGGTAAAGAAGAAAGATGGGTCTATGCGAATGTGCATAGACTACCGAGCGCTAAATAATTTGATGATCAAGAAGAGGTACCCTTTACCACGGATTGACGACCTATTTGACCAGTTAAAGGGTGCCACCATCTTCTCTAAGATTGATCTGAGGTCTAGCTATCATCAAGTGAAAGTGAAACCAAATGATATACCGAAGATGGCTTTCTGAACAAGATACGAACATTATGAGTTCGTAGTTATGCCTTTCAGAGTGACGAATGCACCTGTGATGTTCATGGATCTGATGAATCGGGTATTCTCGACATTTCTCGACAAATTTGTGATCGTTTTCATCGACGATATACTGATATATTCGAGAACCCAAGAAGAGCACGCCGAACACCTGAAGATGGTATTGCAGATTCTTCAGGAAAAGTAGCTGTATGCAAAGTTCACCAAATGTGAGTTCTGGCTCGATCAAGTATCATTTTTGGGTCACGTTATATCCAAGCATGGAGTGATGGTAGACCCAGTAAAGATTGAAGTTGTGAGTAACTGGAATAGGCCAAAGAATGCCAGCGAAATCAGAAGCTTTCTCGGACTAGCAAGCTACTACAAGAAGTTTGTAGAGGACTTCGCTAGAATTGCAACCCCTATGACAGTTCTCACCAGAAAAAACAAAAAGTATGAATGGATGGATGCCTACGAGAAGAGTTTCACAGAATTGAAAAGGAGACTAACCAGTGCTCCAATCCTCGCTCTTCCGGACAGTAACGAAGGCTTCGACATGTACAACGACGCTTCTAAGTTGGGACTCGGAGCTGTACTCATGCAGAATGGCAAGGACATTGCCTACGCCTCTAGCCAACTCAAGGAACATGAAAGAAATTATCCCACCCACGATCTAGAGCTAGCAGCCGTGGTCTTTGCTCTCAAAACATGGAGGCATTATCTATATGGAGCTCAGTGTAGGATTTATACAGATCACTAGAGTCTGAAATATTTCTTCACACAGAAAGACCTAAACATGAGACAACACAGATGGCTCGAGCTAGTCAAGGATTATGACTGCGAGATCTTCTACCATCCAGGAAAAGCGAACAAAGTGGCCAATTCACTCAGCAGGAAGTTCAGTGCCACCTTGATGTCTCTATCGGTATTATCTCGGCCCCTAGAAAAGGAAATTATGTGTTACGGGGTTGAAATCATTTCTGGATAGCTTTCTACCATGACGATAGCACCGACGCTGTTCGACGATATATTAGAAAAGCAAGCCTGTGACCCAAGCATCCAAAGTATCAAGCAAGAGGTCCTAGAAGGAAAGGATGATGGATTTCGTATCGCTGACAGTGGAGTACTATACCTCAGGGATCGCTTATGTATTCCCGACGACCCAGAGTTACAGAAGAGGATATTTGAGGAAGCTCACGGAACACCCTATGTGATGCATCCTGGATCCACCAAGATGTACCAAGATCTGAAAGGAAAATTCTAGTGGTTCGGTATGAAAAGAGATGTGGCTCAGTATGTCAGTACCTGCCAGACCTGCCAGAGGGTTAAAGCAGAACACCAGAGACCTGAAGGAACACTACAGCCAATCCAAATTCCAGAATGGAAATGGGAAGATATTTCTATGGATTTCATCTCAGGACTACCCAAGACAACGAACGGATATGACGCTATATGGGTGATCGTGGACAGATTGACGAAGTCTGGCCACTTCTTAGCAATCAAGATGACCTACTCGACTGAGCAACTGGCTCAATTATATGCTAGGAAAATTATCAGATTACATGGGATTCCTAAGACCATCATTTCTGATAGAGATGGTCGCTTTATTTCCAATTTCTGGGAATGTGTTTAGAAAGCACTTGGCACGAAGCTATTATTTAGTACTGCCTTCCATCCTCAGACCGACGGACAGACAGAAAGGGTGAATGATGTGTTATTTTCCGCAAGTGCACGGTTGTCGTCAAGTAATAAAAATATCGATCCCACAGGGATTGGGACAATTATCGAATGATCATGATACCAAGTTATCTAGTCAATCAATTTGTGGATTAAGCAAAGAAACTGAGCAGTCAAGAACAACGAATGAGAAGAACGAGCTAAAAGTCAATAGTTGAGGAGAATCTCAGGATATGGGTTTCACCACGTCGACGATTTATAAGGTGATTTAATTCTTTCCTACCCCTATTAGAGTTGTTTTGAGAGAACCTATCCTAAGGTAAATCAACGGGCCCTTTCGAGGTCTACGCTAACTGTACCTATCAAACTCAATTTACCTATCACGGTATTCGAGCGTAGGGGATCATAATCAGCTAAGGAGACCTGTCACGAGACCCCCGCAAACCTCCCTAGTCTTACCTCCGTTACTTGGTAAAAACTGGATTTGATAGATCCATTAAGTCCATAAGAGTTCCTTTAGAGTCTAAATTTCCTTTTCACAATAGGTTTGCACACGGGACCATAATCAGCTAAGGGGACCTATCACGAGACCCCCGCAAGCCCTCATAGATACACTACAGCTACTTGACAGGAGTTTATCCCTAGTTGGTTCTGGGTTTCGGGAACTTGGGTTCACTGTTAGGTACTTCCCCTTAGCTCCTTAGGTTTATCAATAAGAATAAAAAAAAAATAGATCAAAACAAACAATAATTCAAGTAGTATAGATTACATCATCCATCATAAATCGTCAAGGGCTACTCCCCCATCCTAAGATTACAAGACACTACTCCATGGTCGAACAAGAATTGCTAGAGAAAGAAATTACGATACTTAGTGCCATCTGTGTTCCTCTGTCGTCGACTCCTTCCTTCTTACGAGTCCTTTTGACCCTCATAGTCCCCCTTAGGGTTAGAATATCTCCTCTTTTATAGCCTTAGCCTCCTCTTTAATTAAGGCAAAAGATTTTCCTTTAATTGAGACGAAGATCGCGGCTTCGTCGAGTTGCTCGTAGGAAATCTGGAATCAGGACAACACGCCCATGCCAAATGAGGGCACAGGCATGTCGCGCATTTCCCACCGACCGTGTTGTGCTTGAATGGGGCAAGTCGAAGGCTGAACTGGGGTGTGTCGAGCGCTGGAACTCTTGACACGGATGTGTCACTGATAACACGCCTGTGTTGTTTTGATCACGCCCGATCGTGTAGCTGAGCAGGGCATGTCGAAGGTGGCTAGGCGTGTTGAGCGCTAGAACTCGACACGGGAATGTATCGCGTGCTGCCTTTGTGTTGTTTTGATACGCTTTGCTTCTTATACATTAACATGAAAAACACCCAAAAGCAGTCTCTTCGTCCAAAATATGCTAAACATAACTAAATCATGATAAAATACATGCCTAAGACAAGAAATGAGATAAAATGCATGCATATGGTGTAGTGAAAATATAGCATGATTTACACACATCAAAATCCCCTAGTCCTAAACTTTTGCTTGTCCTCGAGCAAAGAAAACTCAAAAGACAACTTAATTGTGGAAATGCTAGACACCATCCAGAGGTATACAATCTGATCTTAATCTTTTCAAATCATTCCTAGTTGCCAAGCTTGAAAGATCCCTATATAGTTCACGTGAATAGTTGGACTAAAGTCATTGGACACCAATCCAGATTTGACATCCCTTCTATCGTAGAACATTCTTATTTCCGGCATAGAGGCACTTACCTGCCTTAATGCATAGATCATCCTTACCTATCAACAAAAGGTCTCAAAGGAGCACTTTCTAAGAAGAAAGAAGGGAAGGAATTTATAGAGAGCATTTCCCCAGTAACTAGTTAGTCTCAAAGGGGCACCTTTTAAGTGTTTCCCCAGTAACTACTTGGTCTCAAAGGGGTGCTTGAAAACAATTCCAGTTTTTTTTTTCAATAATACTTCTAGTGAAAGTGTTTCTCCAGTAACCAAGTTGCGCAGGCAAGTCTCCAATGGAAAATTGAGTACTCGTCCGATATGGGGGATTTAAATCTTTTTTTTTTTATACCTCAGACCTATAGACCGTGTTAGAAGTGAAATAGGTTTCTTATCAAATAGGCAAAGAGAAATATCATGATCCAACTAATGTTCAGTTGTATTACGCTAGATGATATAAAAATGCAATGTTATGATATATGAAAAGATGCAAACAAAATAGCACTAACCAAACTAAAAATCTAAGTAGAGACAGCATAAGCAGTAAAGGATGTGCATCGAAACTCACAAAATAGTTCAAGGTGGTCAATGGTCATCGTCTTCGCTACTAGCATCCTCCTCTGCCCACCTACGTCGCTGTAAAACTCCCAGGACTCCTGTCAAATCTATCATCATCTTCCCTCCGGGTGGACTCGTGATGAAAAACTCATCAGCTCTCCTGTAAAAATCAGCTGCCCTATCCAAATGTTGTGTCACCATACGATGGTGCTCCTCTGTAGCTTGGGCATACCGATCCCACACACCTATGTGCGAGGTATGCTCGACCCTGAAAGCTTCGAATGATGATCGGAATCTTGAAAAATCAAAAAAGAGTACCTGCGAAACATTGTCGTTAGGAAACCGTGGGGTTCGAGTGAGAATGTGATGGCTCGGGGCTATGTGAGATGGCTCCCTAGGAGAGGGTGATGGAGCATGGGCGTGAGGGTAGGAAAGGGTCCTGGACATCTCTAAAAGCCAATTGGATGAATTACGTCTGCATCATCCGCTCGGGGTTTGGAAGAGGATTTTAATTCCATTTCTTAACACCAAACGATACCCCTCGTCACATGCCTCAATCATCTACATATTTAGACAAGCATCCAAATCCAATCTAGGGCTAGCAGGACAATATTCAAGGTCATCCAATTCACAGCCTAAGGCCATAGCAATCCTAGTGATGATACCACCTATGACTATGACCCCAGATGGGCTATTACTAACCTTAACTAAATGTCTAACCATATGGGCTCCATCAATATTAACTTCATTTAGCATGGCCCCATAAAATTGTAACTCACTCGCCTAGCCACCCTGCACTATCATATCTTCAGAGATTGTATTAGCCATAAACCTAAGGAGATAGCGAAAAGTAGGATTAGGGATGTTAAAGCGATTTAGACCTAGATGCATCATAAGGGCGAGGTCATCGAAATTAATCTCCAAAATTGATGATCAATAAAATGTCTATGAATTTGCCTCTCCCCTCATGAGGAAAATCAAATATCGTATTAAAATCACTTAAAGAAAGGGTAAACTCATGGTTCATTAATCTAAATTTGATTTTCCTTCCTCACAATCCTTTCCTTGCGATATTTTGAGAGGAGCTAAGGAATTCAAGAGTGATACTAGGGTAAGTAAGATGATGATGCGTGATAAATTCGGTCCAGCCTATCCTATTGGTCAACCAAGTTATGTCATCTCTTAACCCTAGGGTGGTCAACGTGTAGAAGTCTATAGTTCTTGTAGATACTAACTTCCTTTTTTTTCAAGCTTACTGAATTTAGACTTCATAACATCATCCCTAAAAACAATTCCATATGGATGGCAGGAGGTCGGAGGAGGATCGTTACCCAAATCGTGAGCTTTTCTCTTTCCCTTGTCCCTTGCCGAGGTGGAAGAAGCTCCTCCTCTAGTCTTCACTCACTTACTCATGGCGATTGGGGAGGGAGAGACAGCAGGTTAGCTCCTCGGCTGCTCGAGAGAGACCGGCGGCAGCTGCTTCAAGCTTGTATCGCGAGTGGAAAATTAGGGCGTGCTTCCGTCCGGCCCAGGCGTGCCACAGGTGAGAAAGGTGCGACACGGGCGTGCTCAGCAGCACGCTCGACCTGTGTTGTCTTCGGGTAACCTCAACACGCCTATGTCGTTCGGCATAGGCGGGTTGTGTCAATCACCCAAGCGATGTGCGTTTAACATGTATGTCGTATCTGTAAACAGAAAAAAATATAAAACTCAAAATAAAATAAAATGAAATGACTAAAAAAAATGAAAATAGCTTGGGTTGCCTCCCAAGAAATGCTTGTTTAAGGTCGTTAGCTTGACCCCTCAATTACTCCCTAGTTTTGGGGATATGGCTCGAGGAGTGTGCTCTGCCCCTCTTCCTCCTCAACCAGCTCAGATTAGCATTAATGATCACAGGATAAGTAAAGTTTTCGCCAAGAAATTCATACCTGAGTGTTGATGGAAGAGGCTTAAGTTCTACCTGTGGTGTTAGGTTGGGGTAGGAAATCTCCATCTCTTTATCCTCAAAATCCCCTTCGAGCTTATTAAGATAAGTTTGTTCTTGTGCTCCTTCTAGTGCTATTGACTGGAAACTGTCAATCCAAAAACAGAAGGTTGTTTAACAGCTTTTGAAAGGTCGAATTCAATTTTGTCATTTCCAAATGCAAGTGAGAGTTTGTGGTTCTTGACATCTATCATTGCCTGCGAGCGCCAAGAAAGGTCTCCCAAAATGAGTGGAATGCATGAGTCTTCATCCATGTCAAGCACTACAAAATCGTGGGAATAATAAAATTTCCACTGCCTTTGGTACATCTTCTAAGATTCCCAAAGGATATCTAATGGAGCGATCGGCTAACTGCAAGGCCATAGTAGTTAGTTTCATTTCTCCCAAATCCAATTTCTTGCATATGGAAAAGTATCAGTTGACCTGGCGCCCAAATCGCAAAAAGCCTTATCAAAATTTGAGTCATTAATTATGCAAGGGATAGAAAAGCTACCTAGATCATTTAGTTTGGGAGGTACCATGTTCTTAATTAAAGCACTGCACTCCTTAGTAAGAGCCACTGTTACATGCTCCTCGACTTTTCTTTTATTGGTTAAGATATCCTTCAAGAACTTGGAGTATGTAGGCATTTTTTGAAGAGCTTCTATAAAAGGTATATTGATATATAGCTTCCTAATTACCTCAAGGAACTTACCAAATTGTTCATCCAATTTTTCCTTAATCAGCCTCTGAGGGAAAGGGATAGGGGGCTTATACATTCTTGGTTCCTTATTCGGCACGCCTGTGTCATTCGGCACAGGACGGTCGTGTTGGTTGCTAGAGTGACCCAACACGGGTGTGTCGGCTGACACACGCTCGTGGGCATTCTCTTCCCCAGGCGTGTTACTGTCTTCTTCCAAGTCTGACACGCTCGTGTCCTTTAGCTCCTGTCTCCTTCTAAAATCCTTCCACTTCTCAAACTTATGGAATTACAATGCTCAGCTGGGTTTACTTCTGAATTTCCAAGAAATCTGTCGGGCGTCCTTGATGCTGAGCTGGCAATTTGGGAAATTTGATTTTTCAGCATTCTTGTGTGATTAGTCAAATTATCAACCTTGCCTCCCAATTGCTTGATTGCCTCGGTATTATTTTGATGTTGCCGATTTGGTTCTACAATATGCTGTCGAAATTCATCATTTATCTTCCCCTGATACGTAATAAAATTCTCCATCATCTTTTCTAAGCTCGACTTGGGTCCTGGCTAAAATTCCGAAGGTGCTCCAAAACTGTTCTGTCCAGAAGAATTTTGGTTGGATCTATACGAAAAGTTGGGATGATTCCTCAGCAAGGATTATGCGTGTTCGAATAAGGGTTGCCACCATTAGGCTTGATTAAAATTATTTAGCGCATCTACTTGCTCGATCGACTCCGATGATGGTGCGTGTAGGATTTGGCAATTCATCGCTACATGTCCTATTACACCACAGATCTCGCAAGTGACATTAGATGAGTTTACAGCTGATACATTAAAATGTTTGAGCTTTTGAGTTAACGCATCGACTTTTACACTGAGTAGATCAAGGGTACTTACCTCAAACTTACCTGGCATTTTAGTTTGATATCCTCGTTCTGTAGCCCATTGGTGAGAATTCATTGCCACATTCTCGATGATCTCAAATGCTTCATCCAACGTTTTGTTCATAAGAGCTCCTCCTGCAGCAGAATCAAGAGAAACTTTAGTAGCATACGAGATTCCATTGTAGAAAGTATGAACAATGAGCCACTTCTCCAGCCCATGATGAGGGCATTGCTGTAGTAATCCCTTAAATCTGTCCCAGGCTTCAAATAATGTTTCTCCATCCTTTTGCGCAAAATTAGTGATTTGATGATGAAGACTTGCAGTTTTGCTGGGTGGAAAATACTTGTCTAAAAATCTTTGCTCCAGCTGATCCCAGGTAGTTATGCAATCTGCTGGAAGAGAGTGTAGCCAAGCTCTAGCTTTGTCCCGCAATGAGAAAAGAAACAAGCACAATCTAATAGCATCAGCTGAGGCTCCATTCAGTTTTAAAGTTTTGCAAAATTCCAAAAATACTTCCAAGTGCAGATTTGGATCTTCAGTGGGTGCTCCTCCGAATTGATGCTGTTGGACCATGGATAGTAGAGCCGGTTTCAATTCAAAATTGTTCGCTTCAATAGGGGGTCTTCTAATACTCGATCTCAATCCCCTTGTACTAGGTGCTGCATAATCCCTTAAAGGTTTATTCTCGTTCTGGTCAGCCATGTCGGAGGTCAGATTGTCTTCCTGACGTTGCTGAAATCGTCTTCTAGCAAGGAACGTTCTCTCTATCTCAGTATCAATATCGAGAATTTCCCTATTAAGTCTGTGCATGCAACAACAAGAGAGGCTCCCAAAACAAGAGTTCAGAATAGACACAAAGAATAGGAACAAAAATAGAAATCTAGATTAACTAAATCACGCTCAATTCAATATTAAGTGCCAATCCCCGGCAACAGCGCCAAAATCTTGATGTGTTATTTTCCGCAAGTGCATTGTTGTCGTCAAGTAATAAAAATATCGATCGCACAGGGATTAGGACAATTACTGAATGATCATGATACCAAGTTATCTAGTCAATCAATTTGTGGATTAAGCAAAGAAACTGAGCAGTCAAGAACAATGAATGAGAAGAACGAGCTAAAAGTCAATAGTTGAGGAGAATCTCAGGATATGGGTTTCACCACGTCGACGATTTATAAGGTGATTTAATTCTTTCCTACCCCTATTAGAGTTGTTTTGATGGAACCTATCATAAGGTAAATCAACGGCCCCTTTCAAGGTCTACGCTAACTGTACCTATCAAACTCAATTTACATCACGGTATTGGCGTAGGGGATCATAATCAGCTAAGGGGACCTGTCACGAGACCCCCGCAAACCTCCCTAGTCTTACCTCCGTTACTTGGTAAAAATTGGATTTGATAGATCCATTAAGTCCATAAGAGTTCTTTTAGAGTCTAAATTTCCTTTTCACAATAGGTTTGCACATGAGACCATAATCAGCTAAGGGGACCTGTCACGAGACCCCCTCAAGCCCTCATAGATACACTACCGCTACTTGACAGGAGTTTATCCCTAGTTGGTTCTGGGTTTCGGGAACTTGGGTTCACTGTTAGGTACTTCCCCTTAGCTCCTTAGGTTTATCAATAAGAATCCAAAAAATAGATCAAAACAAATAATAATTCAAGTAGTATAGATTACATCATCCATCATAAATCGTCAAGGGCTACTCCCCCATCCTAAGATTACAAGACACTACTCCATGGTCGAACAAGAATTGCTAGAGAAAGAAATTATGATACTTAGTGCCATCTGTGTTCCTCTGTCGTCGACTCCTTCCTTCTTCTGTCGTCCTTTTGACCCTTCGCTGTCCTCCCTTAGGGTTAGAATATCTCCTCTTTTATAGTCTTGGCCTCCTCTTTAATTAAGGCAAAAGATTTTCCTTTAATTGAGACGAAGATTGCGGCTTCATCGAGTTGCTCGTAGAAAAGGAAATCTGGAATCAGGACAACACGCCCATGCCAAATGATGGCACAGGCGTGTCGTGCATTTCCCACTGACCGTGTTATCCTTGAACGGGGCGTGTCGAAGGCTGAACTGGGGCGTGTTGAGCGCTGGAACTCTTGACACGGACGTGTCACTGATAACATGCATGTGTTGTTTTGATACGCCGACCATGTCAGCGCTTTGAACGGGGCGTGTCGAAGGATGAACTGGGGCGTGTTGAGTGCTGGAACTCCTGACACGGACGTGTCACTGATAACACGCCTGTGTTGTTTTGATATGCCTGCTTCTTCGCCCTGTTAACATGAAAAACACCCAAAAGCAGTCTCTTCGTCCAAAATATGCTAAACTTAACTAAATCATGATAAAATACATGCCTAAGACATGAAATGAGATAAAATGCATGCATATGGAGTAGTGAAAATATAGCATGATTTACACACATAAGTGAACCAAGTACTGGAGGATATGTTACGAGCTTGCGCCTTGGATTTCAAAGGGAGTTGGTGCCGATACTTATGCTTGGCAGAATTCGCCTACAATAATAGCTACCAAGCTACTATTGGAATGGTGCTCTACGAGGCTTTATACAGGAGGAGGAGATGTAGATCTCCTATATGTTGGTACGAGGGTGGGGAAAAGAAGGGGATGGGACTCCAAACAGATTTCATTGACGACACCACCCGAGCTATACAGAACATCCGCCAAAGAATTGAAACTGCTCAGAGCTGGCAAAAGAGCTATGCGGATATGCAGCATAGACCGTTGGAATTCAAAGTCGGGGATTCGGTATTCCTCAAGGTACCCCCTATGTAGGGAGTGATGAGATTCGGAAGGAAGGGTAAGCTGAGTCTGCGCTATGTGGGACGGTACCCGATACTGAAGAGAGTCAGCAAAGTAGCTTACGAGCTAGAGCTGCCTCAAGAGATGTCGACTATTCACAACGTGTTCCACGTTTCGATGCTCAAGAAGTGCATTTCCAGTACAGATGATGTGTTGTTTTCCGCAAGTGTACGGTTGTCGTCAAGTAATAAAAATATCGATCCCACAGGGATTGGGTCAATTACCGAGTGGTCGTGATACCAAGTTATCTAGTCAATCAAATTGTGGTTTAAGCAAAGAACCTGAGAAGTCAAGAACAACGAATGAGAAGAACGAGCTGAAAGTCAAGAGTTGAGGAGAATCTCAGGATATGGGTTTCACCACGTCGACGATTTATAAGGTGATTTAATTCTTTCCTAACCTTATTAGAGTTGTTTTGATGGAATCTATCCTAAGGTAAATCAACGGCCCCTTTCGAGGTCTACGTTAACTGTACCTATCAAACTCAATTTACCTGTCACGGTGTTCCAGCATAGGGGATCATAATCAGCTAAGGGGACCTGTCACGAGACCCCCGCAAACCTCCCTATGTCTTACCTCCGTTACTTGGTAAAAACTGGATTTGATAGATCCATTAAGTTCATGAGAGTTCCTCTAGAGTCAAATTTCCTCTTCACAGTAGGTTTGCACACGGGACCATAATTAGCTAAGGAGACCTGTCACGAGACCCCCTCAAGCCCTCATAGATACACTACCGCTACTAGTAGGAGTTATTCCCTAGTTGGTTCTGGCTTTCGGGAACTCGGGTTCACTGTTAGGTACTTCCCCTTTGCTCCTTAGGTTTATCAATAAGAATCCAAAAGAACCAGATCAAAATAAATAATAGTTCAGGTAGTATAGATTATATCATCCGTCATAAATCGTCAAGGGCTACTCCCCCATCCTAAGATTACAGGATACTACTCCATAGTCTGAAAAGAATTACTAGAGAAAGAAAATACGATACTGGGTGCCATATCCTTCTTCTGCCGACTCCTTCTCTTTATCTTCTTCTGTCGTCGATCTCTGACCACCCGCCATCCTCCCCTTTAGGGTTAGAATCTCTCCTCTTTTATAGCTTTGGCCTCCTCTTCAATTAAGGCAATAGATTTCCCCGTAATTGAGGCGAAGATCTCGATTGCTTTCGCGAAAAGGAATTCTGGAATCGAGCCAACACGCCGTGCCAAATGAGGGCAGGCGTGTCGGGCATTCCACCGAGTGTGTTGCGCAGGCAGGCGTGTTGGGGTGAGCTGGGTGTGTCTGCTGGAACCCACGACCGCAGCGTGTCAATCGGTGAACCGAGGCGTGTTGGTCTTTGGCTCTCATGACACGAGCATGTTGATTTCTAACACGCTGTGTTGTTTTGATACGCTTTGTTTCTTAGCCTGATTAACACAAAAACACCCAAAAGCAGTCTCTTCGTCCAAAATATGCTAAACTTTAACTGAATCATGAAAAAATACATGCCTAGGATATGAAATGTGATAGAATGCATGTATGTGGAGTAGTGAAAACATAGCATGATTTACACACATCAAAATCCCCTAGTCCTAAACTTTTGCTTGTCCTCAAGCAAAGAAAACCCAAAAGACAACTTAATTGTGGAAATGCTAGACACCATCCAGAGGTATACAATCTGATCTTAATCTTTTCAAATCATTCCTAGTTGCCAAGTTTGAAAGATCCCTATATAGTGCTGCGTGAAAGGTTGACTAAAGTCATTGGACACCAATCTGGACTTGACATCCCTTCTATCGTAGAACATACTTATTTCCGGCATAGAGACACTTACCTGCCTTAATGCATGGATCATTCTTACCTATCATCAAAAGGTCTCAAAGGACCACTTTCTAAGAAGAGAGAAGGAAAGGAATTATAGAGAGCATTTCCCCAGTAACTAGTTAGTCTCAAAGGGGCACCTTTTAGGTATTTCCCCAATAACTACTTGGTCTCAAAGGGGTGCTTGAAAACAATTCCAGTAACCCTTTTTTTTTTTTTTAAACATACTTCTAGTGAAAGTGTTTCTCCAGTAACCAAGTTGCGCAGGTAAGTCTCCAATGGAAAATCGAGTACTCGTCCGATATGGGGGATTTAAATCTTTTCTTTGGATACCTCAGACCTATAGACCGTGTTAGAAGTGAAATAGGGTTCTTATCAAATAGGCAAAAAAGGAATATCATGATCCGACCAATGTTCAGTTGTATTACACTAGATGATATAAAAAAAAAATGCACTGTTATGATATATGAAAAGATGCAAACAAAATGGCAGTAACCAAACTAAAAATCTAAGTAGAGATAGAACAAACAATAAAGGATGTGCATCGAAACTCACAAAATAGTTCAAGGTGGTCAATGGTCATCGTCTTCACTACTAGCATCCTCCTCTGCCCACCTACGTCGCTGCTCCTGGTAAAATTCCCGGGACTCTGAAATCTATCATCATCTTCCCTCAGGCGGACTCGTGATGAAAAACTCATGACTCTCTGTAAAAATCTGTTGCCTGTCCAAATGTTGTGTCACTATCTGATGGTGCTCCTCGTAGCTTGGGCATACCGATCCCACATACCTATGTGCGAGGTATGTTCGACCTAAGCTTGAATGATGATCGGAATCTGAAAAATCAAAGAAGAGTATCCTACGAAACATTGTCGAGGAAACCATGGGGGGTTCGAGTCGAATGTGATGGCTCAGGGGTTATGTGAGATGGCTCACTAGGAGGGGGTGATGGAGCATGGGC
The DNA here is from genome assembly GCA_025175895.1 of Wurfbainia villosa. Classification (NCBI taxonomy): domain Eukaryota; kingdom Viridiplantae; phylum Streptophyta; class Magnoliopsida; order Zingiberales; family Zingiberaceae; genus Wurfbainia; species Wurfbainia villosa. The sequence continues at coordinate 88,647,029 of CM045994.1, read as the reverse complement.
AGTGGGAGTAGGAAAGGGTTCCTGGACATCTCTAAAAAGCCAATTGGATGAATTACGTACAGTTATCTGCTCAGGGTTCGGAAGAGGGATTTTAATTCCATTTCTTAACACCAAACAATATCCTCGTCACATGCCTCAATCATCTTCATATTTATACAAGCATCCAAATCCAATCTAGGGCTAGCGGGACAATATTCAAGTCGTCTAAATCACATCCTAAGGCTACAGCAATCCTAGTGATAATACCACCTATGACTATGACTCCGGATGGGCTATTACTAACCTTAACTAGATGTCTAACCATATGGGCTCCATAATCAATATTAACTTCATTTAGCATGGCCCATAAAAATTGTAACTCACTCTGCCTAGCCACCCACACTATCATATCTTCCGAGATTGTATTAGCCATGAATCTAAGGAGATAACGAAAAGTAGGATTAGGGATGTTAAATGATTTGGACCTAGATGCATCATAGGGCGAGGTCATCGAAATTAATCTCCAAAATTGATGATCAATAAAATGTCTATGAATTTGCCTCTCCCTCCGCTAGGAAAATCAAATATATTAAAATCACTTAAAGAAAGGGTAAACTCATGGTTCATTAATCTAAATTTGATTTTTCCTTCCTCACAATCCTTTCCTTGCGGTATTTGAGACGAGGAGCTAAGGAATTCAAGAGTGATGCTCGGGTAAGTAAGATGATGGTGCGTGATAAACTCGGTCCATCCTATCCTATTGGTTAACCAAGTTATGTCATCTCTTAACCCTAGGGTGGTCAACGTGTAGAAGTCTATAGTTCTTGTAGATACTAACTTCCTTTTTTCAAGCTTACTGAATTTAGTCTTCATAACATCATCTCTAAAAACAATTCCATATGGATGGCTAGAGGGAGGAGGAGGTTCGTTACCCAAATCCTGAGCTTTTCTTTTCCCCTTGTCCCTTGCCGAAAAGGAAAAAGCTCCTCCTCTAGTCTTCACTCGCTTGCTCATGGCATTGGTGATGGTGAGACAGCAGGTTAGCTCCTCGGCTGCTTGAGAGAGAGACCGATGGCGGCTGCTTCAACCTTGGATCGCGAGTGGAAAATTAGGGCGTGCTCGGGTCGGCTTTAGAGGGCTATCCGCAACATAGGCATGTCGGGCATCCTCATACGGAAATACCCAACCCATTTAAGCGCGACATAGGCGTGCTTCGTCGCTCCCCAGGCGTGCCACAGTCCGGCCCAGGCGTGCCAAGGTTGAGAAGGGTGCGACACGGGCGTGCTAGTCAGCATGCCCTGCCTGTGTTATCTTCGGGTACCAACAACACGCCTGTGTCGTTTGGCATAGGCGGGTCGTGTCAACTTGGCATGCAGTGGCACGTATCCTGAAAACCTGAAAAAAATAAAAATAGAATAAAGAATAAAATAAAATAAAATTCAATAACTAGAAAGAAATGAAAATAGTTTGGGTTGCCTCCCAAGAAGCGCTTGTTTAAGGTCGTTAGCTTGACCCCTCGGTTACCCCCTAGTTTTGGGGGTATGGCTTAAGGAGTATGCTCTGCCTCTCCTCATCTCCAGTTAGCTCAACAGAATTGTTTGCGAAGTATCTCTTAAGTCTTTGACCATTTACTTTGAAAATTCCCGTAGACTCACTAGATATATCAATAGCTCCATGAGGATAAACCTTTTCAACTCGATATGGCCCCGACCATCTGGATTTCAGCTTCCCAGGAAAGAGTTTCAATCTGGAGTTGAATAGTAATACTAAGTCTCCTTGATGGAATTCTCTGCGCATGATGTTCTTGTCATGCCACCTCTTCGTTTTCTCCTTGTAAGACCTTGCATGTTCATAAGCATCAAGGCGTAGTTCTTCAAGTTCATCTAGCTGCAGTTTTCTTTTCTCTCGGCTTTCTTGAGTCAAAATTAAGCCATTTAATTGCCCAATATGCCTGTGCTCTATTTCAATTTGGAAGATGACATGGTTTTCCATAAACTAATCGAAGCAGTCATTCCAATGGGTGTCTTGTAGGCGGCCGATAGGCCCATAGAGCATCATCAAGTCTTAAAGACCAATCCTTCCTTGATCTTGATCGCTTTCTCCAAGATAGTCTTGATTTCCCTATTGAAACTTCTACTTGCCCTTGTTTGTGGATGATATGGTGAGGCTAGTTTATGGGTTACTCCATACTTCTTGAGAAGACTTTCAAATTGTCTTTCGATAAAGTGTGAGCCTCCATCACTTATTCTTGCTCTCGGTATTCCAAATCTTGGAAATATTATACTCTTAAAGAGCTTAATGATTTTGCATCACGAGAGGGGATGGTAGAGCCTCAACCCATTTAGACACATAGTCCACTTTGCTACAGTATATAGGTATTTTTATAGGAAGTAGGAAGGGTCCCATATAGTCAATTCCCAGACGTCGAACAATTCGACTTCCAATATCGAATTTTGAGGCATCTCATGTCTCCTTGATATGTTCCAGTCCTTTGATAGCAGTCACAAGTCGTCACATAATTCGAGTCTCTAAAAAATATGAGGCCAATAAAACACTCGCTTGCAAAACCTTTGCACTTGATCTTGTCTGCTCGTGTGACCTCCATATGCAAGAATGCGGTGATACAATATATCCTCAATCTCTTCTTGGATCGCATCTTCGATATATAGCATCCGCCTTGCTTGAGCAGAATGGTTCGTCCCACACATAATGCTTTACATCCAAAGGAACTTCTTCCTCGATGATAACTCATGTGAGAAGGTATTATCCGCATGCTAGGTAGTTGGCAAAATCGACATACCACGAGCTTTGATTGTTCTAATCGCTAGTAGCGCTCATCTGGAAAGAAGTCATTTATAGCAAGATCATCGGCTCTTCCGCATTTGGTTCTAGATGAAGCCTCGATAGATGGTCCGCAACTCGTTCTCCGTTCCTTGCTTGTCTCGAATTTCTAAGTCAAACTCTTGTAGGAGAAGTATCCAGGATAAGTCTTGGCTTAGATTCCTTTTACTCAAAGAAATATCTTATGGTTTGCATGATGCATGTAAACTATCACCTTGGTCCCTATGATATAAGATCTGAACTTGTAAAGCAAATACTATAGCCAAGAGTTCCTTCTCTGTGGTAGCATAATTCATTTGTGCTTCATCCAATGTTTCTTGGCGTAGTAGATTGCATACACCTTGCGATCCTTCCTTTGTCCTAACACTTTCTCCACAGCAAAATCACTTGGCATCACACATAATTTCAAAGGAGACTCAATCTGGAGGTTGCATTATTAGGCGGTTGTTAATGCTTCCTTTAACTGGAAAATGCATCAAGACAAGGACTATCAAAGTGAAACACCATCTTTAGCAAGCAAATTAGTTAATGGTTTTGAAATTTTGAGAAGTCTTTGATGAGCCGTCGGTAGAACCTTGCATGTCCTAGGAAACTCGCACTCCACGACATCGATTGGAGGAGGCAACTTCTTGATCACTTGGTTTAGCAATGTCTACCTCGATACCACGGTGTGAGACTAGGTGCCCAAGTACTATGCCTTCTCGCACCATGAAGTGGCACTTCTCCCGATTAAGCATTAAATTCATTTCCTCGCATCTCTGCAAGACCTTGACCAAATTAGATAAACACATATCAAAATCCGCACCATATAGAAAAATCATCCATGAACACTTCCATTATATTCTCGATCATGGAAAAATTGAAGTCATACACCTCTGAAATGTGGCGGTGCATTGCATAGTCCAAAGGCATTCTTTGAAAGCAAAAGTACCATATGGGCAGGTGAAAGTTGTTTTCTCTTGGTCATTAGGATAAATAGGGATTTCATAGAAACCGGAGTATCCATCTAAATGTAAATCACAGTGTTTTGCCAATCGGTCTAGCATTTGGTCAATAAATGGGATGGGAAGTGGTCCTTTCTAGTTTCCTTATTCAATTTCCTATAATCGATACACATTCTCCATCCCATGCTTGATTCTAGTGGGGATTAACTCATTCGTAGCATTCCTTATCACCGTTATCCCTTTCTTTGTACGACATGTGGACTTACCCATTCGCTATCGGATATTGGATAGATAATTCTGCATCTAGCAATTTCATGACCTCTTTCTTGACTATCTCTTTCATATTTGGGTTGACCTTCTTTGATGCTCTATAGAGGTTTTAAAATTGTCTTCTAGTAGAATTCTGTGCATGCAAACCGATGGACTAATTCCCCTAATATCATCAATCTTGTATCCAATGACATTCTTATGTGTTTTCAATACCTCAATCAGTTTTTCGGTCTTAGCATTGCTGATTAGCATTAATGATCACAGGATAAGTAGAGTTTTCGCCAAGAATTCATATACAGTGTGGATGGAAGAGGCTTAAGTTCTACTGGTGTGAGGTTGGGGTCGCAAATCTCAGCTCTTTATCCTCAAAATCCCCTCCGAGCTTATTAAGATGAGTTTGTTACGGTGCTCCTTCTAGTGCTATTGGATCGAAACCAACAAACATAAAAAACAGAAGGTTGTTTAACAGCTTTTGAAAGGTCAAATTCAATTTTGTCATTTCCAAATGCAAGTGAGAGTTTGTGGTTCTTGACATCTATCATTGCTCCTGCAGTAGCCAAGAAAGGTCTCCCCAAAATGAGTGGAATACATGGGTCTTCATCCATGTCTAGTACTACAAAATCTGCAGGAATAATAAAATTTCCCACTGCCTTTGGTACATCTTCTAAGATTCCCAAAGGATATCTAATGGAGCGATCGGCTAACTGCAAGGCCATAGTAGTTAGTTTCATTTCTCCTAAATCTAGTTTCTTGCATATGGAAAGAGGTATCAGATTTACACTGGCGCCCAAATCGCAAAAAGCCTTATCAAAATTTGAGTCATTAATTATGCAAGGGATAGAAAAGCTACCTGGATCATTTAGTTTGGGAGGTACATGTTCTTAATTAAAGCCTGCCTCCTCTTACATGCTCCTCGACTTTTCTTTTATTTGTTAAGATGTCCTTCAAGAACTTGGAGTATGTGGGCATTTGTTGAAGAAAAGGTATATTGATATATAGCTTCCTAATTACCTCAAGGAACTTACCAAATTGTTCATCCAATTTTTCCTTAATCGACCTTTGAGGAGCGGGATAGGGGGCTTATATGTTCTTGGTTCCCTATTCGACATGCTGTCGTTTAGCCTATTTGGCGTGTTAATTTCTTGGAGTTACCCGACACGGGTGTGTCGGCTGACACGCGCTCGTGTGTCTGCTTTCCCTCAGGCGTGTTGAACAACACGCCCTGGGTCAAGGTGTGTTCGGCTTCGCTTGCTATTCAACCCGCGCTTCTTCTTCTTCCAACTCTGTGTCATTTAGTCTCCTTCTAAAATCTTTCCACTTCTCAAACTTATGGAATTACAATGCTCACTGGGTTTACTTCTACAATTTCGAAATCTGTAAGGCGTCCTTGATGTTGGTGGCAATTTGGAAATTTGATTTTCCATTCTTGTGTGATTAGTCAAATTATCAACCTTGCTTCCCAATTGCTTGATTGCCTCGGTATTATTTTGATGTTGCCGATTTGATTCTACAATATCTTTGTCGAAATTCATCATTTATCTTCCACGACACGTAATAAAATTTTCCATCATCTTTTCTAAGCTCGACTTGGGTCTGTGAAATCCGAAGGTGCTCCAAAAGCTCGTCGAAGAATTTTGGTTGGCTCTATCTGAAAAGTTGGGATGATTCCTCCAACCGGGATTATGCGTGTTCGAGTAAGGGTTGCCACCATTTGGCTTCGATTAAAATTATTTAGCGCATCTACTTGCTCAATCGGCTCCTTGGATGGTGCGTGTAGGATTTGGCAATTCATTGCTACATGTCTGTTACACCACATATCTACGCAAGTGACATTAGATGAGTTTACAGCTGATACATTAAAATGTTCGAGCTTTTGACTTAACGCATCGACTTTTGCACTGAGTAGATCAATGGTACTTACCTCAAACTTACCTGGCATTTTAGTTTGATATCCTCGTTCTGTAGCCCATTGGTGAGAATTCATTGCCACATTCTCGATGATCACAAAAGCTTCATCAATGTTTTGTTCATAAGAGCTCCTCCTGCGTGAATCAAGAGAAACTTTAGTAGCATACGAGATTCCATTGTAGAAAGTATGACAATGAGCCACTTCTCCAAACTTCTCATGATGAGGGCATTGTAGTAATCCCTTAAACTGGCCCCAGCTTCAAATAATGTTTCTCCATCCTTTTGCAAAAATTCGTGATTTGATGGCGAAGACTTGCGCTTTCTGGTGGAAAATACTTGTCTAAGAATCTTTGCTCGGTGATCCTGTAGTTATACAATCTACTGGAAGAGAGTGTAGCCAAGCTCTAGCTTTGTCCCGCAATGAGAAAGGAAACAAGCGCAGTCTAATAGCATCAGCTGAGGCTCCATTCAGTTTTAAAGTTTTGCAAAATTCCAAAAATACTTACAAGTGTAGATTTGGATCTTCAGTGAGTGCTCCTCCGAATTGATGTTGTTGGACCATGGATAGTAGAGCCGGTTTTAATTCAAAATTGTTCGCTTCAATAGGGGGTCTTCTAATACTCGATCTCAATCCCCTTGTACTAGGTGCTGCATAATCCCTTAGAGGTTTATTCTCATTCTGATCAGCCATGTTAGAGGTCATATTTTCTTCCTGTCGTTGCTGAAATCGTCTTCTAGCAAGGAACGTTCTCTCTATCTCAGGATCAATATCAAGGATTTCCCTATTAAATCTGTGCATGCAACAACAAGGGAGGCTCCCAAAACAAGAATTCAAAATAGACACAAGAAAAAAAAACAAAAATAGGAATCTAGATTAACTAAATCACGCTCAATTCAATATTGAGTGCCAATCCCCGGCAACGGCGCCAATAACTTGATGTGTTGTTTTCCGCAAGTGTACGGTTGTCGTCAAGTAATAAAAATATCGATCCCACAGGGATTAGGTCAATTACCGAGTGGTCGTGATACCAAATTATCTAGTCAATCGAATTGTGGTTTAAGCAAAGAACCTGAGAAGTCAAGAACAACGAATGAGAAGAACGAGCTGAAAGTCAAGAGTTGAGGAGAATCTCAGGATATGGGTTTCACCACGTCGACGATTTATAAGGTGATTTAATTCTTTCCTAACCTTATTAGAGTTGTTTTGATGGAATCTATCCTAAGGTAAATCAACGGCCCCTTTCGAGGTCTACGTTAACTGTACCTATCAAACTCAATTTACCTGTCACGGTGTTCCAGCATAGGGGATCATAATCAGCTAAGGGGACCTGTCACGAGACCCCCGCAAACCTCCCTATGTCTTACCTCCGTTACTTGGTAAAAATTGGATTTGATAGATCCATTAAGTTCATGAGAGTTCCTCTAGAGTCAAATTTCCTCTTCACGGTAGGTTTGCACACGGGACCATAATCAGCTAAGGAGACCTATCACGAGACCCCCGCAAGCCCTCATAGATACACTACCGCTACTAGTAGGAGTTATTCCCTAGTTGGTTCTGGCTTTCGGGAACTCGGGTTCACTGTTAGGTACTTCCCCTTTGCTCCTTAGGTTTATCAATAAGAATCCAAAAGAACCAGATCAAAATAAACAATAGTTCAGATAGTATAGATTATATCATCCGTCATAAATCGTCAAGGGCTACTCCCCCATCCTAAGATTACAGGATACTACTCCATAGTCTGACAATAATTACTAGAGAAAGAAATTACGATACTGGGTGCCATATCCTTCTTCTGCCGACTCCTTCTCTTTATCTTCTTCTGTCGTCGATCTCTGACCACCCGCCGTCCTCCCCTTTAGGGTTAGAATCTCTCCTCTTTTATAGCTTTGGCCTCCTCTTCAATTAAGGCAATAGATTTCCCCGTAATTGAGACGAAGATCCTGATTGCTCGCAGAAAAGGAATTCTGGAATCAGGCCAACACGCCCGTGCCAAATGAGGGCACTGGCATGTCGGGCATTTCCCACCGAGCGTGTTGCGCTTGAACTGGGGCGTGTTGGAGCTTAACTGGGCGTGTCAGCTGCTGGAACCCCTGACACAGGCATGTCAATCGGTGAACCAGGGCGTGTTGGCTGCTGGCTCTCATGACACGAGCGTGTTGATTTCTAACACGCCTGTGTTGTTTTGATACGCCTGTTTCTTCGCCCTGTTAACACAAAAACACCCAAAAGCAGTCTCTTCATCCAAAATATGCTAAACTTTAACTGAATCATGATAAAATACATGCCTAGGATATGAAATGTGATAGAATGCATGTATGTGGAGTAGTGAAAACATAGCATGATTTACACACATCAACAGACCAAGTGATTGAGCCACAAACAGTGCAAGTTCAAGAGGACTTGAGTTATGAAAGTCGACCTATCCAGATACTAGACCGAGAAGTCAAAAGACTAAGGAATAAAGTGGTGCCCTTAGTGAAGGTCTTGTGGCAAAATCAACGGTACGAAGAAGCCACCTGGGAACGCGAGGAGAACATGAAATAGAAGTATCCAGAGTTATTCTAAGTTTCGAGGATGAAACTTTTAAAATGTATGAAGGACTGTAACGCCCATAAAATTTCTAGCAATTTTTTATAAGAATTTAGCATGATTATAATGGGCTTTTATGTGGGCTCTTTTAAAAATAAAAGAAAATAGAGCAAAAAAGGATGCATGACCCAGGGTTTGAACCCTGAACCTCCAAGCAAGTAACTAAACCCTAAGATGCATGCGATAACCAGAAGCCCAGCAGGGGTGTGCTAATGGAAGGGTAAGGGAAATGATAGATAAGGGTAGGGGAGGCAAAGGGACACCTTCAATTGAATAAATAGGAGTATGAGGAGAAAAGAGAACAACAAGTTATCATTCTCTTCTTCCTTTCTTCTTCCTCCACTGAAACCCCCTCATCTCCTTCTCCCATTTCCGAAAACTCAAGAAGCAAGAAAAGGGGTCTTGTCTTGGCACTACCTAGGGTATATCCTTATACTAAACAAGCGAAAGGATGTAAGTAATCCCCTCACCTGCAGTACAAGTTGTTTCGATTGTTGATTTCTTAAAACAACTCTTTGAAAGTTTCGGCCAAACCATGTTTGGGCTACTAATGATTCTCCATGCCATGATCTATATATATTTGATGTTAACATGTTGATAGATAGACTTTGTACAAGTTGTTTGGGTGTAGATTTCCTAAGACCCTTCCTTAGGGTTTCGGCCAAGACATGCTCATGCTCACCAATGATTCCCCTTGTCATGTTTTATATGTATATGATGTTAACATGTTGATAGTTAGACCTTGTATAAGTTTAATTAGGGTTTGAATTCTTAAGATTTCCCCTTGGAAGTTTCGACCAAACCTTGTTCATGCTCACCCATGATCTTCCATGCCATGATATATCTATATATGATGTTAACATGTTGATAGTTAGACTTTATGATAGCATGATTTGTTTATGCCACTACCTTATGTCCATGTTAATTGTATGAATGTATGATTATGTTATGCTCATTGCGTCATGATGAACAAGTATGTATGATGAAATGCCTAAGAGATGCTTCCCTATGAATGGGGACTAAGAGAACTCTTTATGTTTTGAAAAGGAACATGATATGTTATGAAAAAGAACATGATATGTTATGATACAGAATATGATATGATAAGGAACATGATATGTTATGATAAAGAACATGATATGCTATTTTACTTTTGTATGGCTTGTATCGGACCCTAGCAAGGTCCAAGGGATGGGCTCCTACGTGCCCCTAGGTCGACGATCATAGTACAAACCTAGTACGGGATGAGCTCCTAAGTTACCCTAGGCCGACGGTCGTAGTACGGGCCTAGGATGACCTTCTATGTTATGTTGCCCCTAGGTCGACGGTCGTAGTATGGACCTAGTACCCTAGTAGGTTCAGGATTAGCTACCTCGGGTATATTTAGGGATGCGCACAAAGATGATGATGTATGTGGTACAATGTCGGGCCCACCATGTTGAGATTATGTTTAAGTACCTATAAAGTATATGTTTTCAAAGAACATCTTGCATATACCCATTTCATGTCTATGTGATTATGATATTTATATGAAGGCTATGCTTATATGTTCTTAAATGATCATGTCACTACTTTTATATGAATACTATGCTTATATGTTCTTAAATGATCATGTCACTACTTTTATATGAATGCTATGCCTATATGTTCTTAAATGATCATGTCACTACTTTTATATGAATGCTATGCTTATATGTTCTTAAATGATCATGTCACTACTTTTATATGAATGCTATGCCTATATGTTCTTAATTGATCATGTCACTACTTTTATATGAATGCTATGCTTATATGTTCTTAAATGATCATGTCACTACTTTTATATGAATGCTATGCCTATATGTTCTTAATTGATCATGTCACTACTTTTATATGAATTCTATGCTTATATGTTCTTAATTGATCATGTCACTACTTTTATATGAATGCTATGCTTATATGTTCTTAATTGATCATGTCACTACTTTTATATGAATGCTATGCCTATATGTTCTTAATTGATCATGTCACTACTTTTATATGAATGCTATGCTTATATGTTCTTAAATGATCAAGTCACTACTTTATATGAATGTTATGCCTATATTTTGTCTAGATGAACAGGTCACTACTCTATGTCTAATTCTTGATGTATGGCTTTAGTGAGTAGGAAAGGATCTTACTAAGTCTATGTGCTTATAGTTTCATGTTTTCCTTGTACTGCAGATAAGGGTAAAGAATGGCTAAACTAAAAGGAGCAGCAGGAGGAGCAAAGTGTGTGTGACAGTGGCATGGTGGAGGAGATCTATTTTTATATTCCAAGACTTATGCATGTTTTAAAGTTTGCATATTAGTAGTTAAGAGTTGATCACTACTTGATGTTTAGATGGTTGCTACTTAGTATCCTTATGAAATGATTATGCATGCTCCATGTTTCATGCTTTATGTTTTAAAAAGAAAAAATAAGAAGTTTAAATTCTTCCGCTGTAAATCCATGTTTGTATGATCGCGTCGCGCCGCCCTTCCATATCCCCTCTAGATTATGGGGAAGGGGCGGGCATGACAGCATTGTCGGTCAAAAAAGAGGCTGACAGGTTAATGAATGTGAGGTATAGAGATAATTGAAATAAGATGCATACTCATTATAAGAATCTACTGCATCTTCCTCCTACTGAGCGGCAACAACATATGGCGATCGATTTTTGTGACACACACGAAGATTGGGATTATATGTGTGATCTATTTGAATCAGAAAAATTTTAGGCAACTCAATCTATACCAAATATCTTTGTTATATAAAAATTTAATTATTTTCTCTATAAATAATGCTTTAATTTTAATTTTAACAAATTTTTGTATTGTAGACATTGTTGGTGCAATCGGCCCAGGTCACGATTGACCAAGACTAAGTTTGACTTGAGTGATGTTTTGATGTTTCGACAAAAACATATGACAATGTAATTGTCATTTGGTAAAGTCCAAGTCTTGAGTACTTGGCATGGAAAGTCCAAGTGGGACACTTGGCACATGAAAAGTCCAAGCATGGTCTTGGCATTTGAGAAGTCCAACATAGGTTGGCAAGGGAAAGTCCAAGCATGGGTCTTGGCATGAAAAGTCCAACATGGGTTGGCAAGGGAAAGTCCAAGCTTGAGTCTTGGCATTTGAGAAGTCCAAGGGTTTGATATTGGCAGCGTAAAGTCCAAGCGGGAGTCTTGGCAGCATAAGTCCAATGGTTGGCAGTGTAAAGTCCAAGCGGAGTCTTGGCGGCATAAGTCCAATGTGCCTTGGCGGTATAGACACCGTTAGTATGACATAGCCAATGGAAGCACCTGAAGGTTAGTGCGATGGATGAACAAGTCATGGATGACTTGGAGGGATCCGAGAGGCGTGAGGTTGATGGAGGTGGCTAGAAGGCTTAGGTCTAGGCTAAGGGTGGTCTAGCAAGTATGGGGGAACCATACTTGGGTTAAAACCTCATGGTTGAGGTGTGTCACCGACCTGATGCCATGTGGCTGACCGGCGACCAAGTCAACTAGGGTTTGACTGCGGGAAGTGGCCTAGCAATGATCGCCATTAGTTAGGCAGCGACCGATCATGTGATCCGACCGATGCTCGGACATTTGCCGCGAATGGAGTCTCACTTGACCGAGATGAGCAAATGAGTGATGAGCTCATCGATCGTGATGGTCATGATCACCGATCGATGTCCTAGCCGCTGGATTTTTTCCAGCGGATTACACCGTTGTCTCACGAACAAAGCAGTGATCACCGATCGATGGTTCCGGCACGATCGATCGACCTTTTCCAAAGACAGAGTTGAAGCTATATAAGGAGCTCGTGATGGAGGAAAAGATAGCGATTTTCTTGAGCGAAATTGAAGGGGGAAGTTGGTGCTTTCCAGTCCTTCAAAGCTAGTTCAAGGCAATCAAAGATCAAGCAATCCAAAGCTCTTGTAAAGTGTTTTTCCTTTACTTGCATTTGTATTTCACTTGTATTTGCTTGTTTACTGTGTATTACTTGTTGTAATTCATTGTACGAGGTTTCTCCACCTCCGACTTGTTGTCGAGAAGGAGCTTTATTGCTTAGTGGTGTTTGTGGCATCGCTAGGGTTCGTACGAACCCAATCCGTGGAGTAGGAACTGTTATGGTTCCGAACCACATTATATCGTGCGTGTTGTGATTGTATCTTGTGTTTGTATTTGTTATTGTTTATTCCGCTGCGTACTAACAAGATTGTAGACAAGCAATGCGAACGAATTCCATCTACGTACGATCAAACGCTATTCACCCCCCCCCCTCTACCCGTTCCAATATTCCTAACAGACATTATTTGTAACAAATGCAGAAAATCGATTGAAACTCCCATATAACCATCATAGGGGTTTGTAGGATCGAGAAAACGCAAGAGGGGGGTGAATAGCATTTGGAAAACTTTTCTTTTTGCCGTTAAAATTGAGTAAATCACAGCAGAAATGAAAGAAACAAAAGACACAAGTACACAAAGGAATTTTTACTTGGTTTACAGCCAACCAGTTGCTAATCCAAGGTCGTGCGATCCTCGATCTCTTCTGAAGGGGAAAGCACTAAAAGTCTCTTCCTCGTTGGAGGTAAGAGACAACCGATTACAAAAACAAGAATGTAAAGGAAGAGGTAACAAGCCTAGCTCTCCTCTTAGCAATAATAAGTAAGAAAAAAAACAAGGACTTAACAAAGTACCGACAATAAAAGAAGTAGATGTGTGTTTTACCGGTGTTATGATGTTGTTGAATGAACTTGGAGGGTTAGAGAACTTGGGAGGTTTTTGTTAATGGATGAAGGGTGTCTCACTCCTTCTTTTATAGCTTTTCCAAACCCTAGCTCGTTGAGATCCAAATTTGAGTCAAAAAATCCTATATCCTCTCATTTTGTGGCTCTTATTTTGAATTTCCTCGAAGTGACCAGATTCATTAGCAGTCTATTGAAGCTTACAACAGTCGACTGATGGTGATCCAGTCGACTATCATTTTCCTCCAGTCGACTGATGGCTTGATAAAACACCTGCAACACATGGTTAGCACAAGAACTGTATAGCGAACAAATCTAACGGTCCTATACTATCCGACCTCGACTTAGACCTTCCTCCGGAAGTCTTAGTCGGACCGTCACCTACAGTTGTCCTCGTATGGAGGACGCTCCTTACCATTGCTCCACACTTGGAGCTTACCTTTGGTCCTTCTGACTTGTCGCTTAGCTTCCGGTCACTTGACCACCAAGGTTCCTCAACTTCCCAAGGTTCTCCTGGCATCTTTTAATCTGGTCAACCGACCATCGATGTTTCTCGTCCCATCAAGATTCTTCTTGGTACCGAGGTTTCTCGACTTCTCGAGATTCTCCTAGCATCGTCGACCTTTGCAAAGCTTAATACATTATCTGCACACTCAACATCACATATGAGATAATAAGATAGCTTAACTTTGAATCTTTGCCTTTATCAAAACCTAGGTTTATTATCTGGTGCCCATGCACCAACAATCTCCCCCTTTTTGATCTATGGCAAACCAATTCAAAGTTAAGGAAATAGTAAGCATTAAACAACTATATATTTTTCAAAAACTCCCCCTTAAGGTTACCTCCCCCTTAACCCTAGATGAGTTTTGGAAAAACTAAGTTCTTAACTTACTGAAAGAGTAAACCTCTTAAATTTTAACTGGAAAAAACCTTTTAACCATAACTTTTAACTTGAAAAACTTAGGTTGTGTTTGGTTTCACGCGTTTTCCATTTCTGTTTTCTGCATTTTCCCATTTTCTGGAAAATGACTTTTCCATATTTTCCAATTTTCCGAAAAATGCTCTCTCATTTTCTAGAAAACGCGGCTAGAAAACGCAAACCAAACATGTTTTCCTGTTTTCCAGAAAATGAAAATGGAAAACACTCCATTTTCTACATACCAAACACTACCTTAACTTTTAACCTTTCTCCCCCTTCTCCATATATCAAAAATAGTTTTATGAAAGGTGCTTTTACCATATATGAAAAGTAAAAGACTCTTAGGAAATGTCAAATTCTAATAAACATTTCGAGAAAGCACTAAAAATGATAAAGGAAATAATTACAAGTCTCTATGAATCCAAGCATGTGCCCTTTTTATAAAATAATATTTTCAACATAACTCATCTAATAAATTATCCTTATAGAAATGTTCAACTCCGTCTTGACTCAATTGATATTAGATAATCAAACAAGTCTTGATTATAGTTGGTTATTTTGAAAAATTATACTCCATGATTTATGTTGACGCACCTGTTCTACATCTGGAATCAGAAGTAAGGTCCTAACATTTCACGTCCATCTACGTGGCTCAGTACACAATCACATTAAACCTATGTATTGTGAGATGTGTTGGCTCCTTAAAAACTATAGGCTCATGCTTTCTAAGGTATGTCCTATACTAGTTCCATGTAGTAAAAAAGATAAATAATAAGTAAAGATAAGTCCTACTCTATTATGCACATTCCTAGTTTTCGTCTAAGCAAACTAGGAATTATCTCCATTACTTATTCAGGTAATGGTTTAGTAAAAATATCTGCTAGGTTCGATTTTGATTCTACGTATTCAAGTTTTACATCTCCATTAGCTACATGTTCTCTTATAAAATGGTGCTTTACTTCTATGTGTTTAGTTCTAGAGTGATATATAGGATTTTTTAGTTAGATTAATTGAGCTAATGTTATCGATCATGACTTTAGTATTACTAAAGTTTAGTTGAAAGTCCTTTAGAGTGTGTGTCATCCAAAGAAGTTGAGCTACACACTCACCCATGGCTACGTATTTTGCTTCGGTAGTAGATAAAGAAACACAATATTGTTTTCTACTACACCAACTTACTAGACTTGATCTTAGGAGTTGGCAGCAACCACTTGTACTTTTTCTATTGAGTTTACTACCAGCATAATCTGAGTCAGAGTAGCTGATTAGTTCAAACTCACGCAACCTAGGGTACCAGATTCCTAAATTTTGTATTCCTTTTATATATCGAAAGACTCTTTTTACTAAGGTTAGGTGTGATTTTTTAGCACGAGACTGAAATCTTGAACACATACTTACTGCAAAGAGTATATTAGGTCGGTTTGCAGTTAAGTATAGAAGGCTACCTATTGCATTCCTATAGTATTTTAAATCTATAATTTTTCCTTGTATATCTTCTCTAATGTTTACATTAGTTACCATAGGTGTATTAATTTCTTTAGCATTTTGCATGTCAAATTTACTAATTAATTCCTTAGCATATTTATGTTGATGTATACAGATTCCTTCTCTTGTTTGTTTTATTTTAAGCCTAAGAAGAAAGTGAGTTCACCTACTAAACTCATTTCAAACTCACTTTCCATTAAAGAAATAAATTCATTTAGGAATGTTGTGTTTGTTGTCCCAAATATTATATCATCTACATAGATTTGTGCTATAAATATTTCTTTTCCTATAATTTTTACAAATAAAGTTGGGCCAACTAATCCTTGATTAAATCCCTTAGACTTTAGATAAATCGATAGAGTTTCATACCAAGCCCTAGGTGCTTGCTTTAATCCATATAAGACTTTCCTAAGTTTAAGTACATGGTTAGGTTTGTCTTGTTGGAGGATCGGTGGCTGGCTAGAGGGGGTGCATAGCCCAAATCGCGTGTATGGTGGAAATCGTCCGTTCGTCACATGCTCGTCTACAATACTCGTTAATGTGCAGCAAAATATACAATAATGAAAGCACAACAAGAATACAAGCACACACAAATACACATGATATACGTGGTTCAGAACCTTAGGGTTCCTACTCCACGGGGTGAGCTCAACGAGCTTGTGTTATGCGCACGACACTAACAAAACTCCTTCTCGACAACACGTCGGAGGTGGAGAAATCTCGTACAAGCAAATACACTAAGTACTACAAGCAAATACAAATACAAGAAGAAATACAAGTAAAGAACACTTTACAAAACTTCGCTTTGATCACTTGCTTGTTGCTTGCTTTGGTTTGCTCTTGAAGGACTAGAATGTAGCAACAATTTCCCTTCAAAATCTTCCCAAAAGTCTTGGGTAAATCCTCCATCTTGAGCTCCATTTATAACCTGCATCGAGCTGATTCCGTGTCCATCATTCAACTAATCATGACCATCAGTCAACTGGTCCTGTAGCCGTTGTCTCACAAAGACTTGATCCACGTTGGCCAAGTTCCAACGGATCCATCATCAGTTGACTGATCATGCCCATCAGTCGAGTGGTCACTGCGATCACTCGATTGGAAAATGTTCTATGCCCAAATTCACCTTGATTAGTCGACTACCATCCCTCGACAGTCGACTGATGGTGTCGGCAGTCGACTGTCAACCCTTGGCAATCGATTGTTTGGCCATAACCTGATCAGTCGAACACCGGTCGAGTCCATCGACCTAGAGTAGTCGACTGACACCTATACCAGTCGACTGATGTCGGGTAAAACCTCAAACACCAAGTTGTTTAAGCATCCGACACTCAGTCTTAGCCACTTGGCCAAGTCCACCTCATCTCTCATGGAGTTCCCCACCGAAGCTCTCTTCCCTCGGCCTACGTCCCTCGGATGCACCAAGTGCACGACTTCGCAATGTCATCCTTCATGTCTCTTGCCCTCGAAGTCTGCTTCACTTGGGTCTCACTCCATTCGATCCCCGTCCAACGGTCCCTCGGATGCACCAAGTGCATGGCTTCACAATGCCATCCTTCACCGACTCAAGGACCCTGAGCCTAATGAACTTGCCAAGTCCTCAAGACTGACCGACACCAAGCCTCATGCTTGGATTTTCCATGCCAAGATGCTTGGACTTTTCACCACCAAGGCTACACACTTGGATTTACGTGGCCAACCCATGTTGGACTTCCCATGACAATCCCGTGTCATAAGTTTTGTCTAACATCAAAATACAGTTTGAGTCAAAACTCGAGTCCGGTCAATCCCATGACCTGGGCCGATTGCACCAACATGTCTAAGTTTTCAAATCCTGGTGGTTGGCTAACATACACCTCTTCTTTGATAAAACCATTTAGAAATGTTGACTTGACATCCATTTGAAATAGTTTAAAACCTCGGTGTGCAGCATAAGCTAGCAGCATTCTAATTGATTCAAGTCTTGCTACGGGTGCGTAGGTTTCCTCATAGTTCAACCCTTCTACTCGACTAAATCCTTTAGCTACTAATCTAGCTTTATTCCTTATAACTTCACCTTTTTCAGCAAGTTTATTTTGAAATACCCATCTTGTTCCTATGATTGTTTTTCCTACAAGTGGGGGTACTAATTCCCAAATTTGACTCCTGGTGAATTGAGCTAACTCTTCTTGCATGGAAATGATCTAATCAGGGTCAAGAAGAGCTTGTTCTATATTTTTAGGTTTGATTTTAGATATAAGTGAAATTTGACTTAGATTTCTATAGGATGCCCTAGTTCGAACTCCTAGATTTGAATCACCTAATACTTGGTTAATTGGATGATTAATACTTTAGATTGATTTGGATTAGGGTTTATGCCCGATTCACTTTCTGGGTTAGGTTTAGGTCTAACTTCATTTCCTAAGTCTTTATTGTTTGATTCAATGTTCACTTCAAATTTCGTAGGATTGTTTTCTTCATCAAATACTATATTAATAATTTTTTCGATTTTTAAGGATTCATTGTTATATACCCTATAGGCTTTACTAGTGGTTGAATATCCTAGAAATATGCCAGTGGTTATTTTAGAGGTAAATTTTCCTAAGTAATCTTTTGTATTTAGTATATGTACCCTACATCTAAGGACTCTAAACTACTTAATGTTGGGTAACTTTCCGTAGTATATTTCATAAGAAGTTCTTAGGTGTCGTTTAATTATTAAAGTTCTATTTTGGACATAGCATGCAGTATTGACTGCTTCTGCCCAAAACCTATTAGGTAAATTATATTCATTCAACATGGTCCTAGCAGCCTCTTGTAGGGTTCTATTATTTTGTTCAACTAATCCATTTTGTTGAGGGGTCCTAGGGCAAGAAAATTCATGGTGGTATCCATTTTGATTACAAAATTAAGTAAACTTATGAATTTTGAATTCTCCACCATGATCACTTCTAATTCTTTAATCCTTAAGTTCTTTTCATTTTCTATTAGTTTACATAAATTAGTAAATTGATCTAAGGTTTCACTTTTGCGTTTTAAGATTTTTACCCAAGTAAACCTATAGTAGTCATCTACTATTACTAAACAATATTGACTATCGTTTAGTGACTTGGTTCCATGTGAGTCAAATAGGTCCATGTGTAGAAGCTCAAGCACATTTTTAGTTCTTTCTTGATTAGTTAATTTATGTGAAGTCTTAACTTGTTTTCCTTGTTGACAAGCATTACATATTTTATTTTCTAGGTTACCTAGTTTGGGTAGACCACTAACTAGACCGTTATGACTTAGTTTATGTATAAGTTTTAGATGGGAGTAGTCCAATCATCTGTGCCACAACCATGATTCCTCTTGTTGTGTCATCAAACACTTAGTTGAGGAGTTTGGTAGGTTTATTGTGTAAACATTATTATTCCTAATTCCCCTAAGTATGATTTTGAGCAATCATTATTTTTAATTAGACATTCATTTGGTGAAAACATAACTTTGTAACTACTATCACACAATTGGATAATACTTAACAGATTAAAACCAAAATTTTCTACTAGTAAGACTTGGCGTATTATGAAGTTGGAGTCAAGCTCAATATCACCTGATCCGATGATTCTGAGCCTCCCGTTGTTTTCAAAAGCTACCGATCCTTGATTTTTGAATCTTAGCTTCGTAAACTTTAGTCAGTCTTCGGTCATATATCGAGAGCACCCACTGTCCAACATCCATTGATCCTACACATATAGTAGTTGGATTGGACATTGGAATTGTAAATTGGTTTAGAAGTTTTTTTTTAACCTAAGATTCATCTCACCCTTTCTACATGATCAATCATGTTACCTTTATATGTTCTATGAGATGGCTTTTTAATTTTACGTAGTTAATTTTAATGATTTGAAAATTAATTAACCTTGGGTTAGATTCAGATTTAACCTTAAGTTAGTTAAGTGAACCTTTCAAAAGATGGCTTCCAAGTCATGGCGAGGCACAGAGGCCTTCTTTGATCGGAACAACAACCACTTCCTTAGACAAAGCCAACTTACGAAATTGTGCACTTAATTCACTTTAGGGTTACATCCTAGTCTAACTAGTTTAGGATGTGGTGAGGTAGCTTCAGCTAGTTCCACTTAGACAAGTGCACCAAGCTAGATACTCCTTATCTAACCCGGATACACGAGACTTCATTTCCCTAATGTACTATCATCTCATCGCGTCCTGATACTATGTTGTCAAGGTTAATTAACCATTGGTCCTATCTAACCGTTCAAAATTAAGCGAATAAAAAAAACTAACTAAGCATGCAAAGCTAAATTAATCAAGTAATTGAGCACACAATTTTAGTATTGGCTCCCCCTAGATCATTGAATCGATACGGTCTATCCACATAATGGATTTGATCTTTGGGAACCCAATACTTGGTTGAACCTAATTGCGATGTTAAAATAGTCTTAGGGACCCATGCTTGGATTCTTCTATTATTACGATTTATGATTGACATGTAGGATCTATTTGTTGTCCTAAATCCAAGTTCGATCTTATTGTACATGACTTTTTGCGATCCAAAAAGTAGGTCAAGACACTTGGATCCCAATGTGAACCTTTCCAGCGATTTCCTAAGCTCTTGAGCTTGCCCTTTCAAGAGAGAATTCTCTTCCTCAAGTTTTTCAACTTGAGTTGAGTTTCCCTCTTGAAATTGACTAGTTGAAGAGGTTAGGGTAGCCTCATGCTTGAGGAGTTTAACCTCCTTAAGCAATGACTCGACTTTAGTCTCGGATTTAGCTAATTTCTTATCTAAAAATTTAATGGCATTATATAAGGTGTTAATTAAATACCGACTTACCTTGATTGAACCTTTTGAATCGAATATGGATCCGTGGCTTATCTTGAATTGGAGCTCGGTGTCGGCTCCGGAATCGGAATCAAACTCAGACTTGTTGTTGGCTTTGGGTTTGGATTTATACTCGGACTCTATCAGTCTTGCCATGAATGCCAAGTTGTTGGCTTGATCTTCTTCTTCATCCGATGATTCCTCCCAAGTTGCATTAAGTGCCTTCTTGCTTTAGGGTTGCTTGTTCTTTAGCCTCGGACATTCGGAGTTGAAGTGACCCTTCTTGTTGCACTCATAGCACTTGTAGCTTTGTGGGGGTTTTGTGTTTTGCTCAATTTTCTTGTCCTTTGATTGCTTTGTAGGTTTCCTTCCTTTTCTAATCATTTTTCGAACTAGGTTGACTAGTTCGGTCTCCATTTCTTCGTCAACTTCCGATTTAGACTCATCTTCTTTGGGAGGGAGCTTGCTTTTTGCCTTTCTTTGGCCTGCATACAAAGCAATACCTTTCTCGACTAGAGTCGAATTAGATTGCTCATGTAATTCAAATTCAGAAAATAGTTCATCTAATCTAATTTTAGATAAATCTCTAGAGACTTTGTAAGCATCAACCATGGATGCTCACAAAGTCGTCTTAGGAAAAGATTTTAAATCATACCTTATTACATCTCAGTTCTCTACCTTTTGTCCAATAGAGTGGAGGTCATTCATTATGTCTTGGATCCGACCATGAAGTTGTGAGGTCGTCTCATTTTCCTGCATTTTTAAGTTAAATAATTTATTAAGGAGCAATACCTGTTTGCATACCTTAGTGTCGGTGATTCCTTCGTGTAACTCGATGAGCATATCCCAAAGGTCCTTGGTGCTGATGGAGGGGCCGACATGGTTGAGTTCCTCCTTGGCCAATCTACATTGCAAGATCTGAGTTTCTTTTGCATCGGCTTCGATTTGACACTTCATTGCATTGGTCCACTTGTCGTAGTCCAATGATTCCCCTTGGTCATTGGTAGGTAAAGCAAAGCCGGTTTGGATAACAATCCACATCTCGACTTGTGTTTTTAAAAAACACTCCATCCGACCCTTCCAATAGTGAAAGTCATCTCTGTTAAAGAACGAAGGTCGAGCAGTGTTATACTCCTCAAGGTGGGTCATTTAAAAAAAAACTTGCAAAGACACAAACAACAAAGAAATTCCAAGACTTGGTCTTGGATTAGTAGTGTGGGAAATAAATTAAAAGAAAATTTTAAATGATAAAAAAATGAGAAGAAAAAGTGTTCGACCGGTGGTTGCACAAAATCTGAGCGCCCCAGCTCTGATACCAAATGTAGGATCGAGAAAACGCTAGAGGAGGGTGAATAGCGTTTGGAAAACTTTTCTTTTCATCGTTAAAATGGAGTAAATTGCAGCGGAAACAAAAGACACAAGTACACAAAGGACTTTTTACTTGGTTCACAGCCAATCGGCTGCTAATCCATGGCCCTGCGATCCTCGATCTCTTCCGAAGGGAAAAACACTAAAAGTCTCTTTCTCGTTGGAGGTAAGAGACAACCGATTACAAAAACAAGAATGTAGAGGAAGAGGTAACAAGCCTACCTCTCCTCTTAGCAACAATAAGTAAGAAAAAAACAAGGACTTAAGAAAGTACCGACAATAAAAGAAGTAGATGCACGTTTTACCGGTGTTACGACATTGTTGAATGAACATGGAGGGTTGGAGCACTTGGGAGCTTTTTGTTAATGGATGAAGGGTGCCTCACCCCTTCTTTTATAGCTTTTCCAAACCCTACCTTGTTGAGATCCAAATCTGAGTCAAACAATCCTATCTTCTCTCATTTTGTGGCTCTTATCTTGACTTTACTCAAAGTGACCAGATTCATTAGTAGTTGATTGATGGTGATCCAATGGATTGTCATTTTTCTCCAGTCGACTGATGGCTTGATAAATCACCTGCAACACATGGTTAGCACAAGAACTGTATAGCGAACAAATATGACAGTCATGTACCATCCGACCTCGACTTAGACCTTCCTCCGAAAGTCTTAGTCGGATCGTCACCAATGGTTGTCCTCGTATGGAGGACACGTCCTTACCATTGCTCCACACTCAGAGCTTACCTTTGGTCCTTCTGACTTGTCACTTAGCTTCCAATCACTTGACCACCGAGGTTCCTCAACTTCCTAAGGTTCTCCTGGCGTCTTTTGACCTGGTCAACTGACCACCGAGGTTTCTCGTCACATCGAGATTCTCCTTGGTGTTGATCCATACGACCACCGAGGTTTCTCGACTTCCCGAGATTCTCCTAGCATCATTGACCTTCGCAAAGCTTAATACATTACCTGCACACTCAACATCACATATGAGATAACAAGATAGCTTAACTTTGAATCTTTGTCATTATCAAAACCTAGGTTCGATTATCTGGTGCCCCTGCACCAACAGGGTTCTAAATTATTCATTCAATATAGTTACGACAGTGTAAGTACAAATTTTATAGTTATAGTATATTGTTTGTTGATTATAATATTAATATATTATAATAATTTTCAGACCGTTCAATCATAGAGAAAAGATTGGATTACTATCTTTAATAAAACTCGTTGTAGCTCATTAAAAGGGTGGATTGGGGAGAGGGTCGAGGCTGCATACGTATGATATGATCGATATAATTTAGTGAATTTATTGTTAAATTTGTATAATTATTTTTAAAAATATTATTAATATGTTTGTTATTCTTAGGATGATATGGTGAGACTGCGAGATGAGTACATTCAAACACAAGAAACCACAGGAGATGACATCGATGCAGTCCAAATTGCATATCAAGTTTGTGATCAGGTCCTCAGTGTTCGTTTTGGATATATTAGAGGACTTGGAAGTGGGTCAAAACCAGTTAGATCCACTTCTTCGGATACCACCTCCTCCCCCAAATTGACTAAAACAACATTGCGTGAAAAGATTAAGTCCACTGAGCAATGATTAGAAGGGACATAAGAGGATCTAGTAAACACTCGAATTTAATTAGCAAGCACCCAAGATGAGTTGGCGTAGGATCGGAGAGTTCCGAGAGAGTGGGGTGAATCTCGGAATATAAACTTTTCTTTTAGATTTTAAAAAACTTTTCTTTTCAAGAGTATGCAAGGGAATTAAATAAATAAGAAATAAAAATAAAGAGACAAATAATTTACTTGGTTCACAACCCTAGTCGGGTTGCTACTCCATAGCCTGTAGCTCTCCAAGAACTACCTCAATGAGCAATCCACTAAATGACCCTCTGACTCGAGAACTCTCGACTTCGGAGGGATTGACTTTTTACAAAGATTAAAAGAAAGATAACAAGCTACCTTCTCTTTGAATTAAAGTACATAAAGTGAAATTACAACAATAAATTAAAATGTACCGACACTTAGTAGCCTTGGAAATAGAGCACGGAGTGTCGGAGTTGTGGCGTTGCAAAGGAATGAAGCTTTTGCGGATGAAGAACATTTGTAATAGCACTAGGACATAGTAGAGAAATATTTTTCGAAGATGGTCATCCATTTCTTTTATAGGCCTTTTCCATTCGACTGGAATGCCCTCTAGTCGACTCCGAATTAGTCTGTCAATATGGTACATCGGTATTTCCAGTCGACTCGTCCTGGTCCAGTTGACTCTATATCACCTGGCTCCGTAACAGGAAGTTTGCCTTTCCAATCGACTGGACCTCCCTAGTCAACTGGATCTCTTGCCATCTTGGTCGCCACATCTCCGATCGATCACCAGCTTATCTTGCCAACTAGGTACCCAGTCGACTGAACAATACTCAGTCGAATGGAGATTAGTCGACTAGAAACTTGTCAGTCAACTTGTTCCCTGCAAAACAAGATTAGCAAAATATATGGTATGAAATGCAATGGAAGTAGTGATACTGCTCGATCTTGACTTCTTAGTCCCATGCGGACTATCCGTCGGATCGACGCCTAACTTTGTCCCCCTATAGAGGACTCAGCCTCACCTCTTCACTCAAGGCTTACCTGCCGGCTGCCTAGCCGGACTTACCATGCTTGACATCCAATTTGACCCACCAGGATTTCTATCAGCTATCCGGTCTCCCTAACCCATCTAGTCTTCATGTCAATTGTCTGGTCTCCTGACCCAATCGGTCTTCATGCCAAATATCCGGTCCACTCGACCCATCTGGACTTTATGCCTAGTGTCCGGTCCTCCTAATCTATCAAGGCTTCTGCCTAGTATCTGGTCTTCCTGACCTACTAGGACTTTCCTGTTAGCCTGCACACTTAGCACATATATCAAACCACAAGTAATTCCTAACTTTAACTATGGTTCATACATCAAAACTAAGGAGTGATGCTCTCTTCACCAATAATCTCTCCCTTTTTGATGTATCACAACACATCAGTTAAAGTTAGGAGAATCGATTTGCAATCTTCAAGTTCAATCATATATTAGTAATGCATCAAGCTAAAAATGTATATGCATGAAATGCTTCCTTACTTTAAATTTCACTAACTTTAAACATTCTCTCTCCCCCCTTTGGCATACATCAAAAATATCATTATTCATCAAATACCAAAATTCAAAGACGAGTTCAAAGTACTTAGATTTTCAACACAAGGACTAAACTTATAAAAGATACTTCTGATAAAAAAATACTAGCTTGACACGTTTCATAAGTATTTCAAAAATACCTAAGCTTTGCAATATAAATATTCATTTCAAAGCACTTTAAGCTTTTTAAAAGACTTAAGTTTTTCAAATTTCAAAAGTGTTTTTTTTTAAATATCTATGCTCTTCAAAATATTTTCAAAGATTAAAACTTTTTTTTAATACTTAAGTAAATAATTCAAAAGTCCTTAAGTTTTTACAAGTGAATTTTTTAAACCAGACTTTCAAAATTTCAAAAGTTTCAAAGTTTGAACTCCCCCTAAAATATTTTTAAGATTTTTCTCCCCCTCAATAAAAGATAGAGTTTTCTAAAAATGCTTTAAATAAAACTAAAATATATTAAATTTTCAAAAATCCACCTTAAATAAAGCTTAAATATTTTTAAAACTCCCCCTTAAATAAAGTTCTTTAAAATTGTAATAGTCTTGAAATTATTTTCTCCCTTTATTCAAAAATTTTAAGTAATGCAATAAGAAATGCCCAAGCATGAATTCCTATTCGTAATTGATAATATACTGAAAATACACATCTAAAAATTGTTCTTAAAGAAAATTTCCAACTCTTTAGTAGCTCAAGTGATATAAAATTATCATTAAGCTTTGGATTAGAGTTAGTCACCTAAGTGATTGATTTGCTTTTTAAACCCCGTTGTGGTTCATGTCGATGCACTGAATCTACATCTGGAACTTGGGGTACATTTCTAACATCTCACACCCATCTTCGTGGCTCAATACACAAATAGGTAGTCATATGTCTTTGTGAGATGCGAAAGCTTACCTAGGTCTATAGGATCATGAAATATAAACTTGACCTAGGCTAGATCGATTTTTTAATTTTCCTTTAAGAAAATAATATTACTTAGTAAAACAAAATAGATTTTGAATAATAAAACATTAAAGAAGCCTAGTCTACTGAGCATAACCCAAGTTGTGTTTAAGAATAACTAAAATTTAAAAGTTACCATAATAACTACATAAGTTCAAACTACATCAACTAGTATATCTAATACAGTCCTAATCTGAAAAAGGAGGTGGATGACTCATGCTCCAAGATCGAAAGATCTCCATCATCTCTCAATGATCATCTCTCTATGTCTGGAGCACCTGCATCGACTCTCTTTGATCCTCTCTCTGCATCTGAACAATCTACATCATCTCAAGATGACGTGCCTGATGTTGCTGCTCCTAACGCTGCATTGCATCCTCCAATCTGGATAATCTCTCTTCTACTGTGGGAGGTGCAGGAAGCCCAAGAAAAGGAGATAGACTATCAAATCCTAGTGCCTTCTGATGCTCAGACTGAGGGTCGGAATGATGCTCTGGGTCAATCTCAGGCTCAAGATGGTGTTGGGGCTGAGGCTGAGGGTCATCTCTCCTCTAGGTTAGGACGTTATTTACATCTAAACCTATTTTAGCTAATGCAAATTGTCTATAACCTATCATGTCATACTCAGAGAGTTGTTTGACGTTACCTGTTGTAACATCAAACCGTAATGTAGCTAGTAAAGATGTGATGACATGACAATAAGGCATATGTGCCTTTCTACTAGTAACTACCCTAGAGTGATGGATGATAGAAAGAAACATTTGTAAACTAATATCTAAGTCTAATCTATGACTAAGTGCATAAAGTAAAAAATGAATGGTAGGGATGCATCAATGCAATGTCCCTAGTGGTAAGTAGCAAAATATAGTTCACTATGACTCTATACAGGGCATAGTCATGCACTCTAAGTCTAGTGGAACTAAAGATACTCATAGATGGAGTTCTCTCCTCACCAAAGAGATGCAAATGTATTCTATCTAATGTGATGTGAGAGTAGGTATCACCATATGGTAACTCCATAGAGGGAAAGCACACTACTGGACATGATGAATGCATAAATCCTAAATGATCTCTCAATAAGGAGGGGGTAAAGATAAAATATTTGCCCTGTACTCTAGTGGAATATGCAAGATCATCAATTCTAGTGAAGTTATTGCAAAACTCAGCACATAGGTCTATGTTAATAGAGTTTTTACAATAAACTAGTTTCTCTAGGCCATAATGTGCTATGACTTCAATGCTAGGTATGTATGATCTACTAAAAAATGATCTACTTATTTATCTAGTAGGCAAGGGAGTATAATTGGTGCTATCAAACCTAATCCTATGTCCCTCAGTGGAAAACCTAATGTCCATACTGGGAGAAAAAGATGACTCTGCCTCAACTACTCTTCTTTTACCCCCTCATTAAATTACAATAATTTAATATTTATGCAAAAATAATTGAAAACAAAGTTTAGAATTGTTACCTCGGCATTATGGATGATATTATATAAGAGATTTGATGACCTAAGTGCTTCAAAGGGTTGAAAAAGGTGTTTGTCAACTATTTTAGTTTGGTGTGAGTCGACTCGGTGCTGCCTTAGCGCTGGTTTTATAAATAAAATCCAGTCGACTGGAAATATTTTAGTCGACTGGACTTGGTCCAGTCGACTGTTAGGGTGTGTTTGGTTGGGGGTTTTTGTTGATAACCTTGTTAGGTTATCAATAAAAATCTTATTTGGTTTAAGTTATGAATAATTACATGGTAATTGTCAATACCTGGTTATGAACAAAAACCTTTTTAAGAAGAATCGAAAAACCTTGGAGAACCAAGGTTTTTATTGATTCCAGGGGTTAAAGAAACTTTTTTCCAATATTACCCCTAGCAATATATTAAATGTCAATTTGTCAAAGCCAAGGCGCTTATCGCCGCCACTGCCGCCGCTGCCGCCACCGCCATCGCGCATCGCTTATCGCCGCCACTACCTGCCGCCGCTTATCGCCATCGCTCGCCGCCATCGCGCCATCGCGGGCCGACGTCGCAAGGCCGCCGCCGACTAATAGCCGCCGCCAATCGCCGCCATCGTTATTGCCGCTGCCGGTCGATCGATCACCGCTGCCGCCGCCGATCGGTCGGGTACCATCGCCGCCTCGATCGATCGGCCGACCGCCGTTGTCGTCCGGCCACCACCGTCGCCGGTGGTCGATCGATCGCCGCCGATCGGCTGCATCGCCGAGACTTTCATCATTAATATTAATATTTCCGTCAAATTGATTGAATAAAGACAAAGGATAATTTAGTAAAATGTTAAACTAAGTTATATATTAAAACCTTCAACCAAATAAGGTTTTTATCTAAGGTTATACTTTATTCCAAGGTTTTGTTTTATTCCCTGGTAATCACATAACCAAGGTTATGCATGATTACTTGAACCAAACACACCCTTATAGATTTACCATTTACTGTGTTCGCTACCCAGTCGACTGGGTTAGTCTTATCATTTATCTACGGTCGTATTCCAATTGATTGTATTAGTTTCAGTCGAATGGAGTTGTATTTTTACCTTTCCGAGGTTTTGAGGCAATTGGACATGGTCCAGTCGACTCTTTTATAATCAATTGGAAATATTCTAGTCGACTGAAATCGATAAAATTTTATGATTAATTTAAAATTTAATTTATTATGGTTGATTTAATTTGATTAGAGTTAATTAAGTTGAGTTGATTAAGCTTATTGAGTTGATTAAGTTAATTAAGTTGACTTGATTAGTTTGATTAAATTGAATTATATTGTTTTAATTTGATTTAAATTGTGTTGAGTTGATTAAGTTAATTTAAATTGATTAAGTTGAATTAAATTTATTAAGTTGATTTAAGTTGAATTAAATTCTAATTCATCTCACCCGATCTATGTTTTCAATACACGTTAATCTTATGTGTTTTGTGAGATGAGGATTCATTTTTATCTTAATTAATTTTAATGAAAAATTTCAAAGTTTTTAAACTGGTGTTAGATTCAAGTTTAGCTTGAGCTAATTAAGTAGGTTTTTCTAAAATTGACTTCCAAGTAGTGGCGAGGCATATAGCCTTCTTGGATATCAGGTGGACCACTTTCTAAGACAAAGTCAATGAAGGAATCAAATACTTGACTCACTTTGGACTAAGCTTTGGTTTAACTAATTAAAGACTTAGTGAGTTAGCTTCGGTCAGTTCCACTAGACTTAGTGCACCAGGTCGTGGCGAGGCATATGACCTTCTTTGGATATCAGGTGGATCACTTTCCAAGACAAAGTCAATAAAAGAATTAAATACTTGACTCACTTTGGACTAAGCTTTTGTCTAACTAGTTAAAGACTTAGTGAGTTAGCTTCGATCAGTTCCACTCAACTTAGTGCACTAGGTCGTGGTGAGACATTTGACCCTCTTTGGATATCAGGTGGACCACTTCCTATACATGCATCTCGAAGAGCTTCCCTAACTTACTATCAGTTCACTTCGTCTTAGTACTAGGTTGTTCAAGTTTAAACTACTTTGTTTCCTATCTAGTCCATTCTAAATTAAGCAAGTAAAGTAAACTAAGACATGCAAGAGCTTAATTAATTAAAGAAACAAGTAAAGTGTTTGGCCCCCCTAAGTGATAACTTGGTTGAGTTTTGTTCATTAAGTGAACTTGACTGTTGGAAACCCAAAATTGGTTCGATCCAACTTGATTGACTAAGCTAGACTTAGGTGTTGGATCGATTTGAGCGCTAGAGGGGGGGGTGAATAGTGCACATTAAAACTTTTCGTTCGTTCGATGTAAAATACGAGGAATAAAGAAATGCACAATGGAAACAAAAGATAACACTATATCTTTTTACTTGGTTCACAGCCTTCGGCTGCTAATCCAAGGCCCTAACGGTCCTAGACTGTGTACGGAGGACAATCCACTAAAATACTCCTCCTCGTTAGAGGTAGGAATGAACGATTATAGGAAAACAATAACACTCAAGGTAGAGGGACACTCCCCCTCTCCTTGTTACGATTAAAGATCCGAAAATAAAATAAATTCACAATTAAGACTCTAAATAAAAGATTTTTATACCAACGACAAAGAAGATCTTGAGCTAAGGTTGAGTCGTCGTCGATCCGGCGGTACTTTGGCATAGTAGAGTCGTCGTAGAAGATTAGCATTGTGGGAGCAATTTGGAGCACTTGGAATGATAGAAAAGGGGTGGAGAAGCCCTACTTTTATAGCCTTGTGAAACCCTAATCGTTGAGATGAGGTTTCATGAGGTGATGCCACCTAGCCCTTGAGAAATGAAGATAAGCTTTGACTCTCCTCGAGGTTGATCCTTGACCAGCAATCGACTGATCAACTCTATCAGTCGACTACTGGAAGCATCAGTCGACTGATACAAGCCATCAGTCGACTGATGGCAGGGTTTCTAGCTGCAATGAAGAGTTAGCTCGAAAATGCGTTTAGTATAAGTAAGCTCGATGGTCATTTACCATCCGATCTCGACTTAGACCTTCCATGGGAAGTCTTGGTCGGATCGACACCAAAGGATGTCCCCGTACAGAGGACACGACCTTACTTACACTCACTCACATGAGCTTACCTCAACCTTTACCTTTGAAGCTTTGCTTCCGATCTTCACCGGAGTCCTTTGGCTTCCTCCGAAGCCCTCCCGGTGTCGCCCGACCACCATGGTTCCCTCCGGGTGCCACTGACCTTCAGCACTTTCTGCACACTTGATTTAGCTCATGAGATAACAAAATGAGCTTAACTTTGTATCGTTTGCTATAATCAAAACTCAGGTTCGACTTAGGTGCCTACTGCACCAACAATCTCCCCCTTTTTGATCTATGACAAATCCATACAAAGTTAAGAAAATAATATGCATTATCATGAAATTGAAATGAAGAATTTAATTTGAAAATTAAGTAGGAGTAATAGAGACTCTCTTTCAAGTACTCCCTCTTGAGGAAACTTCCCCCTTGACTGAGGGTGAGTTTTTTGAAAGAAGGTCTTAACCCTCCCCCTTGATGTTTGCTACTTAGGAAGAGTTTAAGTAATTAACAATTATTTAAAGTTAACTTTAGTATTAAAAATAAGTTTAAGTTAAGAAGATTTTTTAACTTGGCCTTTCTCCCCCTTTTTCAACTAATAGAATTAAGTTTGCAAAAATTAAGTTAGGTAAACATTAACTTTTGGCCATGAGAATATAGATTATGTTACTAAGTTAAGTTATCAAAAAAAAAAATGATCCCTTAACTTTGGCCTTTTCTCCCCCTTTTGCCATTAATCGGAAAGAGTGTTCCACAAAATTTTTAGTTTTAAGTTTTAGTTCCAAGTCCAAGCATGTTCCACATAATTTTGAAAATAATATATTAAATATAAGCTCATCTATTTGTATGTTCAACTCTTTTTGACTTGATTGATATGAAATGATCAATAAGCCCTTATCAGAGTTGGTTAATATAGATGATTATACTCCGTGGTTCATAGCGATGCACTAGCTCTACATTTGGAACCAGGAGTAAGGTCCTAACATCTCACGCCCATCTACGTGACTAAGTACACAAATACATTGATCCTATGTGTTGTGAGATGTGTTGGCTCCTTAAATCTATAGGTACATGATATCTATGGTAATCCCTAAGCTAATTCCATTAATAAGAAAAGTAAATAATAGATTTATAAGAAGTTATGATTAGTAAATCCTACTCTATTACGCACATGCCCAATTTTTATCTTAATAGACTAAATTCGACTTCAGGTAGGGGTTTAGTAAAAAGATCGGCTAGGTTTTGTTGGATCGAATTGAGTGCTAGAGGGGGATGAATAGCGCAAAATAATTTTTCTTTTCGTACGATTAAAACACGAGTGCACAGCAGAAAATAAATAAGAGAAAGCTTTATTTTTACTTGGTTCATAGCCTTCGGTTGCTAATCCAAGGCCCTAATGGTCCTAGACCATGTACGTAGGGCAAATCACTAAAATACTCCTTCTCGTTTGAGGTAGGAGTAAGCGAGTACAAGAGAAAGCCAAGAGTCAAGGTAGAGGGACACTCCCCCTCTCCTCGTTACGATAAAAAGCTCCGAGACAAGAAGAGTAATTTAATAATATGAAAGGGACGAGCTAAATTAACCTTATACCGACGAAAAAGAAATGAAAACTCAAGCTTAGATCGTCGGAGTAGTAGCACTTCATCGTCGTAGAGTCGTCGGAGAGTTGCGGCGTTACGGAGGCTTTTGGAATGCTTTTTGATGATGAAATGGGGAGGAATGGACTTTCTTTTATAGCCCTAGAAGTCCCCTCCTCGAGCACATCAAGATCCTACATCAATGGCCACCTCACCCTTGAAGAAAGGGATGAGTTTTTACTCATCTCGAAGTTGATCCTTGACCAGCGGTTGAACTGATTTCTTGGTCGATTGAACTGATGGCTCAGAAGTTGATTGATCCGATGGCTCAGTAGTTGATTGATCCTTGGCCGGTTGAACTGATGGCTCAGCAGTTGAACTGATTTTTGGCTGGTTGAACTGATTGCCAGAATTTTCGACTGCGATAAAGAGTTAGCTCGAAATATAAGTGAATCTCGACATAGACCTTCCATGGGAAGTCTTGGTCGGATCGTCGCCTAAGGATGTCCCCATACTAAGGACATGACCTCACCTCACTTTACTCACTCGAGCTTACCTCAACATTTACCTTTGAAGCCTTGCTTCCGGTCTCCACCTGAGGTCTTCGGTTCCCTCCGAAGTTCTCCCGGTGTCGCTAGCCTTCAGCACCAGCATTAGCACTTTTATTCACACTCGATTTAGCTCGTGAGATAACAATATGAGCTTAACTTTGTATCGTTTGCTATAATCAAAACTCAGGTTCGACTTAGGTGCCTACTACACCAACAATCTCTCTCTTTTTGATCTATGGAAAACCCATATACAAAGTTAAGAAAATAATATCACGAAGAGTAATAATATGCATGAGAATCAAAAATAATAAAGATTAAGTAGGAGTAGTAGAATTTTTCTTCCAAGTCTCCCCCTTGAGGAAACCTCCCCCTTGACCGAGGGTGAGTCTTGAAAGAAGATCTCAATCCTCCCCCTTGATGTTTGCTATTTTAGGAAGACTTTAAGTAATTAACAATTACTTAAAGTTGTCCTTAGTAAAAAAAACTTAAGTTGGCCCTTTCTCCCTTTTTAGAACAATTAAGTTTAAATAAATTTGCAAAAATTAAAGTTAAGTAAAAGAAAACATTTACTTAACTTTTGGCCATGAGAATAAGTATGAAGTCTTAAGTTAATTTATCAAAAAAAATGATCCCTTAACTTTGGCCTTTTTCTCCCCCTTTTGACATATATCGAAAAGAGTGGGGGGTTTTGAAAAAGGAGAAACTATAGGTATTAAGTTTAAGTTTTCAAGTCCAAGCATGTTCCATATTATTTTGAAAATAATATACTAAAAATAAGCTCATCTATATAATGTTCAACTCTTATTTGACTTGATTGATATAAAGAATCAATAAGTCCTAGTCAGAGTTGGTTAATATATATGATTATACTCCGTGGTTCATGGCGATGCACTAGCTCTACATCTGGAACCAGGAGTAAGGTCCTAACATCTCACGCTCATCTATGTGGCTAAGTACACAAACACATTAGTCCATGTGTTGTGAGATGCATTGACTCCTTAAATTTATAGGTGCATGATATCTAAGGTATGTCCTAAGCTAGTTCCATGAGCATGTAAAGTAAAAAAATAGTAATAAGAAGATATAATTTGTAACCTCCTATTCTACTACGCACATGCCCAATTTTCGTCTTAGTAGACTGAATTCAGCTTCGGGTAGAGGTTTAGTAAATAGGTTTGCCAAGTTGGACTTCGATTCGACGTATTCGAGTTGTATGGCTCCGTTAGTCACATGTTCTCGAATGAAATGATGTTTGACCTCTATATGTTTGGTCCTAGAATGACATATTGGATTCTTAGTTAGGTTAATTGAGCTAATGTTATCTACGTGAATTTTAGTGTTCGTAAAGTCTAACTTAAAATATCGGAGAGTGTGCTTCATCCAAAGAAGTTGAGTGACACACTCACCCATCGCGATGTATTCGGCTTCGGTGGTAGATAAGGCAACATAGTGTTTCTTCCTACTGCACCAACTCACTAGACTTGAGCTGAGAAGTTGACAACAACCACTCGTACTCTTTCTATCGAGCTTACTACCGGCATAGTCTGAGTCGGAGTAGCCAGTTAGTTCGAACTCGGTAGATCTAGGGTACCAAATATCGACATTAAGTGTACCCTTTAGATATCTAAGGATACGCTTGATTAGAGTTAGGTGAGACTCCTTGGCACAGGTTTGGAACCTTACACACATACTTACTGCAAATAAGATATCAGGTCAGCTTGCAGTTAAGTAAAGGAGACTCCCTATCACGCTCATATAGTGTTTTAAGTCAATTGGATTTTCAGTTACATCTTCTTCTATATTTACATTCGTTGTCATTGGGGTATTAATAATTTTAGCGTCTTGCATCCCAAAGCATTTAATTAATTCCCTAGTATATTTGCGTCGGTGTAGGTATATTCCATCTTTAGTTTGTTTAATTTATAGACCTAAGAAGAAACTCAACTCACCTACTAAATTCATTTCAAATTCACTTTCCATAAGTGAAATGAATTCGTTTAGTAGGATCGAGTTGGTGGTTCCGAAGATGATATCATCTACATAGATTTGGGCTATGAATATGTCTTTACCTACGGTTTTTACGAAAAGGGTTGGGTCAACTACACCTTGGTTAAATCCTTTGGACTTAAGATAAATCGAAAGCCTCTCGTACCAAGCTCGAGGAGCTTGTTTGAGTCCATAGAGAGCTTTCTTTAATCTAAGGACATGGTCGGATTTATCTAGACTTTCGAAACCGGGGGGGGGGGGGGGGTTGACTAACATAAACCTCCTCCTTAATATATCCATTCAAGAATGCTGACTTTACATCCATTTGAAACAACTTAAATCCTCGATGTGCAGCATATGCTAATAACATTCGAATGGACTCTAATCTAGCTACTGGGGCATAGGTCTTGTCATAATCTAATCCTTCGACTTGACTAAAACCTTTGGCGACTAATCTAGCTTTATTTCTAACTACTTCACCTTTATCATCAAGTTTATTTCTAAACACCCACCTTGTTCCAACGATTGTTTTATCTTTAGGTGATGGTACTAATTCCCATACTTCGTTCCTAGTGAACTGAGCTAGCTCTTCTTGTATTGTAATAATCCAATCGGGATCAGAAGAGGTTGGTCAATAGTTTTGGGTTCAATTTTGGAAATCAAGGAGATTTGACTAAGATTTCGGTATGAGGCTCTAGTTCAAACTCCTAGGCTTGGATCACCTATCACTTGGTCGATAGGATGATTCATTTGAGTCCTAGTTTGATTTGGGTTAGAGTCATCTATCACTGTGTCGATAGGATGACTCGTTTGAGTCCTAGTTTGGTTAGAGTCATCTACCAATTGGTCGATAGAATGACTTGGTTGACTTAGGTTAGGATTAATACTAGACTTGATCTCTAAATCGGAGTTGAGTCTGGTATGAATCGACTCACTAATTGGGGTTCCCGGGGGTTTTGTAGGTTCGTGTCCTTCATCAAACACTACATTGATAGTCTCCTCGACTCTAAGGGTGTCATGGTTATATACTCTATAAGCTCTACTCGTAGTCGAGTATCCTAGAAAGATTCTGGTCGAGATTTTGGATGTAAATTTCCCTAGGTAATCCTTAGTGTTTAGGATATGTACCTTACACCCAAATATCCTAAAGTACTTGATGTTAGGTATTTTATCGTGATAAATCTCGTACGAGGTCTTAAGGTGCCTCTTTACCATAAGGATCCTATTTTGGACATAGCATGTCGTACTAACGGCTTCCACCCAAAACCTATCGGGTAGGTTATAATTGTTTAACATTGTCCTAGAGGCTTCTTATAGGGTTCTATTTTTACGTTCTACCAGGCTATTCTGTTGTAGAGTTCTAGGGCATGAGAATTCATGGTGGTGTTAATTTAGGTTACAGAATTCTGTAAACCTGTGGTTTTCGAATTCACCACTATGATCACTCCTAAGTCTTTTGATTTTAAGGTTTTGTTGATTTTCTATTAGTTTAAATAGGTTGATTAATTAATCTAGGGTATCACTTTTGTGTTTGATGAACCTAACCCAAGTAAATCTAGAATAGTCATCAATTATGACTAAGCAGAATTAACTCTCATTAAGTGACTTAGCTCCGTGTGAATCAAATAGATCCATGTGTAGGAGCTCAAGAACACTTTTGGTTCATTCTTGATTAGTTAGTTGATGTTGTGTCCTAGATTGTTTACCTTATTGACAAGTATTACATATTTTATTATCCAATTTATTGAGGTTAGGTAAACCTATGACTAAGTCACTCTGACTCATCTTGTGGATGAGTCTTGGGTGCGAGTGACTGAGTCTCCGGTGCCACAACCAAGATTCCTCTTGCCGTGTCATAAGACATTTGGTTGATGAGTTAGTTAAATTAATAGTATAAATATTGTTATTTCTGGTTCCCTTAAGAATTGTTTTAGAAGCTTCATTTGTATTAATTATGCATTCATTTTCTAGAAATATGACCTTATAGTTATTATCACACAATTGGCTTACACTAAGTAAATTATATTGAAAATTTTCTACCAATAAGACATTTTGAATAATAAAGTTAGAGTTGAGCTCAATATCACCTAATCCGATGATTTTGAGCTTGTCATTGTTTCCGAAGGCAACCGATCCTTGTCATTTGAATTAAATCTTCGAAAACTTGAGTTGATCCTCAGTCATGTGTCGGGAGCAACCACTATTCAACATCCATTGATCCTACATGCAAGGTAGTTGGATCGGATATTGGAATTATTAAAGGTTGGTTGTAAATTATTAAACCTAAATCATCTCACCCATATCTACATGATCAAGCATGTTAACCTTATATATTCTTATAAGATGACTTCCAATTTTATTTGATTTAAATTTAATGATTTGAATACTTGTCAATCTTGCGTTAGATTCGGATTTGACCTTAAGCTCATCAAGTCACCTTTTCAAGATCATGACTTCCAGATCGTGGCGAGGCACAGAGGCCTTCTTTGATCGGAAAAATGACCACTTCCTTAGACAAAACCATTTTCAAGAAAATAGAGACTTGACTCACCTAAGACCACTTCCTGGTCTAACTAGTCTAGGATATGGCGAGGAAGCTTCAGCTAGTTCCACTCGGTCAAGTGCACCGAACTAAATACGCCTTATCTAGCCCAAATACACAAGACTCCGCTTTCCTAGCGTACTATCATCTCACCACGTCCTGGTACTATGTTATCAATTATTGACAAGTTATAGTCCTATCTAACCATTCTAAAAAGAAAAATAAAAATAAATAAAGAACCTAATCATGCAATTTCTAAGTTAAAGCACAAATAAGTTTTGTACTGGCTCCCCCTAGACCGTTGAATCGGTTTGGTCTCTCCACATAGTGGATTTGGTCCATGGGAACCCAGTACTGGTTTGATCCTAAATTTGAAATCAAAGCGGTCTTAGGGACCCATACTTGGACACATTTTTTATGTCGACTTACAATAGACATATACGACTTGTTGGTCGTATTTGAGCTAAACCCTAGTCCAGCCTTGTTGTACACGACCCTTTGTGATCCAAGTAGGAGGTCAAGTCCTTTGGATCCCAAAGTAAACCTTTCCAACGTGTTCCTAAGATCTTCGACTTGACTCTTCAAGAGTGAGTTCTCAACTTCGAGCTTTTCAACCCGAGTTGAGTCCTCCTCTCAAACTCGACTAGTCAAAGAGGTTAGGAAGATCTCGTGTTTGAGGAGTTTAACCTCCTCAACTAGGGTCTCGACCTTGGACTCGGACTTAGCTAATTTTCTAGTTAAGATTTTAATTGCACTATAAAGTGTACTGATAAAAGATTGACTTACCTTGAGTGTATCTTTTGAACCGGATGCAGATCCATGGCTTGTCTTGAATAGAGCTTCGCAGTCCGATTCGTCTTCGGTTTCAAATTCGTGTTCTAGTTCCGACTCCATCTCTGATTCAATCGATTTATCCATGAAGACGCGATCATCGTCTTCTTCCTCGGACGCTTAATCCCACGTAGCATTGAGTGCCTTTTTGTGTTTCGGTGCTTTGTTCTTGAGCTTCGAACATTCAGACTTGATATGTCCAAACCTGTTGCATTCGTAACACCTAACATTAGAACTTTTAGGCTTACCTTTGTTGGGTTGAGTGACGGTTCACTTTCGGCTCTTGACCATCCTCCGAACTAGGTTGACTAGTTCGGCCTCCATTTCCGAGTTGACCTCCGAATCGGATTCATCTTCTTCCTCCTTCAGGGGTGTCTTGCTCGCGGTTTTCTTCTTCGAACCTGCAAAAAGTGCTATACCCTTCTCGAGTTCCGAGTTAAACTGTTCATGGAGTTCGAAATCGGAAAACAACTCATCTAATCTAAATTTTGAAAGATCTTTGGAGACCTTGTAGGCATCGACCATGGATGTGTTGGATTTCCGACACCTCGGCGAGTGTGTGTTCGAACATGTTTCGTAAACATGTGCACAACGGAAGGAATAAAATAATAAAACTAATTTATTACAACACACACATCACATGCATACATAGTACAACATGTGTAGACATAACCGTAAATTCAAATTTTGCAATAAAAGGAAACTTAAACTACGTATACCTTACGTATCACGTGTAGCGGGAAAGGCATCAACCGGAACGATCCTCGCTAGAATCGTCTCTATCCGTATCCACACCGAGTATATTCGGGATATCTTCACAAAGTCACGAGCCTCGTCTTCGTACGGGTTACTAGCCTCGTGTTGAAGACGATGTGATCGAGAGAAGATCACGATCCGAATCAAAATTCGGATCCAAAACGAGTCCTCAAAAACTTGCTTCTCCGGAGAGGTATTCGTCAACCGTTTGACGAATCCTTCATCCTCCACCTATGAGGATTAACGGAGATCGAATCCCCGGCAAGTCTACCGCTGTCGGAGCTCCAAACGTCATCTAAATGATGCTCTGATGAGAAGGAAACAAGCTGTCCATAAAACTGGACACCTTTGGTGAAGGAATAAGGGCCAGCCAAAAAGGGAAGGTTGAAGCTCACCTTATTGCCGAACCCAAGGGAGATCACCGGAGCTCCTCCGAAAGCAGCTCGGCGCGGGCAAGAGGGAAGGACAGCACCTTCTGGATGCCGGCAAGGGAGCTAGGTGGTGGGCGGCGGCAAGGGGGGCTGTTGGCGGCGACTTCACCAAGGAGAGGAGGGGGCGGCAACTATTAGGGTTGCTTGGTTTTGGATTAGGGTTTAACAAAAACCCTTAAGCCCTATTTTATAGAGAACAAATTCTCTTAATGGTTTTCGGATCATAACCAAAGGCCTGTTAACCCGCTCCATTAATTTAAGTTAAAATAAACCAAACCATGATGGTTTATTTTAAGTTAAAACGAACCGAACCAACTTTGGTTCATTCGTTTAAAACAAACCAAACCCTTTCGTTTATTCACCTCCATTGGATTAGAACCAAACCAATTTGGTTCATCCATCATGTCTTCATAAGACACGGCCCATCCACGCTTCCATTGCGACTGAAACAATTTCATGCTCGCTCCATGTTTGGTCCAACCAAACCTAGTTTCTCTAGGTCTGAGAATCTCATTCTCAAGCTCATTTTAAATCCTTCGGATTACGCTCGTTGTGCGTGTGACCAAATAGGTTCTCGGTTTATGTTGGTCGTCTATAATTAACCATTAATTATAGAACGATCATGAGTGGCACCTAGTAGTCCATCATGATCCCCAATTAACCGAAAAGATCAACGGTTGATCCAGAACTATTTCTGAAACCCTTCAGCAGGTCGAATGAATCGTGCCCCATTCCCTTCACTCATCTTATACCCACTTGGTTCAGGACATGGTCTATAGTGTCAGTCCCCACTAGGCTAACTACGTCACACCTAGCCCAAGTATCATTTCCTCGTCCTATGGATTCTAATTACTGCACATGTATTGAAGAGTACCTTACTCTAAACATGTAATGCTTTGGCCAAAGACTTTAGTAACAATCCGACGAGAGGTAATGGGTATACATCTCCTCGCAAGGAGTGGTGAATCCTTTATAGGCTATTCAAACACCTTCGATCACTTCGACTTATACCCAATCATCCCGGGTCCACATCTCCT
Organism: Wurfbainia villosa; assembly: GCA_025175895.1. NCBI lineage: Eukaryota > Viridiplantae > Streptophyta > Magnoliopsida > Zingiberales > Zingiberaceae > Wurfbainia > Wurfbainia villosa. The sequence continues at coordinate 88,606,825 of CM045994.1, read as the reverse complement.
CAGAGATGCTTGCTTAAGATGTCAAAGCATAAGTCTTTATGATCAAGATGACTTGAATACTGCAAGTCAAAGGAACATCATACTTAAGCTACAGTAAGAACTTCATTGACATATCTATATATGCAGAGAACCATATGAAGTCTTACAACTGGTCACTCCAATGAACTAGTTACCGTAACTAGCATCCACGATTAACTCCGGACATCACAATGTCTCCAGCCAGTGAGAATCAGCTGCTTGGATACACCAAAGAGTATACCTCGTGCTAGTCTTGACAGAATTGATGGTGTCCAAATCCATCAATTCATCGACTAGGGGTAATTCTGATACATTACAATTACACATGTAGAGATACTCACTAGTTGTGATCCAATCACAAATTCTCTCATGATGTGAATCGTATCGTGGACATTCAGTAAATGAGTTTAAGATATAATCAAATACATGAAAACATGTATACTCAAATAGTGAATCTTCATTTATCATATAAATGGTTCAAACATAAGGCGATTGCCTTAGGACATCTCTCATATATTACTAACAAACTCCCACTTGGCCTAATGCCAATCGCTATAGTATCCAATACCATAAGCTCTAACATGACCCTCAAATTTACTTTGAGGTAATGCCTTAGTCAAAGGATCCGCTAAGTTTCTTTCAGTGGGGATTTTCTCGATTTGTATTTCTTTCCTACTGATGATCTCTCTGATAAGATGATAGTGGCGAAGCACATGTTTGGATCGTTGATGAGACCTTGGCTCTTTCGCCTGTGCAATTGCTCCATTGTTGTCGCAGTAGACCGGTATTGCTTCAACAATGGCTGGAATCACACCAAGTTCATAAATGAACTTCTTGATCCAAACCGCTTCCTTTGCTGCTTCCGAAGCTGCAATGTATTCTGCCTCAGTGGTAGAATCCGCTACAGTGTCTTGTTTGGAACCTTTCCAACTCACTGTGCCCCCATTCAAGGTGAACACGTATCCAGACTGAGACCTGGAATCATCCTTGTCTGTCTGGAAGCTGACATCCGTATACCCGCATATCACCATGTCCCCTTCTCCATATATTAGGAACACATCCTTAGTTCTTCTTAAGTACTTAAGGATTGTCTTAACAGCCACCCAATGATCCATTCCTGGATCAGATTGGTATCTACTCGTGACACTCAGAGCATATGATACATCGGGCCTCGTACATAACATAGCATACATGATAGATCCTATTGCGGATGCATAGGGAATCTTACTCATGCAAATCCTCTCGTCTTCTGTGCGCGGACACATAGACTTCGAAAGGTGTATACCATGCCTGATGGGTAGGAAACCTTTCTTGGATTCCGACATGCTAAACCTCTTTAGCACTCGGTCTATATATGAAGACTGCAAAAGACCAAGCAACCGTTTTGGTCTATCTCTATAGATCTTAATCCCGATGATGTAGGTTTCTTCTCCCAGGTCTTTCATTGAGAATGTCTTGGATAACCAAATCTTCACTGACTGTAAGATTGAAACATCATCTCCTATAAGTAATATGTCATCGACATACAATACTAGGAACACGACTGCACTCCCACTAACCTTCTTGTACACACAAGGTTCGTCTGGATTTTGTGAGAAATCAAACTTTTGATTGTCTCATCAAAACGGATATTCCAGCTCCTGGATGCTTGCTTCAATCCATATATGGACCGTCACAATTTGCATACCTTTGTTTTATCAACCGATGTGAAACCCTCAGGTTGTATCATATACACGTCCTCGAGCAGGTTTCCATTAAGTAAATTTGTTTTCACATCCATTTGTCATATCTCATAATCATAATGAGCCGCTATGGCCAGGAGCATCCGAATGGATTTAAGCATAGCTACTGGCGAATAGGTTTCGTTATAATCAACACCTTGTTTTTGATGATATCCTTTCGCCACTAATCTAGCCTTATAGGTAATCACATTACCATCCATGTCGGTTTTCTTCTTGAAAACCCACTTGCACCCTATAGGCTTGATGCCTTCAGGTGGGTCAACCAAGTTCCAAACTTGGTTTTCATACATGGAATCCATTTTCGACTTCATGGCTTCAAGTCACTTATCCCTTTCTGAACTTGTCAGAACTTCTTCATAACTGGCAGGATTCTCATCATCAATGAGTAACACGTCATTCAATTCACTTACGAGAAATCCATATCTCTCAGGAATATTGCGTGTTCTACCAGATCTACGAAGATGTGGTGTTTCAATAGGTCCAGCCGATTGCTCATCACTATGAGTTACCGGCTATTGTGCTTCACCAGGTATCTCATTAATGTCTATTTGAGTTTCTCGAGCCTCCTCAAGCTCGACGACACTCCCACTATTTTCTTGCAAGAGAAACTCTTTCTCTAGAAACACAGCATGCCTTGAAACAAACACCTTTTGTTCCACAGGATGATAGAATTGGTAACCCCTTGTTTCCTTAGGGTATCCAATAAATAGACATTTATCAGACTTAGCATCCAATTTGTCTAATACAGTCCGCTTCACATAAGCAGGACAACCCCATATCTTCAAGTAAGATACATGAGGTTTCTTACTATTCCATATCTCATATGGAGTAGTAGAGACTACCTTGGTTGGAATTCTGTTTAATAAGTAAACAGTTGTCTGAAGTGCATAGCCCCAAAAGGACTTGGGAAGATTCGCATGATTCATCATTGACCTGACCATGTCCAACAAGGTCCAGTTACGCCTCTCAGATACACCATTATGCTGTGGTGTATATGGTGGAGTCCATTGAGACAATATACCATTGTCTCTTAGATAATCAAGAAACTCTTGACTTAAGTATTCACCACCTCGATCCGATCGAAGTATTTTAATACTCTTATCATGTTGTTTCTCTACTTAATTTCTGAATTCTTTGAACCTTTCAAAGGCTTCAGATTTGTGTTTCATCAAGAACACATACCCAAATCGTGAGTGATCATCGGTGAAGGTAATGAAGTAGCTATAGCCTCCTAATGCTTGAGTTGACATAGGTCCACATACATCAGTATGTATTAGACCTAGTAACTCTCCCACTCGTTCACCTTTTCTTGTAAAAGGTAACTTAGTCATCTTGCCTTTTAAGCATGATTCGCATGTATCGTATGAATCCAATTCAAACGATTCCAGAATTCCACATCGGTGTAATTCGGACATGCGTTTCTTGCTCACATGGCTAAGACGACAATGCCACATGTAGAAGTCTAATTGATTATCCTTTCGAGCACGCTTGTTGCTCACTTCGATATTGAAAATGTCACTGGACACGTCCAACGTATAAATGCCATTGCTCAAAGTTCCAGTTCCATAAAGTACGTCATTCAAAGTTATATAACAACAATTGTTACTAAATGTCAAATGGTAACCATTTCTATTTAAGCAGGAAATAGAAACAATGTTCTTTATTAGAGAAGGAACACAATAGCAATTGTCCAATTCCAAGACTAGTCCACTAGGGAGCTTCAGCAAATAAGTTCCGATGACGACCGCAACAACCTTTGCTCCATTGCCAACTCACAAATTTGACTCCTCTCTGACGAGTCTTGTTCTATTCCTTAGCCCCTGTATGTCATTACATATATGTGAGCCACACCCAGTATCCAATACCTAAGTGTCTAAGGAAATAGAATGACAATCAATAACAAAGATACCTAAAGAGGATGGGGCATCGGATGCCTTCTTCTTCTTCATGGACTCAAGATAAATCTTGGAGTTTCTTCGCCAGTGGCCTTCCTTGCCACAATGATGGCAAGTGCCCTTTTGTGCTGGTTTTGCCTTCTTTGCCTTCTTGTTCTTCCCTTTCTTTTGTTCCTTTGCCTTCCTCTTAGAACCTTTCTTTGAGGAATCAATTAACAGAACCGCCTTCTCCTCATGCTTCACAGAAGGCTCCACAGTCTTCAGCATATTGAGGAGCTCAGGAATAGTGGATTCTAATTTGTTCATCCGATAGTTCATCACAAATTGTGAGAAACTCTTGGGCAAACAATGCAGAATTAAGTCAATACTTAATTCATGATCCATCACAAACCCGAGGGTGGCTAGCCGCTCGATGTACCCGTTCATCTTTAGCACAAACTACACTACAGACGAACCTTCTTGCATCTTCGTGGTCAAGAGGAGCCTGGAGACATCAAACCTTTCGGATCTCGCTTGCTCATCAAACAACTCATGAAGATGGAAGACCATAGTATTAGCATCTATATGCTCATGCTGCTTTTGCAGCTCAGGTACCATCGCCGCTAGCATGATGCAACTCGCCAGCTCAGAATCTGCCACATGCTTCTGATAGACCAACATTTGGTCTGGAGTTGCATCGTCCTTAGGACGGTTGGGAAGAGGCTCTTCAAGGACATATGCTAGCTTTTCCGCCTTGAGAACAATTCTCAGGTTTCTAAGCCAGTCCAGGAAGTTAGGCCCAGTCAATTTGTTTGAATCCAAAATAGTGCGCAAATTCAAAGACGTCATGATCAATCGATTAACCTAGAAATACAAAATGAGCATATATGAGAAAATGATTTTAAAATGCATCAATATACATTTATAAATCCCATTCATTTTTCGAATTTCAAAAACCCCAAAATCACTTCGGGAGATCATAGGTCCATCTCCGAATGGGCTGATATCCATCATAGATATGAACAACCTTGGAGAGAGTCCAACAAGCCATTCATAACTACGATGGTAGGTATCAACTATACCGATTGCATATCACGTATATGCAACTATCACAATGTGCTATCAACTAATTGAATGTTCACACATACATCGGGTTGTTAACACATTAACAAGTATGCATCATATGCATAGCACCCAACTTCACCTCCCTTTACATTGACCTTGGAGAGAGTCCAACAAGCCAATGCTCCAAGTTAAAGCCAACCCATTAATCGAGAAATAGTTTTAATATGGTTAGAGTGCATTCAACCAATTAGCCCAGCTTGGAGAGAGTCCAACAACCAAAGCTAACGATTGACCTCTGACTCTTACCATATTAGTATTAAATTATTCCATAGTTTGAACATGTTCGGGTTCGAGCCGGGCTTGGAGAGAGTCCAACAACCCGAACAAGAAATGGAATTCTGGTTCTAACCATATTAATGGAAGGTGTAGGCTTTAATATTGAGTTAGGGTTTTTATGTCTCATCCTCTTTGCATGCAAATAACTATTATCTACATGGTATGACATACATGGCATACATCTACATGTCACGACACGCATGACATTATGATATGCATCTAATGCAATTACATGACATACAATTATGTCATGTACAATATTTCCTTATATGTCATAACTATTTATGGAAATAAAATATGTTTAAGATTTGATTCTCCAAATTAAATCATGATTAAATTAGGAAATAAATTTCCAAATCTAATCACATATTTTATTTGTGGAAATAGTTGATTAAGGAAAGTCAATTTAGGAAACCAATTTCCTAAATCATCAAAACTACTTATGGAAATAAAATATTTAAAGATTTGATTTCCCAAATCAAATCATGATTAAATTAGGAAATAAATTTCCAAAATCTAATCAAATATTTTATATATGAAAAATATCAATTTCCATAAATACTTCCAACTTTCCAAAAGTAGAAGATTTCCATAAATACTTCTAGACTTTCCAAAATTGAAAAATTTTCATAAATACTTCTAACTTTCCAAAAGTAGAAAATTTCTAGAAATATCATTATGACTATCGCAAAATAATTTTACGATTATGTCGAAACACAACCTGGGCTCTGATACCACTGTTGGGTTTCCGGCACCGCGGCGAGTGTGTGTTCGAACATGTTTCGTAAACATGTGCACAGCGGAAGGAATAAAATAATAAAACTAATTTATTACAACACACACATCACACGCATGCATAGTACAACATGTGTAGACATAACTATAAATTCAAATTTTGCAATAAAAGGAAACTTAAACTACGTATACCTTACGTATCACGTGTAGCGAGAAAGACATTAATCGGAACGATCCTCGCTAGAATCGTCTCTATCTGTATCCACGCCGAGTATCTTCGGGATGACTTCACAATGTCATGAGCCTCGTCTTCGTATGGGTTACTAGCCACGTGTTGAAGATGATGTGATCGAGAGAAGATCACGATCCGAATCAAAATTCGGATCAAAAATGAGTCCTCAAAAACTCGCTTCTCCGGAGAGGTATTCGTCAATCGTTTGACGAATCCTTCATCCTCCACCTATGAGGATTACCGGAGATCGAATCCCCGGCAAGTCTACCTCTGTCGGAGCTCCAAACGTCATCCAAACGATGCTCCGACGAGGAGGAAACAAGCTGTCCAGAAAACTGGACAGCTTTGGTGGAGGAATAAGGGCCAGCCAAAAAGGGAAGGTTGAAGCCACCTTATTGCCGAACCCAAGGGAGATCACCGGAGCTCCTCCGGAAGCAGCTCGACGCCGGCAAGAGGGAAGGACAGCACCTTCTGGACGCCGGCAAGGGAGCTAGGTGGTGGGCGGCGGCAAGGGGGGGCTGTTGGCGCCGACTTCACCAAGGAGAGGAGGGGGCGGCAACTATTAGGGTTGCTTGGTTTTGGATTAGGGTTTAACCCCTTAAGCCCTATTTTATAGAGAACAAATTCTCTTAATGGTTATCGGATCATAACCAAAGGCCCGTTAACCCGCTCCATTAATTTAAGTTAAAATAAACCAAACCATGATGGTTTATTTTAAGTTAAAACAAACCGAACCAACTTTGGTTCATTCGTTTAAAACAAACCAAACCCTTTCGTTTATTCTCCTCCATTGGATTAGAACCAAACCAATTTGGTTCATCCATCATGTCTTCATAAGACATGGCCCATCCACGCTTCCATTGTGACTGAAACGATTTCATGCCCGCTCCATGTTTGGTCCAACCAAACCTAGTTTCTCTCGGTCTGAGAATCTCATTCTCAAGCTCGTTTTAAATCCTTCGGATTACTCTCGTTGTGCGTATGATCAAATAGGTTCTCGGTTTATGTTGGCCGTCTATAATTAACCATTAATTATAGAACGATCATGAGTGGCACCTAGTAGTACATCATGATCCCCAATTAACCTAAAAGAACAACGGTTGATCCAGAACTATTTCTGAAACCCTTCAGCAGCTCGAATGAATCGTGTCCCATTCCCTTCACTCATCTTATACCCACTGGGTTCAAGACATGGTTTATAGTGTTAGTCCCTGTTGGTGCAACAATGCCCCAAGCATTTATATATATTTTGATGTTTGGATAATCATCTAAGTTAGGCAATATTTTGTGATCTAATTGTATACATGTTTAAGTGACAGGAAAATCCAAGTATGAAGACTTGGTAAAAGACAAGTCCAAGTGTGATCTTGGCAAAGAGAAGTCAAGGAAAGGTCTTGGCAGCATAAGTCCAAGCATGTAGTCTTGGCGGCGTAAAGTCCAAGCAGTCCTTGGAAAAGGAAGACCAAAGGAAAGTCTTGGCGGCATAAGTCCAAGCATGTAGTCTTGGCGGCGTAAAGTCCAAGCGTACTTTGGCAAAGAAGAAACCTAAAGCATGACGAAACCGAAGGAAGCTTTTGAAGGCAAGCGCATGGATGGAGTCGTGGACTCAGAGAAATCCTAGAGGCGCAAGGCTGATGGAGAAGCTAGAAGGTTAAGTCTAGGCTTAGGTTATATTTTTCAAGTATGAATTAGTCATGACCGAACATGGTGTCGGCCGAATCTGAAAATATAGCATTAGAGTTTGGAAGGTCTTATCACCGATGGTGGTTATCCGCCGAATCGATGACGATCGACTGATCATGCGTATGTCGGGCAATGATCGCCATTCATTGGCGATCGCCATTAACAATAGCCCGTAGTCGATCGCTGGGTATTTAGCAAGATCATCGAATCGCCATCGCTGGCCGATCGATAGTCTTCTGCTATGGCGGCGACGGTAAATCCCGCAATCCGCTGCTCGTGGAAGCCATTAGAATCGGCGTAGGTGATCGATGAAAGTCATCAATCGACTGATAGACCTCCAACGGGAAAAAGAGGCTCTTTCCTATAAAAAGAGCCCAAGGGGAGCAAGAAGAGCCTAATGCATATATTCTGATCTTCCTTCTAAGCTCCTACAAGTTTTCCAAAGCTTTCTAAGTATATTAATCTCCTTTCTCCTCTCAAATCTTCATTGTCATCTTTTGTAAGAAGAGGAGGTCTTTGTAAAGAGAAAGCTTCATAGTGAAATTGCTTGGGTTGATCCACCTTAAGGATCGCCGTGGAGTAGGAGCGTTATCTCCGAACCACGTAAAGGCTTTGTTAGCATTGGTTTTTGTTTTTACATATATTACTTGTGTTTGCTTCCGCTAATTATTTTTGTAGAAACGAAAAGAGCTATTCACCCCCCCTCTAGCCTTCAAACGATCCCCAACAAGTGGTATCAGAGCCCTGATCGCATCGGAAGATCTAGCAATCAACCGGAGCAAAGATGGCATTTCAAGAGGTGTATAGCACGGCGAGGCCTCCGTTCTTCGACGGCAACGATTTTGGATATTGGAAAGGTAGGATGGAGTATTATTTAATGAACGATATTGAAAATTGGTTTAGCATTGTAGATGGTTTTGAGAAGCCGGTCGACGAATTCGGAGCACCACTACCGACAAAGGATTGGACAAGAGAGATGGCCAAGAAAGCACAAGCGAATGCAAAAGCAACGACCACACTTCAATGTGGTCTATCCAAGGAGCAACTATCTAAGGTCGAGCCTTCAACTCCGCAAAAGAGCTTTGGGAGAAGCTCATCGAACTCCAAGGATCCAAAGAGACAAGAAGGGCCAAGAGGGATCTTTTGATTGGCCAACTCCAGAGCTTCACTATGAAGACAAATGAAACGGTGAGCCAAATGTACGGGCGCTTCAAGAAGGTAGTCAACGGACTACACGTTATAGGTGAAAAGGTCGACAACCGAGACCTTGTGAGGTATGTACTACAAGCCTTCCCTAGGACCACCTTATGGGCCTCAATGGTAGATGCCTATAAGGTCTCTAGGATCTTTCATTAGTTAAATTAGATGAGTTATTTGTGAATTTCAATTACATGAACAAGCTAACACTTCATCCAAAGAGAAGGGTATAGCTCTTTTGTAGGAAAGAAGGAGAAGAAGAAGAAGGAGAAGAAGGAAGTGTCTTCCTCATCCGAATCCGAGGAGGACTCATCAAGTAGTGAGGATGAGTTATCGGCAAGTGAGGTAGCACATTACGTCAAGAAATTTGGTGGGAAGTCAAGGAGGCTCACCAAGAAGGATGTGAAGAGGATGTTTCAATCCTCAAGAGGTAAATCTTCTAACAATTCAAATTCTATCATCTAACGTGTAACTTGTTTTGGTTGCAACAAGAAAGGGCATATAAAGCCCAAATTGCCGGAACTAAAGAAAAAGGAGGAGAAGGATAAGAAGAAGAAGGAAAAGAAGAAGAAGGAGGCAATGTTGGCACAAACGTGGGACACTCTAAGTATGGAGGAGTCTTCCGACGATGAAGAAGTTTGCCATTCAACCCGAACTTAGCCCTCATGGCATTGGAAAGAACCGGAAGCTCAAGCGAGAGTCTTCCTCCTCTTCAAGTGATGAATCATCATCAAGTGATGATGATGAGGTAAATGACTCACCCAAAGTAGATTTACTTTATAAGACTATTGCATGTTTACAAAATGCTTTAAATAGATCAAAAACTAGGATTAAGGATCTAAAATTAGAAATCAAATCATTTAAGAATATAGATGCATCATGTGATAAATCATCTAGTGATGATAATGTACTCTTAGGGATGAAAATGATGAGTTAAGAAAAGAAATAAGTAAATTAAGAACATGCCTAGAAAAGTTCACTAATGGTTCCAAATATCTAGATATGATTATTAAGGAACAAAGGGCAATTTACAATAAGGCCGGTTTAGGATATAGACCTAAGGAGAAAGAGGTAGCATTTGCATCCCTAGTTAGTAGAAAATCCATGATTAAAAGCAAGGGGAGAGAAAGCATGGGTACCAAAGAAATTTATAATTGATGCTAGTGGTCCTAAGATTTGGGTACCTAAGGATTGTGTTTTTCATGTGACATAGGTAGAAGAACCAAGCTTGTGGATAGTTGATAGTGGGTGCTCAAAGCATATGACCGGGATGAGAGAAAATTCTCCACTATCAACCACACTAGCAAAGGAAAAGTGTCTTTGGTAATAGCGGCAAACTTAAAATCTTAGGAAAGGGCACCATTGAGGTATCTCCCAATCTTGCTATTCATAAAGTTCTATTAGTTAAAAATATGAAATTTAACTTACTTAGTGTAAGCCAATTATGTGAGGCAAATTGTGAGGTTAAATTTGATTCCTCAAAATGTTTATAAGACACAAAACTATAAACGATTGCATGTTAGTAGGCTTTAGAAAATCAAATATATATTATGTTGATTTATCCTATGCTACTAATCCTTCCACTAAGTGTCTTATTGCAAAAGAGGAAGAAAGTTGGCTTTGGCATAGGAGACTAGGTCACATAAACATGAAGAATATAGCCAAAATAGCAAATTGAAGCTAGTCAAAGGATTGCCTAGAGTCAAATATCTCAAGGACAAGATGTGTGATGCTTGCCAAGAAGGAAACAATCAAAACATCACACAAAGGTAAAAATTTACTTAGTACCGCTTTACCATTAGAATTACTACATATGGATTTATTTGATTGCCATAGTACCCCATCTATAATTGGTAGTAAATATTGCTTGGTAATAGTAGATGATTTTTCTAGGTTTACTTGGGTGTTTTTTTTGAAAAATAAGGATGAAACCTTAGAAATAATCATAGGATTTAGCAAAAGAGTAGAAAATGAAAGAAAACTCAAAATCAACCGGATCCGTAGTGATCATGGTGGAGAGTTTGAGAATTCTAACTTTTCAACTTTTGCTTAGAACAAGGGTACAAGCATGAATTTTCTTGTCCTAGAACACCCCAACAAAATGGGGTTGTGGAAAGAAAAAATCGTGTCCTACAAGAAGCGGCTAGGACAATGCTTAATGCATATTCCTTACCTAGCTACTTATGGGCGGAAGCGGTTAATACCGCTTGCTATATCCAAAATAGGGTATTAATTCATAGGTTTTTAGGAAAAACTCCATTTGAATTGTGGAATGGTACAATTCCAACAATTCATTATTTTAAGGTCTTTGGATGTAAAGTCTATATCTTAAATACCAAAGACAACCTAAGTAAATTTGAGTCCAAAGCGGATGAGGGAATCCTAGTTGGATACTCATCCACTAGTGTAGGATATAGAGTCTACAATAAAAGGACTCAAAAGATTGAAGAATCTTCAAATGTTCAATTTGATGAAACTTCAAATACATACCCTAGAAAATCCCCTATTGATGATGACATAAATAATGAAAATCAAGAAATTACCAAACAATTTCAAGATTTAAACTTAGGGGGTAATAATCAAGGGGGAGGATTGGATCAAGGGGAAGTAAGGGATGATTCCGATAATGAACATAGAATTGAAGTAGATCATGATCAAACTCAACTTGATACACCTCCTAGAACCATAAGAGTTCATCAAAGTCACCCATTAGATCAAATTGTGGGTGAATTATCTCAAGGAGTTAGGACTAGGTCATTCCATAGGGACCCTACTAGTCATATAGCTCTAATTTCTCAAATTGAGCCCAAAAACATTAAAGATGCATTACTTGATCCGGATTGGATCTTAGCAATGCAAGATGAATTGCTCAATTTGATAGGAGTCAAGTGGGAGTTAGTTCCTAGACCAAGTGAAAACACTATTATTACTACAAGATGGGTCTTTAGGAACAAACTAGATGACCAAGGGAATATCACTAGAAATAAAGCACGATTAGTTGCAAGGGTTTTAATCAAGTTGAAGGACTTGATTATGATGAAACATATGCCCCGGTTGCTAGATTAGAGTCCATTAGAATACTTTTAGCATATGCCTCCTATATGGGTTTCAAACTCCATCAAATGGATGTCAAATCGGCATTCCTAAATGGGTTTATTAAGGAAGAGGTGTATGTAGAACAACCTCCCGGGTTTGAAAATATGGACTACCCAAACCATGTATACAAACTTAGGAAAGCCTTATATGGTTTGAAACAAGCTCCCCGGGCTTGGTATGAAAGATTGTCAACTTTCCTAATCTCCAAGGATTTCAGAAGGGGTAGTATAGATCAAACTCTCTTTATAAAGTCAACATCTAAGGACATTTTTGTAGCCCAAGTGTATGTTGATGACATTATCTTTGGGTCAACAAATGATGAGCTTCTTGAAGACTTTATTCAAAATATGGAAAAAGAGTTTGAAATGAGTCTAGTTAGAGAATTAAATTTCTTCCTAGGTTTGCAAGTTAAACAAACTAGTGAAGGAATTTACATTTATCAAACCAAATATGCTAAGGAAATGATTAAGAAATTTGGTTTGGAAAATGCTAAGGTAGTGTCAACTCCAATGGCAACCAATGCCAAAATAGATAGTGATAGTGAAGGAAAACAAATAGATCTTACCCTTTATAGGAGCATGATTGGTAGCCTCTTGTATTTAACCGCTAGTAGACCCGACATATTATTTGCGGTTGGTATGTGTGCTAGGTATCAATCATGTGCTAAGGAATCTCATTTAGTTGCCGTTAAAAGAATTTTAAGATATGTCAAGGGCACACTAAATGTAGGTCTATGGTACCCTAGGACTAGGTCTTTTGATTTAATTGGGTATACCGATTCCGATTATGCCGGGTGCAAATTGGATAGGAAAAGTACTAGTGGTGGATGCCAATTTCTTGGGTCCTCCCTAGTTAGTTGGAGTAGTAGGAAGCAACTTTGTGTTGCTTTATCAACCACCGAAGCCGAATATGTTGCTATGGGTGGTTGTGTAGCTCAACTATTATGGATGAAACATACCTTAGAAGATTATGAGCTAACTTACTCCAACATAAAAGTACTTTGTGATAATGTGAGCACCATTAACTTGACCAAAAATCCGGTGCATCACTCTAGGACCAAGCACATTGAAGTGAAACATCACTTCATTAGAGACCATGTGGCAAAGGGGGACATTGAGCTTAATTACATTGAATCTAAGTCCAACCTAGCCGACATCTTTACCAAGCCTCTCCCCGAACTAGAATTTTCATCACTTAGGAGAGAACTTGGGATGTGCTTTGTAGAATAGAAATGTAGGTTTGCATGATCTATAGAAATACTAGGATTTATACCTTTAACCATCTCACAAAACACTTAGGAAACCATGATTTTTGTATTGAGCCACCTAGACAACATGTGAGATGTTAGGGAGATGCACTTGGTTCATCATGCTTGTTATGATGCATTACTATGAACCAAAGTGTCATCTAGAAACATTAATCCTTCATTGGACCAATCATTGGGAAGGCCTATGTACGATTAATGTGCATATAGCTCCAAGAATATGATTGGAAATGTCAAATAAAATAAAATATAAACTATGTCTATCAAACCTTGAGAAACAAATTCCTATTGATAAGCCAAAGTGATACAAAGTTTTGCAAAGATATCATAACTTTTGCAAAATCTCAAGATTGTGTCAATATCAAAATCTAGAGGTAATATACTTTTAAAATAATTTTTCCTTGATAGGAAATGATCTAACAATATTACCCACAAAATTTTGTGATTTTTTGATCTTTATTGAATTAATTAGCCATTTATGGCGCATCGGCGCATGCATTGGTTCAGATGCGATTCGGGTCGGCCGGTCGATCGATCACCATCGCCGATCGCCATTTATCGGCGTCGGAATGATCGACGATCAAAATCATTCGTATGCGATCGCGCGGCCGATCGATCCATCGCTGACCGACTAACGGCAACGAACATCGATGTCGCGGCTTTTAGGGCTTTCCACCGGTTCGACTTCGCTAAACCTCTCGATTTCTCTTTCTTTCCTCTTCCGACGATCCTCCACCGCACCTCTTAGCCGTTTTGTTTTCCGAGATCACATCGGTCCCATTTGGAGTGCTCTCCAACTCGAGAAGCTTCTCGTGTCCTCTCCGCGCTTCTAGGTCCAGACACTTGCTAGGGTTCCGTGGTCCAAGACTAATCCTTGTTCACCATGCCACCTAGGTATATTTTCTTTCATGATCAATGTTTTGTTTTGTTCCTATGATTTTCACTAACCCATGCTTATCTGTCTTGCTCATGCATCATCAACCTACATTGTGCATTTTTTTGTTGTCTTTTCGCCCATTTAGAATTAAGCATGTTGCTACTAAGCGCACCCGGGCACCTCCGACCAATGAGGGCCCGTCGAACCCTCAACCCTCTGTTGATCCTAGATTTCCAAATTCCGCCCTTGAAAGTGCTTTCATAAAAACAAATTCCAACTTATTCCACCTAGGTCAATGGATTCCAAGTTTCTTAAAGACTTTTGTTTCGACATTGTTCAAATCATCCAACATTACAACCTTGAGTCGCTGGTCTTTTGTGAACATCACGTTAAACATCACCTTCTCTCAATTTTTCAACAACCTACGACTGGTTGGAGATGGGCTGAGATACCGGACTCGCGTTGCTCAGCGCGATCTGGATTTCAGTCCCCAGATCTGGACCGATTTTCTCGGATGTCTTCCTTCCGAGAATGATTTCACTCTATATCCATCTTGGAGTGAACCTCTTCCATCTCCCTTTCGAGGAGATTTCTTTAGATTCCCTTCATGACTACCTTTCTATCACTATCCTCGACCTTTGAACACCAATTTATTTCAATCACAAGAACTGCTCTCTCGACAATGTCCTTTATAAGGTCATTGCTCATTGTCTTCTTCCCATATAGTTACCCGTGGTTTGGCCTTGGTTCGCCTCCACATCTACTTCTCATGCATTTCTTTCACAATACTTAGACATTAACATTGGTCTAAATACCTTCCAATGCATCATTCATTTCATAAGACCAAACAATGGGAAGGTTCACATACCATTTGACTCAGTGAGGCATTGATGTGAATATAGGAGTCATTAAAATCATGAATAGGAAATATGATCGATGACTGACTGAGTTTCTCATTGGCGGGCCAAGGCCGGCCAGAGGATCCGTCTCGGGACCCAAAGACGGCGCGGTAGCGCTCCGGCACCGAGAGGATGCCGCCGCGAAGGTGTTGGCCGAGGATGGTGCGCAGGAGTAGCCGAGGGTGGTGCCGCAGGTGTTGCCGAGGGATCGCCGCAGGGAGGCCGCAGCGATACTATTCTACCGCACATCCCTCGCTGCCCGCTTCGATGCTTTATGAGCGGGTGGACACACATCAGAGGAGTTGTGCAGAGCATCGTGAGCTCCTCTCCTCGTGAGAGGGTGCATCGGCACAGCAGCAGGACATCTTGGCGATTCTCCGCCTGCCGCACTGGACACCCACCTCACGATGGTTCGCCATCCGCACCGATGGATGCCGCGACGACTACGATCGTTAGATCGCTTGTTTTGTTATTCTCTTTTGGCCGTATGTACGGCATAAACTCCTACTTATGTAATGACTTTGATTGATGATATGAAATTGTTTTTATTCACTTTCTATTAGTGCCTACAATTTATTGTTTATCAAGTTTAGAAGTTGAGAATATAGTACTGAAGTTATGAATGTTGATACGATACAATTACACTTTTGTGTCATAATTTTGTTGTTTTAAATATCGTATCAATCCATTAATCGATGAACATATTTTTCGCCTAATATTTTTCATATGTTATATTAGTCGAATAAAATGTGTATGCCAAGTTTCGTGATTTTGGACACCCACGTAATTTTCTACGATTTTCAAACTTTGATCAAAAAACTCAAATTCAGATTTATTCGATATCACGATCGCATTATTGGCAATGATCGCCATGGTCGCAGCTGATCGCTGATGCTCTATTCCAACCAAGTTGTCACCGCTTTTGGAATGGAAAGTGGTTTTTCATCGGTTAAAAGGTTCAATTTTGGACATTATACAATTTCCACAATATATATATGATACCTTGTATGGAAAGGCGGATTTTCTTGGTGCACTGGTTTAGGGGGAGCTAAATCCCTTATTTATATAATTGTTGGTGCAAGACTAGGACATATTTGCCTATTGCTTATGTTTTGTTTATCATGAAACATGTCTTGGATTTAGGGGGAGCTTCATATCAATTTTATACCTTTGTTCAAGATGTGTTAATTATAATTCTTTCCTGCACTTATTGAATAACCTCTTCCCTTTTTGTTGTATGTCAAAGGGGGAGAAGGGACATTGAAGTTAGAATTCATATTGAAATATATTTATGTAGTTAAAGGTCTAACTTAAATGATTGCCAAACATCAAAAGGGGAGATTGTTGGTGCAACAATGCAACAAGCATTTATATATATTTTGATGTTTGGATAATCATCTAAGTTAGGCAATGTTTTGTGATCTAATTGTATACATGTTTAAGTGACAGGAAAATCCAAGTATGAAGACTTGGTAAAAGACAAGTCCAAGTGTGATCTTGGCAAAGAGAAGTCAAGGAAAGGTCTTGGCAGCATAAGTCCAAGCATGTAGTCTTGGCAGAAAGTCCAAGCAAATTTGGAAAAGGAAGACCAAAGGAAAGTCTTATGCATAAGTCCAAGCATGTAGTCTCAAGGCGAAAAGTCCAAGCGCATTTTTGGCAAAGAAGAAACCTAAAGCATGACGTTTAAACCAAGGAAGCTTTCAAGGCAAGCGCATGGATGGAGTCGTGACTCAGAAATCCTAGAGGCGCAAGGTCGATGGAGAAGCTAGAAGGTTAAGTCTAGGCTTAGGACATGGTGTCGGTCGAACTGGCCTTTAAAATATAGCATTAGAGTTTGGAAGGTTGTTATCGGTGGTTATCCTCCGAATCGATGACTGATCGACTCGACTGACCGGATACGCCGGGCAATGATCGCCATCATTGCCGATCGCCATTAAATCGTGGCGAGCCGATCGCCGGCTATTTAGCAAGATCACCGAATCGATCGAACTCCGGGGCGATCGATAGTCTTCCGCTGGCGACGATGGCAAATCCCGCAAATCCGCTCGTCTTGCCGTTAGAATCGGGCCGATCGTGATGAAAGTCATCAGTCGACTGATAGACCTCCAACGGGAAAAAGAGGCTCTTTCCTATAAAAAGAGCCCAAGGGGAGCAAGAAGAGCCTAATGCATATATATTCTGATCTTCCTTCTAAGCTCCTACAAGTTTTCCAAAGCTTTCTAAGTATATTAATCTCCTTTCTCCTCTCAAATCTTCATTGTCATCTTTCTTAAGAAGAGGAGGTCTTTGTAAAGAGAAAGCTTCATAGTGAAATTGCTTGGGTTGATCCACCTTAAGGATCGCCGTGGAGTAGGAGCGTTATCTCCGAACCACGTAAAGGCTTTGTTAGCATTGGTTTTTGTTTTTACATATATTACTTGTGTTTGCTTCCGCTAATTATTTTTGTAGAAACGAAAAGAGCTATTCACCCCCCCCCCTCTAGCCTTCAAACGATCCCTTACAGTCCCCACTAGGCTGACTACATCACACCTAGCCCAAGTATCATTTCCTCGTCCTACGGATTCTAGTTACTGCACATGTATCGAAGAGTACCTTACTCTAAACATGTAATGCTTTGGCCAAACACTTTAGTAACAATCCGATGAGAGGCCATGGGTATACATCTCCTCGCAAGGAGTGGTGAATCCTTTATAGGCTATTCAAACACCTTCGATCACTTTGACTTATACCCAATCATCCCGGGTCCACATCTCTTCAGAGATGCTTGCTTAAGATGTCAAAGCATAAGTCTTTATGATCAAGATGACTTGAATACCGCAAGTCAAAGGAACATCGCACTTAAGCTGCAATAAGAACTTCATTGACATATCTATATATGCAGAGAACCATATGAAGTCTTACAGCTGGTCACTCCAATGATCTAGTTACCATAACTAGCATCCACGATTAACTCCGGACATTACAATGTCTCCAGCCAGTGAGAATCAGCTGCTTGGATACACCAAGGAGTATACCTCATGCTAGTCTTGACAGAATTGATGGTGTCCAAATCCATCAATTCATCGACTAGGGATAATTCCGATACATTACAATTACACATGTAGAGATACTCACTAGTTGTGATCCAATCACAAATTCTCTCATGCTGTGAATCGTATCGTGGACATTCAGTAAATGAGTTTAAGATCTAATCAAATACATGAAAACATGTATACTCAAATAGTGAATCTTCATTTATCATATAAATGGTTCAAACATAAGGCGATTGCCTTAGGACATTTCTCATATATTACTTACAGGATACCCACAAGGTAGTCCTAGGAAATGAGTTTAGTACATACCTAATAAGGTCGCGGTTTTCGACCCTTTGTCCGATTGCATGTAGGTTGTTGATGATATCTTGAACGCAAGCGTGAAGTTGCGTCACCGTCTCGTGTTCCTGCATTTTTAGATTATATAACTTATTGAACAAGAGATTGCGCTTACATACCTTGGCTTCATCGGTCCCTTCGTGTAGCTCCACTAGTTTTGTCCAAAGATTCGTTGCACTGATGAAGGGACCGACGTGATTAAGCTCCTCCTTGGACAAGCTGCATTGGAGGATTTGAGTCGCCTTGGTGTCGGCTTCGACTTGTCTTTTTTTAGCATTGGTCCATTGGTCATAATCCAAAGATTCGCCCACTTCGTTAGTCGGAAGTGTTAATCCCATTTGGATTATGATCCACATCTCGATTTGAGTCTTAAGGAAGCACTTCATCCGACCCTTCCAATAACGTAAGTCATCTCCGTTGTAAAACGGAGGTCGAACAGTGCTAAAACTCTCGAGATGGGCCATTGATACAAAAAACAAGAGAATGAAGCAAAAAAACCTAACAACAACACAAACGATCGAAATGTCCCAAGACTCACGTCTTGGATTCGTAGTGCAGGAGAAAAAAAACTAAACGAATGAAAGAGAGAAAAAATTCAAAATAAACAGAAATAAAAAAGAAAAAAAATCTGTAAAAAGCTAGATTGGTGGTTTCACCAAATCTTAGCACCCCCTGCTCTGATACCAATTGTTAGATCGATTTGAGCGCTAGAGGGGGGGTTAATAGAGCAAAATAATTTTTCTTTTCGTACGATTAAAACACGAGTGCACAACGGAAAATAAATAAGGCAAAGATTTTTTTTACTTGGTTCACAGCCTTCGACTGCTAATCCAAGGCCCTAATGGTCCTAGACCGTGTACGGAGGGCAAATCAATAAAATACTCCTCCTCGTTGGAGGTAGGAGTAAGCGAGTACAAGAGAAAGCCAAGACTCGAGGTAGAGGGACACTCCCCCTCTCCTCGTTACGATAAAAAGCTCCGAGACAAGAAGAGTAATATAATAATATGAAAGGGATGAGCTAAATTAAACTTATATCGATGAAAAAGATATGAAAACTCAAGCTTAGATCATCGGAGTAGTAGCACTTCGTCGTCGTAGAGTTGTCGGAGAGTTGCAGCATTGCGGAGGCTTTTAGAGAGATTTTTGATGATGAAATGGGGAGGAATGGACCTTTTATAGCCCTAGAAGTCCCCTCCTCGAGCACATCAAGATCCTACATCAATGGTCACCTCACCCTTGAAGAAAGGGATGAGTTTTTACTCATCTCGAAGCTGATCCTTGACCAGCGGTTGAACTGATTTCTTGGCCAGTTGAACTGATGGCTCAATAGTTGACTGATCCTTGGCCGGTTGAACTGATGGCTCAGCAGTTGAACTAATTTTTGGCCGGTTGAACTGATTGTCAGAATTTTCGACTGCAATAACGAGTTAGCTCAAAATATAAGTGAATTCGACGGCCACTTGCCGCCCGATCTCGACATAGACCTTCCATGGGAAGTCTTGGTCGGATCGTCACTTAAGGACGTCCCCATACGAAGGACATGACCTCACTTCACTTTACTCACTCGAGCTTACCTCAACATTTACCTTTAAAGCCTTGCTTCCGATCTCCACCTGAGGTCTTCGGCTCCCTTCGAAGTCCTACCGGTGTCGCTAGCCTTCAGCTCCAGCATTAGCACTTTTCTGCACACTCGATTTAGCTAATGAGATAACAATATGAGCTTAACTTTGTATCGTTTGCTATAATCAAAACTCAGTTTTGACTTAGGTGCCTACTGCACCAACAGGTTTGACTTGGATTCCACGTATTCGAGTTTGTATGGTTCCGTTAGCTACATGTTCTCGAATAAAGTGGTGTTTGACCTCTATATGTTTAGTCCTAGAGTGGCATATAAGATTTTTGGTTAAGTTGATTGAGCTAATATTATCTATGTGAGTTTTAATATTGTTGAAGTTTAAGTTAAAGTCTTGGAGAGTGTGCTTCATCCAAAGAAGCTGAGCCACACACTCACCCATCACGACGTATTCAGCTTCGGTGGTAGACAAGGCAACACAGTGTTGCTTCCTACTTCACCAACTCACTAGACTCGAGCCGAGAAGTTGACAACAATCACTCGTGCTCTTTCTATCGAGTTTACTACCGGCATAGTCCGAGTTGGAGTAGTCGATTAGTTCGAACTCGGTAGATCTAGGGTACCAAATACCTTCGCTTAGTGTGCCCTTTAGATATCTAAGGATACGCTTGACTAAGGTTAGGTGAGACTCTTTGGCATAGGTTTGAAACCTTGCGCACATACTTACTGCGAATAAAATATTGGGTTGACTCACAGTTAAGTATAGAAGACTACCTATCGTACTCCTATAGTATTTTAGGTCGATGGGCTTTCCTTCTAAGTCCTCTCCTATATTGAAATTAGTTGCCATGGGTGTATTGATGGTTTTAGCATCTTGCATTTCAAAATGTTTAATTAATTCCCTAGTATATTTTTGTTGATGTAAATATATTCCATCCTTAGTTTATTTAATTTGTAGTCCTAGAAAGAAACTCAATTCACCTACTAAATTCATTTCAAATTTACTTTCCATAAGTGTCGCAGCACCTTCCGCTCAACTTCAGCATCGCATACTTCTAAGTCTTGAGGAAAAATATCTGGTATGAAGAAACCGTAAGCACACATACGTAACTGGAAGAGGGTTGGATCGACTAGGCCTTGGTTAAACCCTTTTGACTTAAGATAAATTGAAAGCCTCTCGTACCAAGCTCGAGGAGCTTGTTTGAGTCCATAAAGAGCTTTCTTTAGTTTAAGGACATGGTCGGGTTTATCTAGACTTTCGAATTCGAGGGGTTGGTTAACATAAACCTCTTCCTTAATATATCCATTCAAGAATGCTGACTTGACATCCATTTGAAATAATTTAAATCCTCGATGTGCAACATATGCTAACAATATTCGGATGGATTCTAGTCTAGCTACTAGGGCATAGGTCTCATGGTAATCTAATCCTTCGACTTGACTAAACCCTTTAGCGACTAATCTAGCTTTATTTCTAACTACATCACCTTTATTATCAAGCTTGTTTCGAAAGACCCACTTCGTTCCAATGATTGTTTTATCTTTAGGTGGTGGTACTAATTCCCAAACTTCATTCCTAGTGAATTGAGCTAGCTCTTCTTGCATTACAATAATCCAATCGGGATCAAGAAGGGCTTGTTCAATGGTTTTGGGTTCGATTTTAGAAATCAAGGAGATTTGGCTAAGATTTCGGTATGAAGCTCTAGTTCGAACTCCTAGACTAGGATCACCTATCACTTGGTCGATAGGATGATTCGTTTGAATCCTAATTTGACTTGGGTTAGGGTCACCTATCACTTGGTCAATAGGATGACTCGTTGGACTTGGGTTAGATTAATACTAGACTCGATCTCAAGGTCGGAGTCGAGTCTGGTATAAATAGGTTCACTAGTTGGTGTTGCTATGAGTTTTGTGGGTTCATGTCCTTCATCGAACACTACATTAATGGTCTCTTCAACTCTAAGGGTGTCATGGTTATATAGCCTATAGGCTCTACTTGTAGTCGAGTATCCTAAGAAGATTCCGGTTGAGGTTTTGGAGGTGAACTTTCCTAGGTAATCCTTAGTGTTCAGGATATGTACCTTACATCCAAATATCCTAAAGTACTTGATGTTAGGTACTTTATCGTGATAGATTTCGTACGAGATCTTAAGGTGCCTCTTTACCATAAGGATTCTATTTTGGACATAACAAGTCGTACTAATGGCTTCTGCCCAAAACCTATCAGGTAGGTTATATTCATTTAGCATTGTCCTAGTGGCTTCTTGTAGGGTTCTATTTTTACGTTCGACTAGGCTATTTTGTTGTGGGGTTCTAGAACATGAGAATTCATGGTGGTATCCATTTAGGTTATAGAAATATGTAAACCTGTGGTTGTCGAATTCACCACCATGATCGCTCCTAAGTCTTTTAATTTTAAGGTTCTTTTGATTTTCGATTAGTTTAAACAAATTGATTAGTTGATCTAGGGTATCACTTTTGTATTTGATAAACCTAACCCAGGTAAATCTAGAATAGTCGTCAATTATGACTAAGAAAAATTGACTTCCATTAAGTGGTATGGCTCCATGAGAATCAAATAGATCCAAATGAATGAGCTCAAGCACACTTTTGGTTCATTCTTGTTTAGTTAGTTGATGTTGTGTCTTAGATTGTTTACCTTGTTGACAAGCATTACAAATTCTATTGTCTAAGTTGTTAAGGTTGGGAAAACCTCTGATTAAGCCACTCTGACTCATCTTGTGGACGAGTCTTGGGTGCGAGTGACCGAGTCATCAGTGCCACAACCAAGATTCCTCTTGCTGTGTCATAAGACACTTGGTTGAAGAGTTAGGTAGATTAATAGTATAGATGTTACTATTCCTAGTTCCTTTAAGGATTATTTTAGAAGTTTCATTTGTTTTAATTACGCATTCATTTTCTAGAAATATGACCTTATAGTTATTATCACACAACTAACTTTTGTTAAGTAAATTATATTCAAAATTTTCAACTAGTAAAACGTTTTGAATGACAAAGTTTGAGTTGAGCTCAATATCACCTTATCCGATGATTTTGAGCTTGCTGTTATTTCCAAAAGCTACCAATCCTTGTCGTTTGAATCGAAGCTTCGAAAACTTAAGTTGATCTCCGGTCATGTGTCGGGAGCAACCACTGTCCAACATCCATTGATCCTACACACAAGGTATTTGGATCGAATATTGGAATTTTAAGATTTGGTTGTGAATTATTAGACCTAGATCATCTCACCCATTTCTACATGATCAAACATGTTATCCTTATATGTTCTTGTGAGATTTCTCCAATTTTACTTGATTTAAATTTAATGATTTGAAACTAGTCAACCTTGCATTAGATTCGGATTTGACTCTAAGCTCATCAAGTCACCTTTTCAAGATCTTGGATTCTAGGTCGTGGCGAGGCACAGAGGCCTTCTTTGATCAAAAAAATGACCACTTCCTTAGACAAAGCCAATTTCGAGAAAATAGTAACTTGACTCACATGAGACCACTTCCTGGTCTAACTAGTCTAGGATATGGCGAGGTAGCTTCAACTAGTTCCACTCAGTTAAGTGAACCGAACTAGATACGCCTTATCTAGCTCGAGTTCCCAAGACTTCGCTTTCCTAGCGTACTATCTTCTTGCCGCGTCCTGGTACTATGTTATCAAGTATTGACGAGTTATAGTCCCTATCTAACCATTCTAAAAAGAGAAAAAAAAAACCTAAGCATACAATTTCTAAGTAATAGCACAAACAAATTTTGTACTGGTTCCCCCTGGACTATTGAATCGGTTTGGTCTTTCCACATAGTGGATTTGGTCCTTTGGAACCCAATATTGGTTGGACCCTAATTGAGAAATCAAAGTGGTCTTAGGGAGCCATGCTCAGACAAGTTTTTTTATGTTGACTTACAATCGACATATACGAATTGTTTATCGTATTTGAGCTAAACCCAAACCCAACCTTGTTGTACATGACCCTTTGCGATCCAAGTAGGAGGTCAAGTCCCTTGGTTCCCAAAGTGAACCTTTCCAACGTGTTCCTAAGATCTTCGACTTGATTTTTCAAAAGTGAGTTCTCAACTTCGAGCTTTTCAACTCGAGTTGAGTCCTCCTCTTGAACTTGACTAGTCGAAGAGGTTAGGGAGACCTCGTGTTTAAGGAGTTTAACCTCCTCAACCACGATCTCGACCTTGGACTCGGACTTAGCTAACTTCCTAGTTAGAAACTTAATTGCATTATATAAAGTACTAATGAGGGACTGACTTACCTTGAGCGTATCTCTTGAATCGGATGCGGATCTGTGGCTTGTCTTGAATAGTGCTTCATAGTCAGACTCATCCTCGGGTTCAGATTCTTGCTCAGGTTCGCACTCTGGCTCCGATTCGGTTAGTTTAGCCATAAAGACGAGGTCATCATCTTCTTCCTCCGATGCCTCTTCCCACGTAGCGTTGAGCGCCTTCTTGAACTTCGGTGCTTTGTTCTTGAACTTCGGACATTCTGACTTGATGTGTCCAAACCTATTGCATTCATAACACTTAATGTTAGAACTAGCTTTAGATTTACCTTCCTTGGGTTGAGTGACGGGTCATTTTCGGCTCTTAATCATCCTCCGAACTAGATTGACTAGTTTGGTCTGTTGGGTTTCCGGCACCGCGGCGTGTGTGTGTGTTCGATCACGTTTCGTAAACATGAACACAGCGGAAGCAATAAAAATAATAAATCTACATTTATTACAACACACACAACACACGCATGCATATTACAACAAGTGTAGACATAACCGTAAATTTAAATTTGCAATAAAAGGAAATTTATCTACGTTAAACCTTTCGTATGACGTGTAGCGGGAACGGCATCAACCGGAACGATCCTCGCTAGAATCGTCTCTATCCGTATCCATGCCGATTTCCTCAGGATGACTTCGCTAAGCCACGAGCTTCGTCTTCGTACGGGTTACTAGCCTCGTGTTGAAGATGACGTGATCGAGAGATGATCACGATCCGAATCCAAATTCGGATCCAAAAACGAGTCCTCAAAACTCGCTTCTCCGGAGAGGTATTCGTCAGCCAATTGACGAATCCTTCGTCCTCCACCTCAGAGGATTACCGAAGATCGAATCCCCGGTAGTTTAGCCGCTGTCGGAGCTCTAACCGTCGTCCAAACGACGCTCCGACGAGAGGAGAAGAAGCTGTCCAGAAAACTGGACAGCTTGGTGGAGGAGTAGGCGCCGGCCAAAACAAGGAAGCCAAGTGCTCACCTTTTCACCGAAGCCTAGGAAGATCACCGGAGGGTCGCCGGAGGATCACCGCGCTGAAGCTTGACGCGGCAAGGACTTGGACGGTGGCACAAGAGCTGGCGGCAATGGAGTTGGCGCCAAAACTCCAAGGAGAGGAGGTGGGCGGCAACTAGGTTTAGGGCTATTGGATTAGGGCTTAATTATCCATTAAGCCCTCTTTTATAGAGAACTAATTCTCTTAATGGTTATTGGATCATAACCATTAGGCCCGTTAACCCGCTCCATTAAGATAAGTTAAAATAAACCAAACCATGATGGTTTATTTTAAGTTAAAACGAACCGAACCAACTTTTGGTTCATTCGTTTAAAATAAACCAAACCCTGTGGTTTATTCTCCTCCATTGGATTAGAACCAAACCATTTTGGTTCATCCATTATGTCTTCATAAGACACGGCCCATCCACGCTTCCATTGCGACTGAAATGATTACATGCTCGCTTTATGTTTGGTCCAACCAAACTTAGTTTCTCTCGGTCTGAGAATCCCATTCTCAAGCTCGTTTTAAATCCTTCGGATTACGCTCGTTGTGCGTGTGACCAAATAGGTTCTCGGTTCATGTTGGCCGTCTATAATTAACCGTTAATTATAGAACGATCATGAGTGGCATCTAGAAGTACATCATGATCCCCAATTAACCGAAAAGATCAACGGTTGATCTAGAACTATTTCTGAAACCCTTCAGCAGCTCGAATGATTCGTACCCCATTCCCTTCACTCATCTTATACCCACTTGGTTCAGGACATGGTCTATTGTGTCGGGCCCACTAGGTCGACTACGCCACACCTAGCCCAAGTATCATTTCTCGTCCCACGGATTCTAGTTACTCCACATGTATCGAAGAGTACCTTACTCTAAACATGTAATGCTTTGGCCAAAGACTTTAGTAACAATGACGAGGCCATGGGTATACATCTCCTCGCAAGGAGTGGTGAATCCTTTATAGGCTATTCACCTTCGATCACTTCGACTTATACCCAATCATCCGGGTCCACATCTCCTTAGAGATGTTTGCTTAAGATGTCAAAGCATAAGTCTCCATGATCAAGATGACTTGAATACCGCAAGTCAAAGGAACATCGCACTTAAGCCACAGTAAGAACTTCATTGACATATCTATATATGCAGAGAACCATATGAAGTCTTACGGCTGGTCACTCCAATGAACTAGTTACCATAACTAGTATCCACGATCAACTCCGGACATCACTATGTCTCCAGCCAGTGAGAATCAGCTGCTTGGATACACCAAGGAGTATACCTCGTGCTAGTCTCGACAGAATTGATGGTGTCCAACTCCATCAATCAATTGACTAGGGATAATTCCGATACATCACAATTACACATGTAGAGATACTCACTAGTTGTGATCCAATCACAAATTCTCTCATGCTGTGAATCGTATCGTGGACATTCAGTAAATGAGTTTAAGATCCAATCAAATACATAAACATGTATACTCAAATAGTGAATCTTCATTTATCATATAAATGGTTCATACATAAGGCGATT
This sequence comes from Wurfbainia villosa, assembly GCA_025175895.1. Taxonomy (NCBI): domain Eukaryota; kingdom Viridiplantae; phylum Streptophyta; class Magnoliopsida; order Zingiberales; family Zingiberaceae; genus Wurfbainia; species Wurfbainia villosa. The sequence goes on along the minus strand of CM045994.1, from coordinate 88,580,054 downwards.
GCCTTAGGACATCTCTCATATATTACTAACAGACTCCCACTTGGCCTAATGCCAATCGCTACGGTATCCAATACCATAAGCTCTAACATGACCCTCAAACTTATTTTGAGGTAATGCTTTAGTCAAAGGATCCGCTAAGTTCCTTTCAGTGGGAATATTCTCGATTTGTATTTCGTTTCTACTGATGATCTCTCTGATAAGATGATAGCGGCGAAGTACATGTTTGAAACGTTGATGAGACCTTGGCTCTTTCGCCTGTGCAATTGCTCCATTGTTGTCGCAGTAGACCGGTATTGCTTCAACAATGGCCGGAATCACACCAAGTTCATGAACGAACTTCTTGATCCAAACCGCCTTCGCCGCCCGGCCGCAATGTATTCTGCCTCAGTGGTAGAATCCGCTACAGTCTCTTGTTTGGAACTTTTCCAACTCACTGCGCCCCCATTCAAGGTGAACACGTATCCAAATTGAGACCTGGAATCATCCTTGTCTATCTGGAAGCTGGCATCCATATACCCGCGTATCACCATGTCCCCTTCTCCATATATTAGGAACACATCCTTAGTTCTTCTCAAGTACTTAAGGATCGTCTTAACAGCCACCCAATGATCCATTCCTGGATCGGACTGGTATCTGCTCGTGACACTCAGAGCATACGATACATCGGGCCTCGTACATAACATAGCATACATGATATATCCTATTGCGGATGCATAGGGAATCTTACTCATGCAAATCCTCTCGTCTTCTGTGCGCGGACACATAGACTTCGAAAGGTGTACCCCATGCCTGATGGGCAGGAAACCTTTCTTGGATTCCGACATGCTAAACCTCTTTAGCACTCGGTCTATATATGTAGACTGGGAAAGACCAAGCAACCGTTTCGATCTATCTCTATAGATCTTAATCCCGAGGATGTAGGTTGCTTCTCCCAGGTCTTTCATGGAGAATATCTTGGATAACCAAACCTTAACTGACTGTAAGATTGACACATCGTTTCCTATAAGTAATATGTCATCGACATACAATACTAGGAACACGACTGCACTCCCACTAACCTTCTTGTACACACAAGGTTCGTCTGGATTTTGTGAGAAATTAAACTTTTTGATGGTCTCATCAAAACGGATATTCCAGCTCCTGGATGCTTGCTTCAATCCATAAATGGACCATCGCAATTTGCATAACTTGATTTTATCAACCGATGTGAAACCCTCAGGCTGTATCATATACACGTCCTCGAGCAGGTTTCCATTAAGGAAAGCCGTTTTCACATCCATCTGCCATATCTCATAATCATAATGAGCCGCTATGGCCAGGAGCATCCGAATGGATTTAAGCATAGCTACAGGCGAATAGGTTTCGTCATAATCAACACCTTGCTTTTGACGATATCCTTTCGCCACCAATCTAGCCTTATTGGTAATCACATTACCATCCATGTCGGTTTTCTTCTTGAAAACCTACTTGCACCCTATAGGCTTTATGCCTTCAGGTGGGTCAACCAAGTTACAAACTTGGTTTTCATACATGGAATTCATTTCCGACTTCATGGCACCAAGCCACTTATCCCTTTCTGAACTTGTCAGCACTTCTTCATAACTGGTAGGCTCCTCATCATCAATGAGTAACACGTCGTTCGATTCACTTACGAGAAATCCATATCTCTCGTGAATATTGCGTGTTCTACCAGATCTACGAAGATGTGGTGTTACAATAGGTCCAAATTGATTGCTCATCACTATGAGTTATCTACCGTTGTGCTTCACTAGGTATCTCATTAATGTCTATTGGAGTCTCTCGAGCCTCCTCAAGCTCGACGACACTCCCACTGTTTTCTTGCAAGAGAAACTCTTTCTCTAGAAACACAGCATGCCTTGAAACAAACACCTTTTGTTCCACAGGATGATAGAATTGGTAACCCCTTGTTTCCTTAGGGTATCCAACAAATAGACATTTATCAGACTTAGCATCCAATTTGTCTGATACTGTCCGCTTCACATAAGCAGGACAACCCCATATCTTCAAGTAAGATACATGAGGTTTCTTACTATTCCATATCTCATATGGAGTAGTTGAGACTACCTTAGTAGGCATTCTGTTTAACAAGTAAACAGCTGTCTGAAGTGCATAACCCCAAAAGGACTTGGGAAGAGTCGCATGATTCATCATTGACCTGACCATGTCCAACAAGGTCCGGTTACGCCTCTCAGATACACCATTATGCTGTGGTGTATAGGGCGGAGTCCATTGAGACAATATACCATTGTCTCTTAGGTAATCAAGAAACTCCTGACTCAAGTATTCACCACCTCGATCCGATCGAAGTATTTTAATACTCTTGTCATGTTGTTTCTCTACTTCATTTCTGAACTCTTTGAACCTTTCAAAGGCTTCAGACTTGTGTTTCATCAAGAACACATACCCAAACCGTGAGTGATCATCGGTGAAGGTAATGAAGTAGCTATAGCCTCCTAATGCTTGAGTTGACATAGGTCCACATACATCGCATGTATTAGACCAAGTAACTCTCCCACTGCTCACCCTTTCCAAAGGTAAAGGTAACTTAGTCATCTTGCCTTTTAAGCATGATTCGCATGTATCGTATGAATCCAATTCAACGATTCGAATTCCACATCGGTGTAATTCGGACATGCGTTTCTTTGCTTATATGGCCAAGACGACAATGCCACATATAGAGTCTATTTGATTATCCTTCGAGCACGCTGTTGCTCGCTTCGATATTGAAAATGTCACCGGATACGCCCAACGTATAAATGCCATTACTCAAAGTTCCAGCCCATAAAGTACGCCATTCAAAGTTATATAACAACAATTGTTACTAAACGTCAAATGGAAACCATTTCTATTTAAGCAGGAAATAGAAACAATGTTCTTTATTAGAGAAGGAACATAATAGCAATTGTCCAGTTCTAAGACTAGTCCACTAGGGAGCTTCAGCAAATAAGTTCCGATGGCGACCGCAGCAACCTTTTCTCCATTGCCAACTCGCAAATTTGACTCCCCTTTGACAAGTCTTCTTCTATTCCTTAGCCCCTGTATGTCATTACATATATGTGAGCTACACCCAGTATCCAATACCCAAGTGTCTAAGGAAATAGAATGACAATCAATAACGAAGATACCTGAAGAGGATGGGGCATCGGATGCCTTCTTCTTCTTCATGGACTCAAGATAAATCTTGCAGTTTCTTCGCCAGTGGCCTTCCTTGCCACAGTGATGGCAAGTGCCCTTTTGCGCTGGTTCCGCCTTCTTTGCCTTTTTGTTCTTTCCTTTCTTCTGTTCTTTTGCCTTCCTCTTAGAACCTTTCTTTGAGGAATCAACAATGAACCGCCTTCTCTCATGCTTCATGTAAGGCTCCACAGTCTTCGATATTGAGGAGCTCGGGAATGGTGGATTCCAATTTGTTCATCCGATAGTTCATCACAAATTGGAGAAGCTCTTGGGCAAACAATGCAGAATTAAGTCAATACTTAACTCATGATCCATCACAAAACCGAGGGTAGCTAGCCGCTCGATGTACCTGTTCATCTTTAGCACAAACTGCACTACAGACGATCCTTCTTGCATCTTCGTAGTGAAGAGGAGCCTAGAGACCTCGAACCTTTCGGATCTCGCTTGCTCATCGAACAACTCATGAAGATGGAAGACTATAGTATTAGCATCCATATGCATATGTCGCTCAGTACTGTACCATCGCCGCTAGCATGATGCAACTCGCCACCGAGACCGCCACATGCTTCATAGACCAACATTTGTCCGAGTTGCATCGATCCTTAGGACGGAAGAGGCTCTTCAAGGACATATGCAAGCTTTTCCGCCTGAGAACAATTCTCGTGTTTCTAAGCCACCCAGAAGTTAGGCCCACTACTTGTTCAATCCAAAATAGTGCGCAAATTCAAAGACGTCATGATCAATTTATTGACCTAGAAATACAAAATGAGCATATATGAGAAAATGATTTTAAAATGCATCAATATACATTTATAAATCCCATTCATTTTTCGAATTTCAAAAACCCCAAAATCACTTCGGGAGATCGTAGGTCCATCTCCGAATGGGCTGATATCCATCATAGTTATGAACAACCTTCGAGAGAGTCCAACAAGCCATTCATAACTACGACGGTAGGTATCATCTATACCGATTGCATATCACGTATATGCAACTATCACAATGTGCTATCAACTAATTGAATGTTCACACATACATCGGGTTGTTAACACATTAACAAGTATGCATCATATGCATAGCACCCAACTTCACCTCCCTTTACATCGACCTTGGAGAGAGTCCAACAAGCCGATGCTCCAGGTTAAAGCAAACCCATTAATCGGGAAATAGTTTTAATATGGTTAGAGCGCATTCAACCAATTAGCCCAGCTTGGAGAGAGACTAACAACCAAAGCTAACGATTGACCTCTAACTCTTACCATATTAGTATTAAACTATTCCATGGTTTGAACATGTTCGGGTTCGAGCCGGGCTTGGAGAGAGTCCAACAACCCAAACAAGAAACGGAACTCTGGTTTTAACCATATTAATGGAAGGTGTAGGCTTTAATATTGTTTAAGGGTTTTATGTCTCATCCTCTTTGCATGCAAATAACTATTATCTACATGGCATGGCATACATGGCATACATCTACATGTCACGACACGCATGGCATTATGTTATGCATCTAATGCAATTACATGGCATACAATTATGTCATGTATATGTTTCCTTATATGTCATAACTATTTATGGAAATAAAATATGTTTAAGATTTGATTCTATAAATCAAATCATAATTAAATTAGGAAATAAATTTCCAAATCTAATCACATATTTTATTCATGGAATTATTTGATTAAGGAAAATCTATTTAGGAAACCAATTTCCTAAATCATTAAAACTACTTATGGAAATAAAATATTTTAAGATTTGATTTCCCAAATCAAATCATGATTAAATTAGGAAACAAATTTACAGAATCTAATCAAATATTTTATTCATGGAAAATATCAATTTCCATAAATACTTCCAACTTTCCAAAAGTGGAAGATTTCCATAAATACTTCTAGACTTTCCAAAATTGAAAAATTTCCATAAATACTTCTAAATTTCCAAAATTAGAAAATTTCTAGAAATACATTATGACTATCGCAAAACCATTTTTACGATTATGTCGAAACACAACCTGGGCTCTGATACCACTGTTGGGTTTCCGGCACCGCGGCGTGTGTGTGTTCGATCACGTTTCGTAAACATGAACACAGCGGAAGCAATAAAAATAATAAATCTACATTTATTACAACACACACAACACACGCATGCATATTACAACAAGTGTAGACATAACCGTAAATTTAAATTTTCAATAAAAGGAAATTTATCTACGTTAAACCTTTCGTATGACGTATAGCGGGAACGGCATCAACCGGAACGATCCTCGCTAGAATCGTCTCTATCCGTATCCACGCCGAGTTCCTCGGGATGACTTCTCTAAGCCACGAGCTTCGTCTTCGTACGGGTTACTAGCCTCGTGTTGAAGACGACGTGATCGAGAGATGATCACGATCCGAATCCAAATTCGGATCCAAAAACGAGTCCTCAAAACTCGCTTCTCCGGAGAGGTATTCGTCAACCAATTGACGAATCCTTCGTCCTCCACCTCAGAGGATTACCGGAGATCGAATCCCCGGTAGTTTAGCCGCTGTCGGAGCTCTAACCGTCGTCCAAACGACGCTCCGACGAGAGGAGAAGAAGCTGTCCAGAAAACTGGACAGCTTGGTGGAGGAGTAGGCGCCGGCCAAAACAAGGAAGCCAAGTGCTCACCTTTTCACCGAAGCCTAGGAAGATCACCGGAGGGTCGCCGGAGGATCACCGGCTGAAGCTTGGACGCCGGCAAGGACTTGGACGGCGGCACAAGAGCTGGGCGGCAATGGAGTTGGCGCCGAAAACTCCAAGGAGAGGAGGTGGGCGGCAACTAGGTTTAGGGCTCTTGGATTAGGGCTTAATTATCCATTAAGCCCTCTTTTATAGAGAACTAATTCTCTTAATGGTTATTGGATCATAACCATTAGGCCCGTTAACCCGCTCCATTAAGATAAGTTAAAATAAACCAAACCATGATGGTTTATTTTAAGTTAAAACGAACCGAACCAACTTTTGGTTCATTCGTTTAAAATAAACCAAACCCTTTGGTTTATTCTCTCCATTGATTAGAACCAAACCATTTTGGTTCATCCATTATGTCTTCATAAGACACGGCCCATCCACGCTTCCATTGCATCAAACGATTTCATGCTCGCTTTATGTTTGGTCCAACCAAACCTAGTTTCTCTCGGTCTGAGAATCCCATTCTCAAGCTCGTTTTAAATCCTTCGGATTACGCTCGTTGTGCGTGTGACCAAATAGGTTCTCGGTTCATGTTGGCCGTCTATAATTAACCATTAATTATAGAATGATCATGAGTGGCACCTAGTAGTACATCATGATCCCCAATTAACCGAAAAGATCAACGGTTGATCCAGAACTATTTCTGAAACCCTTCAGCAGCTCGAATGATTCGTGCCCCATTCCCTTCACTCATCTTATACCCACTTGGTTCAGGACATGGTCTATTGTGTTAGTCCCCACTAGGCTGACTACGTCACACCTAGCCCAAGTATCATTTCCTCGTCCTACGGATTCTAGTTACTCCACATGTATCGAAGAGTACCTTACTCTAAACATGTAATGCTTTGGCCAAAGACTTTAGTAACAATCCGACGAGAGGCCATGGGTATACATCTCCTCGCAAGGAGTGGTGAATCCTTTATAGGTTATTCAAACACCTTCGATCACTTCGACTTATACCCAATCATCCCGGGTCCACATCTCCTTAGAGATGTTTGCTTAAGATGTCAAAGCATAAGTCTCCATGATCAAGATGACTTGAATACCGCAAGTCAAAGGAACATCGCACTTAAGCCACAGTAAGAACTTCATTGACATATCTATATATGCAGAGAACCATATGAAGTCTTACGGCTGGTTACTCCAATGAAATAGTTACCATAACTAGCATCCACGATCAACTCCGGACATCACTATGTCTCCAGCCAGTGAGAATCAGCTGCTTGGATACACCAAGGAGTATACCTCGTGCTAGTCTCGACAGAATTGATGGTGTCCAACTCCATCAATTCATTGACTAGGGATAATTCCGATACATCACAATTACACATGTAGAGATACTCACTAGTTGTGATCCAATCACAAATTCTCTCATGCTGTGAATCGTATCGTGGACATTCAGTAAATGAGTTTAAGATCCAATCAAATACATGAAACATGTATACTCAAATAGTGAATCTTCATTTATCATATAAATGGTTCATACATAAGGCGATTGCCTTAGGACATCTCTCATATATTACTAACATGGTCTCCATCTCCAGATCAACCTCCGACTCATACTCGTCTTCTTCCTTCGGGGGTGGCTTACTTGCGAGCTTCTTCTTTGAACCTGCAAAAAGGGCTATACCTTTCTTGGGTACCGAATTAGACTGTTCGTGGAGTTTGAATTTTGAAAATAATTCATCTAACCTAATTTTTGATATGTCCTTAGTGTTGGGAAGTATACTGAAAGCCTAGCTCTTTTGTATGAACATTTTTATTTTGAAATAAGAATCACATGATCATTGTTTGCACTTTATATTTATTATATGTGTACATATTGTCTAATACTTTACATTGTAGATAACATGGTGTGGCATAGAAGATCATGTTATCAGTCCCTTGTAGAATATAAGTAGAGGCTCACAACCAAGATGGTTTTGGACAAACCATTGGCATTGTTGTAGTGTAGCTTGGTATTGGTTTGTCTTGAACATAGAGTTACACTAGTACACTTAGGTGTATTGAGCAGGACCGACATAAAGGTGATTCAATTTATTGCTGACTACATAATTGAATCGGACCTCGGATATTATGTTGTACATGCTCTTAATCCCGATATAATAACGGGCACATGTACTTAGTATTTATTTCTTTGATTTATCAAAGGGTGAGATTTAAATGGATTAAATCAATATGCCCGGTAAGTTGGGAAATGATATTATTTACATGGTGTGTCGTTAATTATAGGAGGAAACCGTGTCCTATATATTAGGTTGATGATGTCCCCTTGAGGAGCTCATAAGGTTCATCATGTAAACCCTGCAGGTTGACTTAGTCAACATGATGATAAGGTTGAGTGGTACTACTCGAGGAGTTAGATGTTAATTGATTGATGGTCAATAAATCAATTAATTTACGGACATTCAATATCTTAAACACGGGGAGATGGATGTACAAATAATGTATGGAGCCCATATTAATTTATGGGGGTTGGTGAGGTAATTCAATGATGATCCTCTAGTGGAATGGAACATCATTGATGGATCAAGTTTGTGTGGTTCCGATCCATCGGGTGGCCAAGATCCAACTCCTCCTCATGGTCCCTATCGTAGCCTAATATAATCCTCATGAAGCCTAGATATAAGAATAGAAGGAAAAGAAAGGGGAGGGAAAGGAAAGGGGAGGGAAAGGAAAGGAAAGGGAGAGGAGAGGTTGGATGAGGTGGGCGGCAAGTTTAAAGATTGATAAAAAAAAATTTATTTCCTAATTATATGCCACCTTAGGCGGTAAGATTTGAATTGGTTAAAAAAAAATTTCAAGATTAGAATTGGTAAAAAAAAAAAAATCTATTTTCTATGCCACCTTGGGCGGCAAGATTATAGGAGGTAGAAAATTTTTTTTTACTAATTCCTTGCTACCTTGGGCGGCAAGAATAATTAGGAATTAGTTCCTAATTTTTTGGCCACCTCATCAATAACCAACTTTCTCCTAAGTTTTAAAAAAGGGAGGCTAAGGGGGCGGCACGATGAGGATCAAGAATTAGGGTTTAGGTTTCTTTGCTTGGCCGGCTCTATCCCCTTGTGGTTGGCGGCACAAAGATATAAGAAACCCTAAGCTTTCTTCCTAAGCGGGGTCTCCTCTTCACTCCCTCTAGGGCCGGCGACACAAAGGGGTTGTAGGGTCTTCTATTGCTCCCCTTTGGCCGGTCTTTCTCTCATCCTTTTCCTCTTGGCCGGCGGCACTAGGAGCTAGGGATTGTTCCCTTGTTTGGTTCCTTGGTTGGCCATCTTGTTCTCTCTTTTCTTGGGCAGTGCAACAACAGCTTTGTGGCTTGGTGGTTGGCTCAAGCATGAAGGGAAGGAGAGTTCTTCTTTCTTTTGATTGAAGAAGATCTAGGAAGCTTCAACTTGTGGAGGATCTTCGCCCACACGAAGTCTACAAGGAGGTTAGGACATACGATAGAAGATCGAGAGGTATAAAAGTTTTACAAGTTTTATTATTGATCTTTGCATGTTCTTATTAATATGTTTGTATGTGTTGGTTATACATGTCTACATCCATATGTATTTATATAATCATGGACCCCAAAGATTAACACAAAAACCAGCGATCCGTCCGTCGTCTCTTTCGTGGCTAACCGACTAGAAGAGTTTTGTTTCTTGAACAACTTGTTTGTTCAAGCGATCACTCAAGTCGTTAGCACGAAGATGAATTGGTTGAGCTTAGGAAACTCATCCCATCCGGATTAGTTTTTGTTAGTACTTATAATATCCACATATCTCCACAATGACATGATATTGTCCACTTTGGGCCTAGACCCTCATGGTTTTATTTTTGGGCTTTACCCAAAAGGCCTCATACCAATGGAGATATCTTTTTTCTTATAAGCACATGATCTTTTCCATGTCTTACCAATGTGGGACTTTGATTGTATTCCCCATACTCCCAACAATCCCCCCCTCAAACGAAGGACCACATTGAGCCCCCCCTCAAGCCTATCCCTCCTCGAAGGATTTTCTCTGCTTGATGTCCGATCTTCAACCCACCAGGACTTCCTGCCAGTTGTTCGGTCCCCCCGACCCAACTAGACTTCCTTCCTGATGTCTGGTTCTCTTGATCCGGACGTGGGAGCTCAACTTCCTTCGTTCGAGGTTCATGGCTTGACATGGACCATGGCTCTGATACCAATTGTTAGTACTTATAATATCCACATATCTCCACAATGACATGATATTGTCCACTTTGGGCCTAGACCCTCATGGTTTTATTTTTGGGCTTTACCCAAAAGGCCTCATACCAATGGAGATATCTTTTTTCTTATAAGCACATGATCTTTTCCATGTCTTACCAATGTGGGACTTTGATTGTATTCCCCATACTCCCAACAGTTTTCATTAGTGAAAATTTTAATCCGGGGACATGGGAGCCGACGAGCCTCCAAGCATGCCATCAAATTGGTATCAGAGCCACGGTTTCCGGTTTTGTGTGTTTTGGATTCAGTTACTTTCATGCACTTATCATATATTGTGTATGCCAGATGATAGTAGGATGTGCATAGGATAACTTTTTGGTTGCAGGCATAAGTTCCAACTATTATGGCTATATATGTGTGTATGTGATTGCATGTGTGTGTGATTGTGTATTATTTGAATCCTCGGGGTTGACGAGGCTAAATTAGTATTTAATTTTTGTAATTAAATACGGCATTGTTTAGCCACTCATTTTAGTTTACTTTAGATCTAGATTATTTGTACACTTCTTCGTGGAGTATAGGATCGATGGATGTAAATTAAAATAGTTTATCTTGGCTCGGATCTCTTTGGTGACTTGCGCACGGGAAAAGCTGGTGGAGCGGACGAGGTGGCGACACGACGGGACACATATTGGAGAACAATGCCATAATAGTTGGGAAAATTCTGATTTTTTCCATATTTATTGCTGATTTGTTTTATATGCATGTTGTGTGTGCTTGAAAATTCCTCTCTGTCAATTTACTAAGTGGGAGAGGGACATTTTAATTAATTCTCGTGGCCTCCATTACAATTTGACGTGTGATGCAACAAACTTGCGCGTCGGCTCTGAGTGCCTTCCTCCCCATCGGATGAGTTTGTTTGCGGATCACTAGGTCAAATAATGGTTATAAGAAATTATTTAAGAGCGTGTGTACTTCTCCATCGGTAAGGCACATAATCCGAGATAATTCCCTTAGTATTGTGTAATGGTGCACACTTAGATGCAAATAAAAAGTATCCTCCCCATCGGAGGCACTGTTTTATTTGTAGGGCCAAAGAGGAACCAACTATTAATTTTATTTGTCAAAAAGTAAGGTTGACAAGATAATAAAATTAATGGATTAAACCTCCTCTTACAAATGTAGAATTCATATACGTCCACACTATCGTGGCATGCGATATTCTCGGTGTTTTGAGGTGTTGGTTGATTTCAAAATTTTATTGTTTGAGGAATCAATGATATTTGAAATCTAATATTTTGATCATTGTGATTCTTAGTTTTTTTTTTCAAATGGCTTTCAACCCACTTGTTGTGATATTGAAAGAAAATAAACTTACTAGAACAAATTATATTGATTGGAAAAGAAATTTCGATATTGTCTTAACTGCAGAGGAGTACAAATTTTTACTCTTCGAGGTCTATCCTCCTAAGCCCACCGATAACTCTGATAAAAAGGAGAAAGAGAGTTATAAGAAATGGATCAAGGTAGATGAGATGGCGCGGTGTTATATTTTGGCATCTATGTCAAATGTGCTGCAACATCAGCATCAGGCCATGGTCATGGCTTATGACATGATGCTCAATCTCAAGGAACTTTTCGGACATCAGAGTAGGGCGGCCAGACAGGAGGCTATGAGAAACTTGATGACGACCACCATGATCGAGGGAACACCCGTCAGGGACCATGTTCTCAAGATGATGGCTCATCTGAATGAGATGGAAGTCCTCGAAGCTGAGATCGATGGGTAAACCCAGGTCGATATCATTCTCCAGTCTCTGCCTAGGAGTTTTGAGCAGTTTCGCCTCAACTACAACATGAACAAGAGGTTGTATTCGTTGGCGGAGCTTCGACAACTCCAGCGCAGAGGGCTTTTCATCAAAGCGCCAAGCCATGGTTTCTCGTAAGGTTTCTACTTCTAAACCAAAGGGAAGAAGAAGAAGAAGCCAGGTGGAGCGAAGAAGGGGGCCGTGGGACGTCAGGCAACAGTGAAGAAGCCAAAAGGCAAGTGCTTCACTTGCAAGCAGACTGGACATTGGAAGGCGGACTGTCCTCGCCGAAAGAACAAAGGTATATCTTCTTGTTTAGTTGTTGAAACATGTTTAGCGGTGTTATCTACCAGTACCTGGTGTGTAGATACAGGAGCCACTGATCATGTCTGCAATACTTTGCAGGGGTTCCAGGAAACCCGACGACTAGCTGAGGGAGAGATTATCGTCTTCATGGGCAATGCTTCAAAGGTGGCGGCTATTGCAGTGGGAGACGTTTATTTATCTTTTGATAGGAATAAAGTTTTGGTTTTGAGAAATTATCTTTATGTACCTACTTTTAGAAAGAATCTAATTTTAGTTTCTAAATTGTTTCTGGATGGATATTCTGTTTCTTTTAATGACAAAGTTGTTATAAAAAGGAATAGGGAGATTATCTGTTCTGGTACATTGGTTGGCAATTTGTACACTCTTGAACCGAAAACTCCCACGATGCATATAGAAGTGAATAACTCATCTTCTAAGTCTAATAAGAGAAAAGAACCTTCGAAAATGAACCAGACATATCTTTGGCACCTAAGACTTGGTCATATTAACCTGAGTAGAATTCAAAGGTTGATAGCTGATGGACCCTTGGGTTTATTAGTGGTGGAAGATCTCCCAACCTGCGAGTCTTGCTTGGAAGGTAAGATGACCAAGAGGCCTTTTAAGGCTAAGGGGTATAGAGCCAAAGATGTATTGGAATTGGTTCATTCTGATTTATGCGGTCCTATGTCTATCCAGGCTAGAGGTGGCTTTGAATACTTTGTCTCTTTTATAGACGATTATTCAAGGTATGGATACATTTACTTAATGCGCCGCAAGTCTAAATGCTTTGACAGGTTCAAAGAATTCAAGGCTGATGTGGAGAACCGTCAAGGTAAAAGTATCAATACACTACGATCTGATCGTGGTGGCAAGTACCTCTTGGGAGAGTTTAGGAGTTACTTATCAGAGGTTGGGATTCAATCCCAATTGTCCGCACCTGGCACACCCCAGCAGAATGGTGTGGCGGAGCGAAAGAATAGGACTCTTATGGAGATGGTCAGATCGATGATGAGTTATTCTGAGTTACCTGATTCATTCTGGGGGTTTGCTCGGAAAACGGCAGCACACATTCTGAACTTGGTTCCATCTAAGTTAGTACCCTCTACTCCCATAGAATTGTGGACTGAGCAAAAGCCTAGTCTAAGACATATTCGGATTTGGGGTAGTCCAGCACATGTGCTGAAGGGAGATGCTGGTAAGTTGGAATCTCGTACAGAAGTATGCTTGTTTGTTGGCTACCCTAAGGGAACGAAGGGTGGTTTGTTCTATAGTCCTAGAGATCAGAAGGTGATGATGAGTATGAATGCCAGATTTCTAGAGGAGGACTATGTGATGAACCACAAGCCCACGAGTAGGATTGTTCTTGAGGAGTTGACAGGGGAAGTCCCGACTTCAGTACCACCGGTACAAGAGGAAATACCATAAGTCACTGCACCGCATGTCACAGAGCATACATAGGAGGCACCTCGTCGTAGTGGGAGGGTTGTTAGACAACCCGTGAGATTCATGTTCTTGGGAGAGTCTTCGGGCTTAGTCCCTGGTAAACATGAACCTGATCCCTGGACATATGATGAGGCACTCCAAGATAGAGATGCGGTATCTTGGCAAAGAGCGATGAATTCAGAGATAGAATCTATGGATTCTGATCATGTCTGGGAGCTAGTAGAACCACCCGATGGTGTGAAAGCCATTGGATGCAAGTGGATCTACAAGAGAAAGAGAGGAGTAGACGGGAAGGTTGAGACCTTCAAAGCTAGGCTTGTTGCAAAAGGGTATACTCAGAAAGAGGGTATCGATTATGAGGAGACCTTTTCATCGGTAGCCATGCTTAAGTCTATCCGGATTCTCTTATCTATTGCTGCTCATGAGGATTATGAGATTTGGCAGATGGATGTCAAGACAACTTTCCTTAACGGAAGTCTTGAGGAAAACATCTATATGAAGCAACCAGAGGGATTCATTGCAAAGGGCAAAGAGCATCTTATGTGTAAGCTTAATCGGTCCATTTATGGATTGAAGCAAGCTTCTAGATCTTGGAACATCCACTTTGATGAGGTAATCCAGTCATATGGATTTATTCAAAGTCCGGATGAGCCTTGTGTATACAAGAGATGTGATAGAAACATAGTGGTATTTTTTGTACTATACGTAGATGACATTTTGTTAGTTGGCAACAATATCAGAGTGTTATCAGACGTAAGGGTATGGTTGTCCAAACAGTTTGATATGAAGAACTTGGGAGAAGTGGGACACATCCTTGGGATCAAGGTGATAAGGGATCACAAGAAAAGGATGTTGTGCTTATCTCAAGCTTCATACATTGACACTATCCTTGCTCGTTTTAGCATGCAGAACTCCAAGAAAGGTTTTCTACCTTTTAGGCATGGAGTAACTTTATCTAAAGAGATGTGTCCAGAAACATCAAAGGAGATAGAGGAGATGAAGGCAGTTCCTTATTCTTCGGCAGTAGGAAGCCTCATGTATGCTATGCTATGTATTTACGACCAGATATCCGCTTGTCGTGGCATGGTTAGCAGATCGTAGTAATCCTAGACAGGACATTGGATCGCTGTAAAGCATATATTGAAGTACTTGAGAAGGACTAGGGATTATATGGTTTATCGGCGGATCAATTAGTCCCCTGTGGTTACACGAATTCGATTTCAATCGATAGATAGGACAACGATAAGTCTACCTCGGGGTTTGTGTTTACTTTTGGAGATGGAGCCATAGTATGGAGGAGTGTCAAGCAGAAATGCATGGCGGACTCTACCATGGAAGCTGAGTATGTGGCAGCCTCTGAGGCAGCCAAGGAAGCTGTATGGCTCAGGAACTTCTTGATGGACTTGGATGTGATTCCTGGTTTGCCCAGAACTATCACAATTTATTGTGATAATAGCAGGTGCAAAATTGCAAACTCGAAGGAACCACGAGCCCATAAGGCGAGTAAACACATAGAGCGCAAGTACCACCTGATACGAGAGATCGTAAAGCGAGGAGAAGTAGTTGTCGCCAAGATTACATCAGAGGATAACCTGGCGGATCCATTCACTAAGGCCCTTCCAGCGAAAGCGGTTGATAGGCATGTGGAGGACATGGAGATCAGATGTATGGCAGTGTGATGACAGCATAGTCTTTTAGTATAAGTGGGAGATTGTTGGGATGTATACTGAAAGCCTAGCTCTTTTGTATGAACATTTTTATATTGAAATAAGAGTCACATGATCATTGTTTGCACTTTATATTTATTATATGTGTGCATATTGTCTAATACTTTACATTGTAGATAACATGTGGTGTTTGGTGTGGCACAGAAGATCATGTTATCAGTCCCTTGTAGAATATAAGTAGAGGCTCACAACCAAGATGGTTTTGGACAAACCATTGGCATGGTTGTAGTGTAGCTTGGTATTGGTTTGTCTTGAACATAGAGTTACACTAGTACACTTAGGTGTATTGAGCAGGACCGACATAGAGGTGATTCAATTTATTGCTGACTACATAATTGAATCGGACCTCGGATATTATGTTGTACATGTGTTGGGTTTCCGGCACCGCGGCGTGTGTGTGTTCGATCATGTTTCGTAAACATGAGCACAGTGGAAGCAATTAAAAATAATAAATCTATATTTATTACAACACACACAACACATGCATGCTATTACAACAAGTGTAGACATAACCGTAAATTAAAATTTGCAATAAAGAAAATTATCTACGTTATACCTTTCGTATGACGTGTAGCGGGAACGGCATCAACCGGAATGATCCTCGTAAGAATCGTCTCTATCCGTATCCACGCCGAGTTCCTCGGGATGACTTCGCTAAGTCACGAGCTTCTTCTTCGTACGGGTTACTAGCCTCGTGTTGAAGACGACGTGATCGAGAGATGATCACGATCCGAATCCAAATTCGGATCCTAAAACGAGTTCTCAAAACTCGCTTCTCCGGAGAGGTATTCACAACCGCTTGACGAATCCTTCGCCCTCCACTAGAGGATTACCGGAGATCAAATCCCGTAAGTTAGCCGCTGTCGAGCACTAACCGCCGCCCAAACGACGCCCGACGAGAAGCTGTCCAGAAAACTGGACAGCTTGGTGGAGGATATAGGCGCCGCCAACCAAGGAAAGAAAAGCCTCACCTTGATGCCAAACCTATAGGAGATCACCGAGGGTCGCCGAGGTTCACCGCTGGAGCTTGACGCCGGCAAGGGTCTTGGACGGCGGCACAAAGCTGGGCGGCGGCACTTAGGGTTGGGCGCCAATACTCCAACAAGGTGGGCTGGGGCGGCAACTTGAGGCTAGGGTTTTGGATTAGGCTTAATATCCTTAAGCCCTTTTATAGAGAACTAATTCTCTTAATGGTTAATGGATCATATCCATAAAGCTGCTAACCCGCCTCCATTAAGATAAGTTAAAATAAACCAAACCATGATGGTTTATTTTAAGTTAAACGAATCAACCAATCCTTCTTTGGAAGGTCACCGACTAAATTATCACATCGCGCAGAGGCCCTCCTACGAATTTAGTTCTAGCAATACGTAACTGAACGAAGTACAATAACGCCCATCATGAAACAATTTCATGCTCGCTTTATGTTTGGTCCAACCAAACATAGTTTCTCTCGTCGAGAATACCATTCTCAAGCTCGTTTTAAATCCTTTGGATTACACTCGTTGTGCGTGTGACCAAATAGGTTCTCGGTTTATGTTGGCCGTCTATAATTAACCATTAATTATAGAACGATCATGAGTGGCACCTAGTAGTACATCATGATCCTCAATTAACCGAAAAGATCAACGGTTGATCCAGAACTATTTCTGAAACCCTTCAGCAGCTCGAATGATTCGTGCCCCATTCCCTTCACTCATCTTATACCCACTTGGTCTGTGACATGGTCTATTGTGTCGGGCCCCTCACTAGGTCGACTACGTCACACCTAGCCCAAGTATCATTTCCTCGTCCTACGGATTCTAGTTACTCCACATGTATCGAAGAGTACCTTACTCTAAACATGTAATGCTTTGGCCAAAGACTTTAGTAACAATCCGACGAGAGGCCATGGGTATACATCTCCTTGCAAGGAGTGGTGAATCCTTTATAGGCTATTCAAACACCTTCGATCACTTCGACTTATACCCAATCATCTCGGGTCCACATCTCCTGAGATGTTTGCTTAAGATGTCAAAGCATAAGTCTCCATGATCAAGATGACTTGAATACCGCAAGTCAAAGGAACATCGCACTTAAGCCACGGTAAGAACTTCATTGACATATCTATATATGCAGAGAACCATATGAAGTCTTACGGCTGGTCACTCCAATGAACTAGTTACCATAACTAGCATCCACGATTAACTCCGGACATCACAATGTCTCCACCGATGAGAATCACCGCTTGGATACACCAAGGAGTATACCTCGTGCTAGTCTCAGTAATTGATGGTGTCCAAATCCATCAATTCATCGACTAGGATAATTCCGATACATCACAATTACACATGTAGAGATACTCACTAGTTGTGATCCAATCACAAATTCTCTCATCCGTGAATCGTATCGTGGACATTGATAAATGAGTTTAAGATCCAATCAAATACATTAAACATGTATACTCAAATAGTGAATCTTCATTTATCATATAAATGGTTCATACATAAGGCGATTGCCTTAGGACATCTCTCATATATTACTAACAGACTCCCACTTGGCCTAATGCCAATCGCTACGGTATCCAATACCATAAGCTCTAACATGACCCTCAAACATACTTTGAGGTAATGCTTTAGTCAAAGGATCCGCTAAGTTCCTTTCAGTGGGAATTTTCTCGATTTGTATTTCGTTCCTACTTATGATCTCTACGATAAGATGATAGCGGCGGCACATATGTTTGGATCATTGATGAGACCACATCAAGTTCATAGATGAACTACTTGATCCAAACCGCTTCTCTTCCGCCTAAAGCCGCAACGTATTCTGCCTCAGTGGCAGAATCCGCTATAGTGTCAAGCTTGGAACCTTTCCAACTTATTGCGCCCATTCGGTGAATACATACCTGCATAAAGACATGGAATCATCCTTATGCATGCGGAGCGCATCCGTATACCCGCGTATCACCATGTACCCTTCTCCATATATTAGAACGATCCTTAGTTCTTCTTAAGTACTTATGATCGCCTTAATACCCCAATGATCCATTCTGGATCGATCGTATCCGCCGTGACATTCGAGCATACGATACATCGGGCCTCGTACATAACATAGCATACATGATAGATCCTATTGCGGATGCATAGGGAATCTTACTCATGCAAATCCTCTCGTCTTCTGTGCGCGGACACATAGACTTCGAAAGGTGTACCCCATGCCTGATGGGTAAGAAACCTTTCTTGGATTCCGACATGCTAAACCTCTTTAGCACTCGGTCTATATATGTAGACTGCGAAAGACCAAGCAACCATTTCGATCTATCTCTATAGATCTTAATCCCAAGGATGTAGGTTGCTTCTCCCAGGTCTTTCATGGAGAATGTCTTGGATAACCAAACCTTAACTGACTGTAAGATTGACACATCATTTCCTATAAGTAATATGTCATCGACATACAATACTAGGAACACGACTGCACTCCCACTAACCTTCTTGTACACACAAGGTTCGTCTGGATTTTGTGAGAAATCAAACCTTTTGATTGTCTCATCAAAACGGATATTCCAGCTCCTGGATGCTTGCTTCAATCCATAAATGGATCGTCGCAATTTGCATACCTTGGTTTTATCAACCGATGTGAAACCCTCAGGCTGTATCATATACACGTCCTCGAGCAAGTTTCCATTAAGGAAAGTTGTTTTTCACATTCATCTGCCATATCTCATAATCATAATGAGCCGCTATGGCCAGGAGCATCCGAATGGATTTAAGCATAGCTACAGGCGAATAGGTTTCGTCATAATCAACACCTTGTTTTTGACGATATCCTTTCGCCACCAATCTAGCCTTATAGGTAATCACATTACCATTCATGTCGGTTTTCTTCTTGAAAACCCACTTGCACCCTATAGGCTTTATGCCTTCAGGTGGGTCAACCAAGTTCCAAACTTGGTTTTCGTACATGGAATCCATTTCCGACTTCATGGCACCAAGCCACTTATCCCTTTCTGAACTTGTCAGCACTTCTTCATAACTGGTAGGCTCCTCATCATCAATGAGTAACACGTCGTTCGATTCACTTACGAGAAATCCATATCTCTCAGGAATATTGCGTGTTCTACCAGATCTACGAAGATGTGGTGTTACAATAGGTCCAGCCGATTGCTCATCACTATGAGTTGTCGGCTGTTGTGCTTCACCAGGTATCTCATCAATGTCTATTTGAGTCTCTCGAGCCTCCTCAAGCTCGACGACACTCCCACTGCTTTCTTGCAAGAGAAACTCTTTCTCTAGAAACACAGCATGCCTTGAAACAAACACCTTTTGTTCCACAGGATGATAGAATTGGTAACCCCTTGTTTCCTTAGGGTATCCAATAAATAGACATTTATCAGACTTAGCATCCAGTTTGTCTGATACAGTCCGCTTCACATAAGCAGGACAACCCCATATCTTCAAGTAAGATACATGAGGTTTCTTACTAGCCCATATCTCATATGGAGTAGTAGAGACTACCTTGGTAGGCATTCTGTTTAACAAGTAAACAGCTGTCTGAAGTGCATAACCCCAAAAGGACTTGGGAAGAGTCGCATGATTCATCATTGACCTGACCATGTCCAACAAGGTCCGGTTACGCCTCTCAGATACACCATTATGCTGTGGTGTATAGGGCGGAGTCCATTGAGACAATATGCCATTGTCTCTTAGATAATCAAGAAACTCTTGACTTAAGTATTCACCACCTCGATCCGATCGAAGTATTTTAATACTTTTGTCATGTTGTTTCTCTACTTCATTTCTGAATTCTTTGAACCTTTCAAAGGCTTCAGACTTGTGTTTCATCAAGAACACATACCCAAACCGTGAGTGATCATCGGTGAAGGTAATGAAGTAGCTATAGCCTCCTAAAGCTTGAGTTGACATAGGTCCACATACATCAGTATGTACTAGACCTAGTAACTCTCCCACTCGTTCACCTTTTCCCGTAAAAGGTAACTTAGTCATCTTGCCTTTTAAGCATGATTCGCATGTATCGTATGAATCCAATTCAAACGATTCCAGAATTGCACATGGGTGTAATTCGGACATGTGTTTCTTGCTTACATGGCCAAGACGACAATGTCACATGTAGGAGTCTATTTGATTATCTTTTCGAGCACGCTTGTTGCTCACTTCGATATTGCAAATGTCACTGGATACGTCCAACGTATAAACACCATTGCTTAAAGTTCCAGTCCCATAAAGAACCCCATTCAAAGTTATGTAACAACAATTATTACTAAATGTCAAATGGAAACCATTTCTATTTAAACAAGAAATAGAAATGATATTCTTTATCAACGAAGGAATATAAAAGCAATTGTCCAGTTCTAAGACAAGTCCTGCAGGGAGTTTCAACAAATACGTTCCGATGGCGAGTGCAGCAACCTTTGCTCCATTCCCAACACGTGAATTTGACTCTCCCTTGACGAGTCTTGTTCTATTCCTTAGCCCATGTATGTCATTACATATATGTGAGCCACACCCAGTATCCAATACCCAAGTGTCTAAGGAAATAGAATGACAATCAATAAAGAAGATTTCTGAAGAAGATGGGGCATCCGATGCCTTATCCTTCTTCATGGACTCAAGATAAATCTTGCAATTTCTTCGCCAATGGCTCTCCTTGCCATAATGATGGCAAGTGCCCTTTTGAGCTAGTTCTACCTTCTTAACCCTTCTCTTCTTTCTCTTCTGCTGTTCCTTTGACTTCCTCTTAGAACCTTTCTTCGAGGAATCAACTAACAGCATCGTCCCCTGCTCATGCTTCTCAGAAGACTCCATAGTCTTCAGCATATTGAGCAGTACCACAGATGAACCTTCTAGCATCTCAGAGGTGAAGAGGAGCTTTGAGACTTCGAACCTTTCGAATCTTACTTGCTCATCAACCAACTCACAAAGATGAAGGACTACGATATGAGCATCCATATGCTCATGCTGATTTCGTAGCTTGGGTTCCATCATGGCTAGCATGATGCAACTCATTTGTTCAGAATCACTCACATGTTTCTGATAGGCCAACAATTGGTCCAGAGTTGCATTGTCACTAGGATGGGCGGGAAGAGGCGCTTCGAGGACATACGCAAGCTTTTCCACCTTCAGAACAATTCTCAAGTTTCTAAGCTAGTCCAAGAAGTTCGGCCCAGTCAATTTATTTGAATCCAAAATGGAATGCAAATTCAAACACATCATGATCAACATATTAACTTAGAAATACAAAACGAGCATATATGAGAAAGATGATTTTAAAATGCATCCACACACATTTACAAAATCCCATTCATTTTTCGAATTCAAAAACCCTTAAAATCACTTCGGGAGATCGTAGGTCCATCTCCGAATGGGCTGATATCCATCATAGATAAGAACAACCTTGGAGTGAGTCCAACAAGCCATTCTTAGCTATGATGGTGGGTATCAAGTATACCGATTACATATCATGTATATGTAACTATCACAATGTGCTATCAACTAATTGAATGTTTACACATACATTGGGTTGTTAACACATTAACAAGTATGCATCATATGCATAGCACCTAACTTCACCTCTCTTCACATCGACCTTGGAGTGAGTCCAACAAATCGATGCTCCAAGTTAAAGCCGACCCATTAATCGCGAAATAGTTTTAATATGGTTAGAGCGCATTCAACCAATTAGTTCGGCTTGGAGAGAGTCCAACAACCAAAGTTAACGATTGACCTCGACTCTTACCATATTAGTTAAACTATTCCAATGATTTGAACATGTTGTGTTCGAGCCGGCTTGAGAGAGTCCAACAACCCAAACAAGAAAGAACTCGTTCTAACCATATTAATGGAAGGTGTAGGCTTTAATATTGAGTTAGGGTTTTTATGTCTCATCCTCTTTGCATGCAAATAACTATTATCTACATGGCATGGCATACATGGCATACATCTACATGTCACGACACGCATGGCATAATGTTATGCATCTAATGCAATTACATGACATACAATTATGTCATGTATATAATTTCCTTATATGTCATAACTATTTATGGAAATAAAATATGTTTAAGATTTGATTCTCCAAATCAAATCATAATTAAATTATTAAACAAATTTCCAAATCTAATCACATATTTTATTCATGGAATTATTTGATTAAGGAAAATCTATTTAGGAAACCAATTTCCTAAATCATTAAAACTACTTATGGAAATAAAATATTTTAAGATTTGATTTCCCAAATCAAATCATGATTAAATTAGGAAAAAAATTTCCAGAATCTAATCAAATATTTTATTTATGGAAAATATCAATTTCCATAAATACTTCCAACTTTCCAAAAGTGGAAGATTTCCATAAATACTTCTAGACTTTCCAAAATTGAAAAATTTCCATAAATACTTCTAAATTTCCAAAATTTAGAAAATTTCCAGAAATACATTATGACTATCGCAAAACCAATTTTACGATTATGTCGAAACACAACCTGGGCTCTGATACCACTGTTGGGTTTCCGGCACCGCGGCGTGTGTGTGTTTGATCATGTTTCGTAAACATGAGCACAGCGGAAGCAATTAAAAATAATAAATCTATATTTATTACAACACACACAACACACGCATGCTATTACAACAAGTGTAGATATAACCGTAAATTAAAATTTGCAATAAAGAAAATTATCTACGTTATACCTTTCGTATGACGTGTAGCGGGAACGGCATCAACCGGAACGATCCTCGTAAGAATCGTCTCTATCCGTATCCACGCCGAGCTCCTCGGGATGACTTCGCTAAGTCACGAGCTTCGTCGTTGTACGGGTTACTAGCCTCGTGTTGAAGACGACGTGCTCGAGAGATGATCACGATCCGAATCCAACGTCGGATCCCACACGAGTTCTCAAAACTCGCTTCTCCGGAGAGGTATTCACAACCAATTGACGAATCCTTCGCCCCTCCACCTAGAGGATTACCGGAGATCAAATCCCCGGTAAGTTAGCCGCTGTCGGAGCACTAACCGTCGTCCAAACGACGCTCCGACGAGAGGAGGAGAAGCTGTCCAGAAAACTGGACAGCTTGGTGGAGGTTATAGGCGCCGGCCAACCAAGGAAAGAAAAGCCTCACCTTGATGCCAAACCAATAGGAGATCACCGGAGGGTCGCCGGAGGTTCACCGGCTGAAGGTTGGTCGCCGGCAACAAGTTGGAAGGCTGCACCACAAGCTGGGCGGCAACAAGATGTTGGGCGCCGAATTTTCCAACAAGGGGTGGGCGGCAGCTTTTTGTTGGGCGGCAACTAGGTTTAGGGTTTTGGATGATTAGGGCTTAACAATCCCTTAAGCCCTCTTTTATAGAGAACTAATTCTCTTAATGGTTAATGGATCATATTCATAAAGCCCGTTAACCCGCTCCATTAAGATAAGTTAAAATAAACCAAACCATGATGGTTTATTTTAAGTTAAAACGAACCAAACCAACCTTTGGTTCATTCGTTTAATATAAACCAAACCCTTTGGTTTATTCTCATTCATTGGATTAGAACCAAACCATTTTGGTCCATCCATTATGTCTTCATAAGACACGGCCCATCAACGCTTCCATTGCGACTGAAACAATTTCATGCTCGCTTTATGTTTGGTCCAACCAAACATAGTTTCTCTCGGTCTGAGAATCCCATTCTCAAGCTCGTTTTAAATCCTTTGGATTACACTGCAGCGTGTGACCAAATAGGTTCTCGGTTTATGTTGGCCGTCTATAATTAACCATTAATTATAGAGCGATCATGAGTGGCACCTAGTAGTACATCATGATCCCCAATTAACCAAAAGATCAACGGTTGATCCGTAACTATTTCAAACCCTTCAAGAGCTCGAATGAATCGTGCCCCATTCCTTCACTCATCTTATACCCACTTGGTTCAGACATGGTATATTGTGTCACCCCACTAGGTCGACTACGCCACACCTAGCCCAAGTATCATTTCCTCGTCCTACGGATTCTAGTTACTCCACATGTATCGAAGAGTACTTTACTCTAAACATGTAATGCTTTGGCCAAAGACTTTAGTAACAATCCGACGAGAGGCCATGGGTATACATCTCCTTGCAAGGAGTGGTGAATCCTTTATAGGCTATTCAAACACCTTCGATCACTTCGACTTATACCCAATCATCCCGGGTCCACATCTCCTTAGAGATGTTTGCTTAAGATGTCAAAGCATAAGTCTCCATGATCAAGATGACTTGAATACCGCAAGTCAAAGGAACATCGCACTTAAGCCACAGAAGAACTTCATTGACATATCTATATATGCAGAGAACCATATGAAGTCTTACTACTGGTCACTCCAATGAACTAGTTACCATAACTAGCATCCACGATTAACTCGGACATCCCAAAGGTGAGAATCACCGCTTGGATACACCAAGGAGTATACCTCGTGCTAGTCTCGGCGAATTGATGGTGTCCAAATCCATCAATTCATCGACTAGGATAATTCCGATACATCACAATTACACATGTAGAGATACTCACTAGTTGTGATCCAATCACAAATTCTCTCATCTTGTGAATCGTATCGTGGACATTCGAAAATGAGTTTAAGATCCAATCAAATACATTAAACATGTATACTCAAATAGTGAATCTTCATTTATCATATAAATGGTTCATACATAAGGCGATTGCCTTAGGACATCTCTCATATATTACTAACAACATGCTCTTAATCCCGATATAATAACGGGCACATGTACTTAGTATTTATTTCTTTGATTTACCAAAGGGTGAGATTTGAATGGATTAAATCAATATGTCCGGTAAGTTGGGAAATGATATTATTTACATGGTGTGTCGTTAATTATAGGAGGAAACCGTGTCCTATATATTAGGTTGATGATGTCCCCTTGAGGAGCTCATAAGGTTCATCATGTAAACCCAGCAGGTTGACTTAGTCAACATGATGATAAGGTTGAGTGGTACTACTCGAGGAGTTAGATGTTAATTGATTGATGGTCAGTAAATCAATTAATTTACGGACATTCGATATCTTAAACACGGGGAGATGGATGTACAAATAATGTATGGAGCCCATATTAATTTATGGGGGTTGGTGAGGTAATTCAATGATGATCCTCTAGTGGAATGGAACATCATTGATGGATCAAGTTTGTGTGGTTCCGACCCATCGGGTGGCCAAGATCCAACTCCTCCTCATGGTCCCTATCGTAGCCTAATATAATCCTCATGAAGCCTAGATATAAGAATAGAAGGAAAAGAAAGGAGAGGGAAAGGAAAGGGGAGGGAAAGGAAAGGAAAGGGAGAGGAGAGGTTGGATGAGGTAGGCGGAAAGTTTAAAGATTGATAAAAAAAATTTATTTCCTAATTCTATGCCACCTTAGGCGGCAAGATTTGAATTAGTTAAAAAAAATTCAAGATTAGAATTGGTAAAAAAAAAAATTCTATTTTCTATGCCACATTGGGCGGCAAGATTAGAGGAGGTAGAAAATTTGTTTTTACTAATTTCTTGCTACCTTGGGCGGCAAGAATAATTAGGAATTAGTTCCTAATTTTTTGGCCACCTCATCAATAACCAACTTTCTCCTAAGTTCTAAAAAAGGGAGGCTAAGGGGGCGGCACGATGAGGATCAAGAATTAGGGTTTAGGTTTCTTTGCTTGGCCGGCTATATCCCCTTGTGGTTGGCAGCACAAAGATATAAGAAACCCTAAGCTTTCTTCCTAAGCGGGGTCTCCTCTTCACTCCCTCTAGGGCCGGCGGCACAAAGGGGTTGTAGGGTCTTCTATTGCTCCCCTTTGGCCGGTCTTTCTCTCATCCTTTTCCTCTTGGCCGGCGGCACTAGGAGCTAGGGATTGTTCCCTTGTTTGGTTCCTTGGTTGGCCATCTTGTTCTCTCTTCTTCGGGGTGCAACAAGCTTTTGTGGCTTGGTGGTTGGCTCAAGCAAGAAGGGAAGGAGAGTTCTTCTTTCTTTTGATTGAAGAAGATCTAGGAAGCTTCTACTTGTGGAGGATCTTCGCCCACACGAAGTCTACAAGGAGGTTAGGACATACGATAGAAGATCGAGAGGTATAAAAGTTTTACAAGTTTTATTATTGATCTTTGCATGTTCTTATTAATATGTTTGTATGTGTTGGTTATACATGTCTACATCCATATGTATTTTTATAATCATGGACCCCGAAGATAAACACAAAAACCGGCGATCCGTCCGTCGTCTCTTCCGCGGCTAACCGACTAGAAGAGTTTTGTTGCTTGAACAATTAGTTTGTTCAAGCGATCGCTCAAGTCGTTAGCACGACGATGAATTGGTTGAGCTTAGGAAAATCATCCCATCCGGATTAGTTTTCATTAGTGAAAATTTTAATCCGGGGACATGGGAGCCGACGAGCCTCCGAGCATGCCATCACTTAGAAACCTTGTAGGCATCGACCATGGATGCCCACAAAGTAGTCCTAGGAAATGAATTCAAAACATACCTTATGAGGTTGTGATTTTCGACCTTTTGTCCGAAGGCATGCAAATTGTTGACAATGTCTTGTACACGGGCGTGTAGTTGAGTCAGCGTCTCATGTTCTTGCATTTTTAAATTATATAATTTATTGAAAAGAAGGTCCCGTTTACATACCTTGGCTTCGTCAATTCCTTCATGTAGTTCCACTAACTTGGTCCACAAGTCCTTCGCATTGATAAATGGGCTGACGTGATTGAGCTCCTCCTTGGACAAGCCGCATTGGAGGATTTGAGTCACCTTGGCATCGGCTTCGACTTGTCTTTTTATAGCATTGGTCCATTGGTCATAATCCAAGGATTCACCCACTTCATTAGTCGAAAGTGTGAATCCTATTTAGATTATGATCCACATCTTGATTTAGGTCTTAAGGAAGCACTCCATCCGACCCTTCCAATAATGGAAGTCATATCCATTGTAAAACGGAGGTCGGACGGTGCTAAAACCCTTGAGATGGGTCATTGACAAAAAAACAAGTGAAGAGAAAGAATCTAGCAATGACAAAAACAACAAAATGTACTAAAACTTGCGTCTTGGATTAGTAGTGCGGGAGAAAATTTAAACGAACGAAAAAACACATAAAATTCAAAACAAATCTGTAAAAGGTTAACTCACTGGATCGAGTGGGAGGTAACCTATAGGCACACCAAGCAATACGTGTAACGATTTGAGCGCTAGAGGAGGGTGAATAGCGCACGTTAAAACTTTTCGTTCATTCGATGTAAAATACGAGCAATAAAGAGATGCACAGTGGAAACAAAAGATAACACTATTTCTTTTTACTTGGTTCACAGCCTTCGGCTGCTAATCCAAGGCCCTAACGGTCCTAGACCGTATACAGAGGGCAATCCACTAAAATACTCCTCCTCGTTAGAGGTAGGAGTGAATGATTACAAGAAAACAATAACACTCAAGGTAGAGGCACACTCCCCCTCCCCCTGTTACGATTAAAGCTCTGAAAATAAAAGGAATTCACAATTAAGACTCTAAATAAAAGATTTTTATACCGACGACAAAGAAGATCTTGAGCTAAGGTTGAGTCATCGTCGATCCAGCTACACTTTGGCGTAGTAGAGTCATCGTAGAAGATTGTCATTGCGGGAGCGATTTAGAGCACTTGGAATGATAGAAAATGGGTGGAGAACCCCTACTTTTATAGCCTTGTGAAACCCTAATCGTTGAGATGAGGTTTCATGAGATGATGCCACCTAGACCTTGAGAAATGGAGATAAGCTTTGACTCTCCTCGAGGTTGATCCTTGACCAGCAGTCGACTGATCAACCCTATTAGTCGACTACTGGAAGCATCAGTCGACTGATATAAGTCATCAGTCGACTGATGGCAAGGTTTTCAGCTGCAACGAAGAGTTAGCTCAAAAATGCAATTAGTATAAGTAAGCTCAATGGTCATTTACCATCCGATCTCGACTTAGACCTTCCATGGGAAGTCTTGGTCAGATTGACGCTAAGGATGTCCCCATACGGAGGACACGACCTTACTTACACTCACTCACACGAGCTTACCTCAACCTTTACCTTTGAAGCTTTGCTTCCCGTCTTCACCTGAGTTCTTCGGCTTCCTCCGAAGTCCTCCCGATGTCGCCCGACCACCACGGTTTCCTCCGGATGTCGCTGACCTTCAGCACTTTCTGTACACTTGATTTAGCTCGTGAGATAACAAAATGAGCTTAACTTTGTATCGTTTGCTATAATCAAAACTCAGGTTTGACTTAGGTGCCTACTACACCAACATTAGGAACCCATGCTTGGACTCAACTCTTAGCATTTCGGCTAAGTAATGAATGTATTATTTATATGAGGATTTAGCATTGAGTTAGAGTCCGTACTTATTGTACACAGCTCGCTGAGATCCAAGCATCATGTTTAGATACTTGGAGCTCAAGGTGAACCTTTCCAACATTCCGGTGAGATCTCCTACTTTCGTTTTTAGGACCGAGTTCTCTTCCTCAAGCTTTTCAACTTGAGTTGAGTCTCTATCCTCAACTTGGCAAGTTGAAGTCTTCGAGTTTACTTGCTCCTTAAGTACTTGAAATTTCTTAAGGTGTGAGTCTCCTCAGTTCTTAGACTTAGCTAATCAACTTTGTATCGTTTGATGAATGGGTATTTGTCATGGTACCATTTCAAATTAATTACTGAACCCCCTAACTACACTAATATAGCATAGTGAATGACCCAGATCATTTCCCAATGAGTGTAATCGACAAAATAGTAAACTTAGGATTTCTAATTATTGCTTTGGGTTTTCTAATGAAGATGGGGGTTTGGGATTTAAGATCTAACCTACAGTTGCAAGGTAATTAAAATCCTAACCTAACACGCAACAACAAAATCAATTAATGCAGGAAGTAAAGCAACAAAAATTGGAAAAGGAAATAATCTGATCGACCCAAGATAGGCCTGGTGAATGACTAAATTGTTAGTAATATATGAGAGATGTTCTAAGGCAATCGCCTTATGTATGAACCATTTATATGATAAATGAAGATTCACTATTTGAGTGTACATGTTTAATGTATTTGATTGGATCTTAAACTCATTTACTGAATGTCCATTATACGATTCACAGCATGAGAGAATTTGTGATTGGATCACAACTAGTGAGTATCTCTACATGTGTAATTGTGATGTATCGGAATTATCCCTAGTCGATGAATTGATGGATTTGGACACCATCAGTTACATCGAGACTAGCGAGGTATACTCCTTGGTGTATCAGCGGTGATTCTCCTTTGGTGGAGACATAGTGATGTCGGAGTTAATCGTGGATGCTAGTTATGGTAACTAGTTCATTGGAGTGACCCGTAAGACTTCATATGGTTCTCTGCATATATAGATATGTCAATGAAGTTCTTCTTGTGGCTTAAGTGCGATGTTCCTTTGACTTGCGGTATTCAAGTCATCTTGATCATGGAGACTTATGCTTTGACATCTTAAGCAAACATCTCTAAGGAGATGTGGACCGGGAT
This sequence comes from Wurfbainia villosa, assembly GCA_025175895.1. Lineage (NCBI taxonomy): Eukaryota > Viridiplantae > Streptophyta > Magnoliopsida > Zingiberales > Zingiberaceae > Wurfbainia > Wurfbainia villosa. The sequence continues at coordinate 88,550,194 of CM045994.1, read as the reverse complement.
GATTGGGTATAAGTCAGTGATCGAAGGTGTTTGAATAGCCTATAAAGGATTCACCACTCCTTGCGAGGAGATGTATACCCATGGCCTCTCGTCGGATTGTTACTAAAGTCTTTGGCCAAAGCATTACATGTTTAGAGTAAGGTACTCTTGATACATGTGGAGTAACTAGAATCGTAGGGACGAGGAAATGATACTTGGGCTAGGTGTGGCGTAGTCGACCTAGTGAGGTGACACAATAGACCATGTCTGAACCAAGTGGGTATAAGATGAGTGAAGGGAATGGGGCCACGATTCATTCGAGCTCTTGAAGGTTTGAGAAATAGTTACGGATCAACCGTTGATCTTTTGGTTAATTGGGGATCATGATGTACTACTAGGTGCCACTCATGATGGTTCTATAATTAATGGTTAATTATAGGCGGCCAACATAAGCGAGAACCTATTTGGTCACATGCATAGAGTGTAATCCAAAGGATTTAAAGCGAGCTTGAGAATGGGATTCTCGGGCCAGGAGAAACTATGTTTGGTTGGACCAAACATAAAGCGAGCATGAAATTGTTTCAGTCGCAATGGAAGCGTGGATGGGCCGTGTCTTATGAAGACATAATGGATGGACCAAAATGGTTTGGTTCTAATCCAATGGATGAGAATAAACCAAAGGGTTTGGTTTATTTTAAGCGAATGAACCAAAAGTTGGTTCGGTTCGTTTTAACTTAAAATAAACCATCATGGTTTGGTTTATTTTAACTTATCTTAATGGAGCGGGTTAACGGGCTTTATGGATATGATCCATTAACCATTAAGAGAATTAGTTCTCTATAAAAGAGGGCTTAAGGGATTGTTAAGCCCTAATCATCCAAAACCCTAAACCTAGTTGCCCAACTGCCGCCCACCTTGTTGGAAAATTCGGCGCCCAACATCTTGTTCTTGCGCTTGTGGTGCAGCCTTCCAACTTGGACCAACCTTCAGTGATCTCCTATAGGTTTGGCATCAAGGTGAGCCTTTTCTTTCCTTGGTTGGCCGGCGCCTATATCCTCCACCAAGCTGTCCAGTTTTCTGGACAGCTTCTCCTCCTCTCGTCGTTGCGTCGTTTGGACGACGGTTAGTGCTCCGATAGCGGCTAACTTACCGGGGATTTGATCTCCGGTAATCCTCTGAGGTGTGGGACGAAGGATTCGTCAATTGGTTGACGAATACCTCTCCGGAGAAGCGAGTTTTGAGAACTCGTTTTAGGATCCGAATTTGGATTCGGATCGTGATCATCTCTCGATCACGTCGTCTTCAACACGAGGCTAGTAACCCGTCACGAAGGCGAAGCTCGTGACTTAGCGAAGTCATCGAGGAGCTCGGCGTGGATACGGATAGAGGCGATTCTTACGAGGATCGTTCGGTTGATGTCGTTCCGCTACACGTCATCTGAAGGTATAACGTAGATAATTATCTTTATTGCAAATTTTAATTTACGTTATGTCTACACTTGTTGTAATAGCATGCGTGTGTTGTGTGTGTTGTAATAAATATAGATTTATTATTTTTAATTGCTTCATTGTGCTCATGTTTACGAAACATGATCGAACACACCTGCCTTGTGATCGGAAACCTTGATGGTATCGAGCCCAGGTTGTGTTTGACATAATCGTAAAAATGGTTTTTGCGATAGTCATAATGTATTTTGGAAATTTTCTGAATTTTGGAAATTTAGAAGTATTTATGGAAATTTTTCAATTTTGGAAAGTCTAGAAGTATTTATGGAAATCTTCCACTTTTGGAAAGTTGGAAGTATTTATGGAAATTGATATTTTCCATAAATAAAATATTTGATTAGATTCTGGAAATTTGTTTCCTAATTTAATCATGATTTGATTTGAAATCAAATCTTAAAATATTTTATTTCCATAAGTAGTTTTAATGATTTAGGAAATTGGTTTCCTAAATAGATTTTCCTTAATCAAATAATTCCATGAATAAAATATGTGAATAGATTTGGAAATTTGTTTCCTAATTTAATTATGATTTGATTTGGAGAATCAAATCTTAAACATATTTTATTTCCATAAATAGTTATGACATATAAGGAAATTATATACATGACATAATTGTATGTCATGTAATTGCATTAGATGCATAACATTATGCCATGCGTGTCGTGACATGTAGATGTATGCCATGTATGCCATGCCATGTAGATAATAGTTATTTGCATGCAAAGAGGATGAGACATAAAACCCTAACTCAATATTAAAGCCTACACCTTCCATTAATATGGTTAGAACCAAAGTTACATTTCTTGTTTGGGTTGTTGGACTCACTCCAAGCCCGCTCGAACACGAACATGTTCAAATCATTGGAATAGTTTAACCTCTAATATGGTAAGAGTCGAGAGGTCAATCGTTAGTTTGGGTTGTTGGACTCACTCCAAGCTGGCTAATTGGTTGAATCGCTCTAACCATATTAAAACTATTTCGCGATTAATGGGTTGGCTTTAACTTGGAGCATCGATTTGTTGGACTCTCTCCAAGGTCGATGTGAAGAGAGGTGAAGTTGGGTGCTATGCATATGATGCATACTTGTTAATGTGTTAACAACCCAATGTATGTGAACATTCAATTAGTTGATAGCACATTGTGATAGTTACATATACATGATATGTAATCGGTATATGATACCTACCATCGTAGCTATGAATGGCTTGTTGGACTCACTCCAAGGTTGTTCTTATCTATGATGGATATCAACCATTCGGAGATGGACCTCGATCTCGAAGTGATTTTGGGGTTTTGAAATTCAAAAATGAATGGGATTTATAAATGTATATTGATGCATTTTAAAATCATTTTCTCATATATGCTCGTTTGTATTTCTAAGTTAATATATTGATCATGATGTGTTTGAATTTGCGTTCCATTTTGGATTGAATAAATTGGTAGGCGAACTTCTTGGTGGCTTAGAAACTTGAGAATTGTTCTCAAGGTTGAAAAGCTTGCAAATGTCCTCGAAGCACCTCTTCCCCATCTAGTAGCGATGCAACTCTGGACCAATTGTTGGCCTATCGAAACATGTGAGTGATTACGAACAAATGAGTTGCATCATGCTAGCCACGATGGAACCCAAGCTCTGAAAGCGGCATGAGCATATGGATGCTCATATCATAGTCCTTCATCTTTGTGAGTTGGTTGATGAGCAAGTGAGATTGAAAGGTTCGAAGTCTCAGCTCCTCTTCACCTCTGAGATGCTAGGAGGTTCATCGTGATCTTGCTCGATATCTTGAAGGCTGTGGAGTCTTACGAGAAGCATGGCGAGGGGCCAGTCTTGTTAGTTGATTCCTCGAAGAAAGGTTCTAAGAGGAAGTCAAAGGAACAAGCGAGAAGGAAAGAAGAGAAGGGCTAAGAAGGTAGAACTAGCACAAAGGAAACTTGCCATCATTATGGCAAGGAGAGCCATTCTTGAAGAAAGTGCAAGATTTATCTTGAGTGAAGAAGGATAAGGCATCGGATGCCCCATCTTCTTGAAATCTTCTTTATTGATTGTCATTCTATTTCCTTAGACACTTGGGTATTTGATCTTGAGTGTGGCTCACATATATGTAATGACATACATGGGCTAAGGAATAGAAGAAGACTTCGTCGAGGAGAGTCAAATTTCGTGTTGGGAATGGAGCAGCGGTTCTTTTCACTCGCCATCGGAACGTATTTGTTGGAACTCCCTGTAGGACTTGTCTCAGAACTGGACAATTGCTTTTATGTTCCTTCGTTGATAAAGAACATCATTTCTATTTCTTGTTTAAATAGAAATGGGTTCCATTTGACTTTTAGTAACAATTGTTGTTACATAACTTTGAATGGAGTTCTTTATGGGATTGGAACTTTAAGCAATGGTGTTTATCGTTGGGCGTATCGGTGACGATTTCAATATCGAAGCGAGCAACACGCGTGCTCGAAAGGATAATCAAATAGACTCCTATATGTGGCATTGTCGTCTTGGCCATATAAGCAAGAAACGCATGTCCGAATTACACCGATGTGGAATTCTGGAATCGTTTGAATTGGATTCATACGATACATGCGAATCATGCTTAAAAGGCAAGATGACTAAGTTACCTTTTACTGGAAAAGGTGAATGAGTGGGAGAGTTACTAGGTCTAATACATACTGATGTATGTGGACCTATGTCAACTCAAGCTTTAGGAGGCTATAGCTACTTCATTACCTTCACTGATGATCACTCATGGTTTGGGTATGTGTTCTTGATGAAACACAAGTCTGAAGCCTTTGAAAGGTTCAAAGAATTCAGAAATGAAGTAGAGAAACAACATGACAAGAGTATTAAAATACTTCGATCGGATCGAGGTGGTGAATACTTAAGTCAAGAGTTTCTTGATTATCTAAGAGACAATGGTATATTGTCTCAATGGACTCCGCCATATACACCAAGGCATAATGGTGTATCTGAGAGGCGTAACCGGACCTTGTTGGACATGGTCAGGTCAATGATGAATCATGCAACTCTTCCCAAGTCCTTTTGGGGCTATGCACTTCAGACAGCTGTTTACTTGTTAAACAGAATGCCTACCAAGGTAGTCTCAACTACTCCATATGAGATATGGAATAGTAAGAAACCTCATGTATCTTACTTGAAGATATGGGGTTGTCTGCTTATGTGAAGAATTTGTATCAGACAAACTGGATGCTAAGTCTGATAAATGTCTATTTATTGGATACCCTAAGGAAACAAGGGGTTACCAATTCTATCATCCTGTGGAACAAAAGGTGTTTGTTTCAAGGCATGCTGTGTTTCTAGAGAAAGAGTTTCTCTTGCAAGAAACCAGTGGGAGTGTCGTCGAGCTTGAGGAGGCTCGAGAGACTCAAATAGACATTGATGAGATACGGTGAAGCACCTGAGACTCATAGTGATGAGCAATCAATTTGGACCTATTGTAACACCACATCTTCGTAGATCTGGTAGAACCATATTCTGAGAGATATGGATTTCTCGTAAGTGAATCGAATGATGTGTTACTCATTGATGATGAGAGCCTACGAGTTATGAAGAAGTCTTGACAAGTTGAGAAAGGGATAAGTGGCTTGGTGCCATGAAGTCGAAATGGATTCCATGTATGAAAACCAAGTTTGGAACTTGGTTGACCCACTGAAGGCATAAAGCCTATAGGGTGCAAGTGGGTTTTCAAGAAGAAAGCGACATGGATGGTAATGTGATTACCTATAAGGCTAGATTGGTGGCGAAAGGATATGTCGAAAACAAGGTGTTGATTATGGCGAAACCTATTACTTTGTAGCTATGCTTAAATCCATTCGGATGCTCACTGGCCATAGCGGCTCATTATGATTATGAGATATGGCGGATGGATGTGAAAACGCTTTCCTTAATGGAAACACCTCGAGGGCGTGTATATGATCTGACTGAGGTTTCACATCGGTTGATAAAACCAAGGTATGCAAATTGACGGTCCATTTATGGATTGAAGCAAGCATCGAGGCTGGAATATCCGTTTGATGAGACAATCAAAAGTTTGATTTCTCACAAAATCGGAGCGAACCTTGTGTGTACAAGAAGGTTAGTGGGAGTGCGATCGTATTCCTAGTATTGTATGTCGATGACATACTACTTATAGAAATGATGTTTCAATCTTACGATCGTGAAGGTTTGGTTATCAAGACATTCTCCATGAAAGACACAGGAGAAGCAACCTACATCCTCGGGATTAAGATCTATAGAGATAGATCGAAACGGTTGCTTGGTCTTTCTTAGTCTACATATATAGACTGAGTGCTAAAGAGGTTTAGCATGTCGGAATCCAAGAAAGGTTTCTTACCCATCAGGCATGGGTACACCTTTCGAAGTCTACGTGTCCGCGCACAGAAGACGAGAGGATTTGCATGAGTAAGATTCCCTATGTATCCGCAATAGGATCTATCATGTATGCTATGTTATGTACAAGGCCCGATGTATCGTACGCTCTGAGTGTCACGGCGGATACGATCCGATCGAGGAATGGATCATTGGGTGGTATTAAGGCGATCCTTAAGTACTTGAGAAGAACTAAGGATGTGTTCCTAATATATGGAGAAGGGTACATGGTGATCGTGGGTATACGGATGCGGCTTCGAGATAAACGAGATGATTCATGTCTCGATGCGGATCGTGTTCACCTAGAATGGAGGCGCAATAAGTTGGAAAGGTTCCAAGCTTGACACTATAGCGGATTACGCCACTCGAGGCGAGAATACGTTGCGGCTTTAGGCGCAAAGAGCGGTTTGGATCAAGTAGTTCATCTATGAACTTGATGTGGTCTCATCAATGATCCAAACATGTGCTTACGCTATCATCTTATCGGAGAGATCATCGGTGGAACGAAATACAAATCGAGAAAATTCCCCTTTGAAAGGAACTTAGCGGATCCTTTGACTAAAGCATTACCTCAAAGTAAGTTTGAGGGTCATGTTAGTGCTTATGGTATTGGATACCGTAGCGATTGGCATTAGGCCAAGTGGGAGTCTGTTAGTAATATATGAGAGATGTCCTAAGGCAATCGCCTTATGTATGAACCATTTATATGATAAATGAAGATTCACTATTTGAGTGTACATGTTTAATGTATTTGATTGGATCTTAAACTCATTTACTGAATGTCCACGATACGATTCACAGCATGAGAGAATTTGTGATTGGATCACAACTAGTGAGTATCTCTACATGTGTAATTGTGATGTATCGGAATTATCCCTAGTCGATGAATTGATGGATTTGGACACCATCAATTCTGTCGAGACTAGCACGAGGTATACTCCTTGGTGTATCCAAGCAGCTGATTCTCACTGGCTGGAGACATTGTGATGTCCGGAGTTAATCGTGGATGCTAGTTATGGTAACTAGTTCATTGGAGTGACCGTAGTAAGACTTCATATGGTTCTCTGCATATATAGATATGTCAATGAAGTTCTTACTGTGGCTTAAGTGCGATGTTCCTTTGACTTGCGGTATTCAAGTCATCTTGATCATGGAGACTTATGCTTTGACATCTTAAGCAAACATCTCTAAGGAGATGTGGACACGGGATGATTGGGTATAAGTCGAAGTGATCGAAGGTGTTTGAATAGCCTATAAAGGATTCACCACTCCTTGCGAGGAGATGTATACCCATGGCCTCTCGTCGGATTGTTACTAAAGTCTTTGGCCAAAGCATTACATGTTTAGAGTAAGGTACTCTTCGATACATGTGGAGTAACTAGAATCCGTAGGACGAGGAAATGATACTTGGGCTAGGTGTGACGTAGTCGACCTAGTGAGGGGGACACAATAGACCATGTCTGAACCAAGTGGGTATAAGATGAGTGAAGGAATGGGGCACGATTCATTCGAGCTCTTGAAGGGTTTGAAATAGTTACGGATCAGCGTTGATCTTTTCGGTTAATTGGGGATCATGATGTACTACTAGGTGTCACTCATGATCGTTCTATAATTAATGGTTAATTATAGACGGCCAACATAAACCGAGAACCTATTTGGTCACATGCACAACGAGTGTAATCCAAAGGATTTAAAACGAGCTTGAGAATGGGATTCTCAGACCGAGAGAAACTATGTTTGGTTGGACCAAACATAAAGCGAGCATGAAATTGTTTCAGTCGCAATGGAAGCGTGGATGGGCCGTGTCTTATGAAGACATAATGGATGGACCAAAATGGTTTGGTTCTAATCCAATGGATGAGAATAAACCAAAGGGTTTGGTTTATTTTAAACGAATGAATCAAAAGTTGGTTCGGTTCGTTTTAACTTAAAATAAACCATCATGGCTTGGTTTATTTTAACTTATCTTAATGGAGCGGGTTAACGGGCTTTATGGATATGATCCATTAACCATTAAGAGAATTAGTTCTCTATAAAAGAGGGCTTAAGGGATTGTTAAGCCCTAATCATCCAAAACCCTAAACCTAGTTGCCGCCCAACAAAATTGCCCCCACCCTTGTTGGAAAATTCGGCGTGACATCTTGTTGCCGCCCAGCTTGTGGTGCAGCCTTCCAACTTGTTGCCGGCGACCAACCTTCAGCCGGTGAACCTCCGGCGACCCTCCGGTGATCTCCTATAGGTTTGGCATCAAGGTGAGGCTTTTCTTTCCTTGGTTGGCCGGCGCCTATATCCTCCACCAAGCTGTCCAGTTTTCTGGACAGCTTCTCCTCCTCTCGTCGGAGCATCGTTTGGACGACGGTTAGTGCTCCGACAGCGGCTAACTTACCGGGGATTTGATCTCCGATAATCCTCTGAGGTGGAGGACGAAGGATTCGTCAATTGGTTGACGAATGCTTCTCCGGAGAAGCGAGTTTTGAGAACTCGTTTTAGGATCCGAATTTGGATTCGGATCGTGATCATCTCTCAATCACGTCGTCTTCAACACGAGGCTAGTAACCCGTACGAAGACGAAGCTCGTGACTTAGCGAAGTCATCCCGAGGAGCTCGGCGTGGATACGGATAGAGACGATTCTTATGAGGATCGTTCCGGTTGATGCCGTTCCCGCTACACGTCATACGAAAGGTATAACGTAGATAATTTTCTTTATTGCAAATTTTAATTTACGGTTATGTCTACACTTGTTGTAATAGCATGCGTGTGTTGTGTGTGTTGTAATAAATATAGATTTATTATTTTTAATTGCTTCCGCTGTGCTCATGTTTACGAAACATGATCGAACACACACACGCTGCGGTGCCGGAAACCCAACACAAATTACTCCGGCTAAGTTCAAAGAAGCTCGATCGAGACTCCGCAAACGGTAGTGGATGTGGGATGGTGCAAACTCCTGAATCCAGTAGTTTGATGGATACTTTGAACTCTCACGGATCCGATTGAGCTCGAAGAATTGTCGTCGGGGCAGACTCCTCCTTGAATCCGAAAGAGAAGGTGGATGTTGTGGAGATGGAGGACATCATCAAAATCTCTCGATGAAGCGGTTCCTCCTCAAATCCGTGGAGGAAAATGGATGGAAGGAAGGTGGGGACGGTTGCTAAGGCTCAAGGGAAGAACAGATTTAACTAACAACTAAATAAAATAAACAATTCATCAATGAAATTTAATGCATGAACATGATGTAAAGAGAGCAATTAAAGTAAATCATGAAATTAAATCTAACCTAACTAACTAGAACCTAATTACCCATAGAAACATTTCATCAAACACTAAATAGACATGAAACAAAACAATTCGAATATGTGCAATCTAAACATGGAAAATTGAAACTATTACAAACATCACAATTTGAAATGAACAACAATCAAAACACATCAAGGGTTTGTGGAGCTTGTTGTAGGAATCTATCGATGAATGAAGGAAATGATCGAAAGTTGGAAATAACTCTGCCCGAGAAGATGATGGCTGGCCGGAGCTGTAGAGCTAAGGAACTGATGTTGCTGGAGCTGTGATGGGGGAAATCGGCACTGCCGTCAGTGGAACTGGCCACAAAAGTGGAGTTGCTGGTGGTCAGAGCAATAACGGAGGGGAATCCCCACTCCGGTGATCGGCGGCGATAGAATGGGCAGAGCTGGATTCGGTGGAGGAGCTAATGGTGTTGAAGAATGCGGCTATCATCAGTGGAGGAGGAGATGGAGTGGACCACCGATCACCGGAGAAGGAGGGAATCCCAGTCCTCTCCGACGACCGACAAGGAAGGCGAAGGAATGGCGTCGGCGTCGCGCGATGGAGGAAGGAGGGGTTGTGCTGCGCGATCCAAGGGAAGAAGGTGAAAATGTTGATTTTTAAAGCTCTTTTCCTTGGCCATCCGATCGAAGATGGATCAAATCTCAGTCGTCCAACTGAAGCTACGTTAATTGCTTTGATGAATCAAATTAAGGGTTGTTCATCCAACGGCTGAGAATTCTCCAACTTTGAATGGATGGATCTGATCAATCTGAAAGGCTAATCATGATTAGTCGAATCTGGATGAACGGTCAAGATGTCTAGATCTAAATGTATGGACCAGATCACTCCAGATTTAGATAGATGGCTCAGATCAATTAGATCTCATCGGACGGACAGGATTAAACAGATCTGAACCTTGATTAAATTGCCTCTGATCTTGATGAAGGATTCAGATTCTTCCAGCTTAAAATGCCCTTTATAACCCTTAGATGAAGTCATATTTGATCCAACCTATCTAGTCCAGTGGCTCATCTTGATCTCCTACAAACAAAGATAAAATTCGCATATAAGTCCAAAATTTAGGAGAATTTATAGTAATGTCCTAAAATAAATCCAACTCATAAAACATGATAATAATTGATAAATAATCACTCGAGAGGATAAAAACAGTGATAGTAAGGACCAAAATAACACAACAAAATGGTAGCTATCAATTCCCCCACACTTATTCTTGCACATCCCAAGCAAGTAAATAAAACTAAAAACAAACTAACAGTATATTTCCCTAGAAATTTCCAAGCATACATAGAAAATTGTGAAAGAAAGTTACCTAGGATTGTCAATTCTCGAAGACTCAAGCAATCATGGACTCAAATCTTACACAGGTTAACAAACATGGTGACTTTAATCCATCATGAATAGATTAAGAATGATTAAGCCTTATAAGATAAGTGGTGGTTTCTCTCGCTCTCATAAGCTTGTAATAGTGAAGTTCACTCAAGCTACTCATGGTTTATGAACTACCATATGCTTGCTTTTCTTCTACCTTCACCACTATATGCACATAAGAATGCATAATCACTGAAGGCTTATTAAGAATGTAAGGGAAACATGAATACAAGAAAAATGACAATATCTGTGAAAGAAAAGAAAGATAAGAAATGACATAGCTAAGGAAATGCAAGTAGAAGATATGAAAATACTGGAATGCTACATAGATGAGTACAAGAAAGCATTGCCCTAACATTTTTCTTCCAACCCAATAAACATGTAAACAACCCTTATCACATTCTTCAATATAAATCTCCTAATGATATACAATAAATCTCTCAATAATTGTAACAAGGGATGTCGTTAACAAAAATACTATCACACATAAATAAAAAAAATGAATGGCACCACATGTCAAAATTTTCACAATTCTTTTTTTATTTCGTGGGCACCCAATTTATTAATTTTTTTTCAACTTTTTTTTCTAGTTTTTTTTCCTTTTTTTTTCTTTTTTTTTCAAACTTTTTTTTCTGACATGTAGTGCACTTCCCTATGCTCCAACATCAAGCTCGGCTAAAAAGATAAAAAACATGGCTAGCTCATGGTGATCAAGCACGACTTGCCTATGCTTACGCTAAATTCTCTTGAGCTACTCTCTCCCCCACACTTAAATTTTTATCCATCCTGGGCAAAACACTCATCATGGATCATCCAAGTATTCTACATCCAGAAATAGAAATGGAGAAGAAAGTAATGGAAGGAAAGAAAAAATATAAGGATGAATGATTAGAATGTTATTCAAATAAGTATATGATGATAAAAAAAAGTGAAAGAAAACAAATGTGATTGCCTTCATAATAATCATGCAAACCTACTGTAGTGTGGTCTCGAAAGAATCAAAGCAAGTTCTAGAGTTACAATAACCACAAGTACACCACACACAAGCAATAAAAATAGGCTCAATCCTCACTAGATAAACAAAAATAATCAACTCAGTCTATCAACATAGAATCCATTGTAGGGTTTTTCCCGGAAGCTCTCCCACTAATTGTAGGGTTTAGCTTTCGAGTCCGTGAGGGGAAACTTCGCTTCCCACTTCACCTCGGTCGTTTGATCATGGCGATCCCTTCGATGTCTCCGGATTAAAAATTTAATCCTAGACAAAAGGGATTGCCCAAACAACCAAGCCATCGTCGTGCTATTCATTTAGAGAGGTCACTTGAACAAACTAGTTGTTCAGGCGACCATCCTCTATTCAACGAGTAGCCGTGGAATAGACGATGTCCGGATCGCCGATTTTTGTGTTTATGCTCAGGATCCAAGTATTATTTAGCCATATACAGATTTATATCATGATCATAGTTGAAAAACAAATACAAACATGTAACATATAAAGATTAGAGAATCGATATACCTCTTGATCTTCTAATGTATGACCTTCCTCCTTTCGGACGTCGTGTGGGCGACGCTCTACCAAAAGTCGAAGCTCCTAGATCGCAAATATTCCTTCCTTGCTCTTCCAAAGCAAGAGGAAGAATAGAAACAAAGCTCTTCTCCTTCCTATGGCCAACCAACAAGCAATAAGGAGAATGCTTGCCGCCAGCCAACAAGGAGGAGATAATGGTGGAAACCGGCCAAGACACCAAGGGAAAGCCCTATATCTTGTTTCCACCACCAAAGGAGAAGGAGAGGAGGGTCTTTGGATGCCATCCAAGGGCTGAAAAGAAGGTTATGGGCGCCAGCCACCAAGGGAGAGGAAGAAGAAAGCAAACTACTTCCTTATTTGGTGCCACCCAAGCCTCCTAAACCCTAAGCTTCCAAACCCTAATCCTAGCTTTCCTTATTGCCGTCCATGGAAGAGGGGAAGAAGAATAGGATGAGATCATGCCAAGGTAGAGGGAAGAAGAATAGGGGTCAGCCAACCTTAGGAAGAAGAAGGAAAGAACTTCATCTTCTTGTTGTCGCCCACTCTAATTCCCAAAACCCTAACCCTAGCCCCCACTCCCAATCCTAATCTAATTAGGATTGGTTGCCGCCCAAGAGACAAACCCTAATCCCCTCATCATTAAGTTTCTGCCCAAGCCAATAAGCCTTATTTATAGAGTTGGGTTTATGCCTTGGATTAATCTCCACCATTGGTTCTAGGGATTTAATCTCAACCATCGGATCTAGAGATTTAATCTCTACCTTTGGATCTAGAGTTTTGTTTCTATCCATTGGATCTAAGCTTCATGAGGTGTTAATAGGCTACATTAGGGACCATGAGGAGGTGTTGGATCTTGGCCACCCATGGATCAAGCCCACATAAAGTCCGATCCACTAATGATAATCCAATCCACTAAAGGATTATCATTGATCTACCTCACCAACCCCCATATGATAATATGGGCTCCATATATTATTTGTACATTTTCTCCCCATATTTAAGATCTCGAATGTCTGTCGATTAATTAATTTACTGACCATTAATTAATCAACATCTAACTCCTTGAGTAGTACCACTCAACCTTTTCATCATGTCGGACCAAGTCCACCTGCAGGGTTTACATGATGAACCTTATGAGCTCCTCAAGGGGACATCATCATCCTAATATATAGAACACGGTTTCCTCCTATAATCAACAACACACCATATAAATAATATCATCTCCCAACTTACCGAGCCTATCGATTTAATCTATAAATCTCGCCCATTGGTAAATCAAAGAGATGAGTACTAAGTATATATGCCCGTTATTATATCGGGATTAAGAGCATGTACTAAATAATATCTGAGGTCCGATTCGATTATGTAGTCAGTAATAAATCGAATCACCTCTAAGTCGGTCCTGCTCAATACACACAAAGTGCACTAGTGTGATTCTATGGTCAAGACAAACCAATACCAAATCACACTATAACCATTCCGATGGTTTGTCCAAAGCCATCTCGATTGTGAGCCTTTACTTATACTTTTCAAGGAGTCGATAACATGATCTCCCATGTGACACCACACACCATGTTATCTACAATGTAAAGTATTAGACAATATTGCATAACCATAAAAATATGCAAACAATGATCATGTGATTCTTATTTCAAAATAAAGATGTTCATATAAAAGATAGACTTTTCAGTATACATCCCTACATCCATCACCAAGTAGTAACCACATGAAATCAAATAATCCATTCATGACAATAAATTCCCGAAACTCAACAATGAAATTTAACTAGTTTCACGACTTATAAGGAGATATAAAGGAATGCATAGGAAATTTATTTCAAAACACTATAAAACAAAAACTCAACAAATGAAACCTAACAACTAAAATACAAACAAATGAAGTAAAAGAGACATATATACAAAGAAAAAGAAAAGAGGTGAGAAAAGGAATGAAATCCCCTAGGGTCCTGGCGATTGGAGGCAGTTCAGGAGTAGTAGCCAGGCTGGGAGTGGAGTGGATCGAGTGGAAGTGAGCATCTTCTTCATGTGGTCTATGTTGTAAAGTCTAGCTCCCTCCATCATCATCTTCATGAAGGTTCTTCTAGGTGGATGAGAATAATTCTAGTGTAAAATCCAACCCAGAAGTAGAATAATAAGAGCTAAGATGAACTCCACTCCTTTCACTATCGTCTTCTCAAAGGCTATCTCAGGTGGTCAGAGACGATTTATTTAGAGCAACCAGTCTGGGAGCTGGACTGCTATATTTGGTGTTGGGGCCTTGTTCAGTAAAAATATGGGAGGCTTAGGCTGTAATAGAAGTGACCAGTCTGGGGCTCTCCAGCTATCCATCACTCCTATAGAAATCATCTTGATATCTTCCGAGCAATTCTGGTCAGGCTTATCATGTAGTTGTACATCTGAACATAACAATTCTGCAGACACTGTCTCCTTTATAACATCATCAACCTCAATATAAGTAACAATATCTGCTATATCTGAAATATCATGTACAACATCAATAATACCACAAGAAGGAGGAACAGTATCATCTACAATAATATCTGCACTCTTATCAATAATAACATCCACATCATCCACAACTTTACTACCGTAGCACATAGAAATATTGGAGTTCTGTAGAGTAGTAGGATCATAAACTTGGCTATCACATACTTCACAATCCATCTCCTCTAGCGCATCGATATCCAGAGAAATGGTCTTTGATGAAGGCTGAATAAATCCTTATGCTTGCATCTACTGGGACTGTTGTGGGCTATTAAGCATTGGGATATTCTGGAACTCATGAGCCAACCTCTGAAATGCTGGTGGAGGCTGATATGAATGTTGTGAATTCGCAGCCATGACCTCAATAAGTTCTCTAGCCTGAGTAAGAGTTTTGTTGACTAAGGCCCCTCCACTAGCTACATCAAGCATATATACACCTGTCCATAGGAAATAATCCATCATAGAAGTGCAGGATGAGTAGGTGATCGCTAATTTGGTGATGGGGGAAACTAGCACACAATCTTTTGAATCTCTCCCAATACTCATATAGAGTCTCTCCTATCATTTGCTGAATACCACAAATTCTCTTCTGAATTTCTTTGGTCTTGGATGCAGGGAAAAACTTTTCCAAAAAGGCTTTCTTCATTTCACTCCAACATGTAATAGAGCCAGGAGGAAGATAATAGATCCAATCCTTTACCCTGTCTGATAAAGAGAATAGAAATACTCTAAGCATAATGTCCTCATGTGATATACCTAGTGGCTTCATTACTGAGCATACCATATAAAATTCTTGCAAGTGCCTAATTGGATCTTCGCTAGCATAACCATGGAATTTTGGAAGCAAATGTATAATTTCAAAGAGTTCAACATCCACATTTAATTCAGAAAACTGAATGTAAAAAGATTGGCAAGTAACATCTGGTGCAGTGAGTTCCCTAACGGTTATGTTAATCCCTGAATCATAAGCCTGATGAAAGCCTCCTAATCTCTGATAATAGGGATCCACGATCAAAGAAATTTCCTATTCTTTCCTGAAACACTAACAAACAATATCAAAAAATACAGGAAGCAAACAAAATATAACACATGGATATAAAAGACATAAAAGAATTAAGCCCTCAACAAAAGTTTTGAATTTTGAATTATTTTTTTTTTTAGAAAGATGGACAAACAATCCTAAGTCTACCAAATATCATTACACTCCCCGACAACGGCGCCAAAATTTGATGAATGGGTATTTGTCATGGTACCATTTCAAATTAATTACGAAACCCCCTAACTACACTAATATAGCATAGTGAATGACCCGGATCATTTCCCAATGAGTATAATCGACAGAATAGTAAACTTAGGATTTCTAATTATTGCTTTGGGTTTTCTAATGAAGATGGGGTGTTTGGGATTTGAGATCTAACCTATAGTTGCAAGGTAATTAAAATTCTAACCTAACACGCAACAACAAAATCAATTAATGCAGGAGTACAGCAACAAAAACTGGAAAAGGAAATAATTTGATCGACCCAAGATAGGCTCGGTGAATGACCAAGTTACTCCGGTGAAGTCCAACGAAGCTCGATCGAGACTCCGCAAACGGTAGTGGATGTGGGATGGTGCAAACTCCTGAATCCAGTAGTTTGATAGATACTTCGAACTCTCACGGATCCGGTTGAGCTCGAAGAAGTGTCGTCGAGGCAAACTCCTCCTCGAATCCGAAAGAGAAGGTGTATGTTGTGGAGATGGAGGACGTCGCCGAAATCTCTCGATGAAGCGGTTCCTCCTCGAATCCGTGGAGGAAAATGAATGGAAGGAAGGTGGGGACGACTGCTAAGGCTCAAGGGAAGAACAGATTTAACTAACAACTAAATAAAATAAATAATTCATCAACGAAATTTAATGCATGAACATGATGTAAAGAGAGCAATTAAAGTAAATCATGAAATTAAATCTAACCTAACTAACTACAACCTAATTACCCATAGAAACATTTCATCAAACACTAAATAGATATGAAACAAAACAATTCGAATACGTGCAATCTAAACATGGATGATTGAAACTATTACAAACATCACAATTTGAAATGGACAACAATCAAAACACATCAAGGGTTTGTGGAGCTTGTTGTAGGAATCTATCGATGAATGAAGGAAATGATCGAAAGCTAGAAATAACTCTGCCCGAGAAGATGATGGCTGGCCGGAGCTGTGGAGCTAAGGAACAGATGTTGTTGGAGCTGTGATGGGGGAAATCGGTACTACCATCAGTGGAACTGGCTACAAAAGTGGAGCTGCTGGTGGTCAAAGTGATAACGGAGGGGAATCCCCACTCCGGTGATCGGCGGTGATAGAATGGGTGGAGCTGGATTCGATGGAGGTGCTGATGGTGTTGAAGAAGGCGGATGTCGTCGGTGGAGGAGGAGATGGAGTGGACCACTGGTCACGGGAGAAGGAGGGAATCCCCGTCCTCTCCGACGATCGACGAGGAAGGCGAAGGAATGGCATCGGCGTCGCGCGATGGAGGAAGGAGGGGTTGTGATGCGCAATCCAAGGGAAGAAGGTGAAAATGTTGATTTTTAAAGCTCTTTTCCTTGGTCGTTCGATCGAAGATGGATCAAATCTCAGTCGTCCAACTGATGCTAGGTTAATTGCTTTGATGAATCAAATTAAGGGTTGTGCATCCAACGGCTGAGAATTCTCCGACTTTGAATGGATGGATCTGATCAATCTGAAAGGCTAATCATGATCGGTCGAATCTGGATGAACGGTCAAGATGTCCATATCTAAATGTATAGACCAGATCACTCCAGAATTAGATAGATGGCTCAGATCAAACAGATCTCATCGGACGGTCAGGATTAAACAGATCTGAACCCTTGATTAAATTGCCTCTGATCTTGATGAAGGATTCAGATTCTTCCAGCTTAAAATGGCCATTATAACCCTTAGATGAAGCCATATGTGATCCAACCTGTCTAGTCCAGTGGCTCATCTTGATCTCCTACAAACAAAGATAAAATTCACTTATAAGTCCAAATTTTAGGAGAATTTATAGTAAGGTCCAAAAATAAATCCAACTCATAAAACAGGATAATAATTGATAAATAATCACTCGAGAGGATAAAAATAGTGATATTAAGGACCAAAATAACGCAACAAAATGGTAGTTATCAGTGAACCTTTCCAATATTCCGGTGAGATCTCCTACTTGCCTTTTTAAGATCAAGTTCTCTTCCTCAAGCTTTTCAACTTGAGTTGAGTCTCTATCCTCAACTTGGCAAGTTGAAGTCTTCGAGTTTACTTGCTCCTTAAGTACTTGAACTTTCTTAAGGAGTGAGTCTCCTCAGTTCTCAGACTTAGCTAATTTCCTACCTAGGCATGCAATTATGTTATATAATTTATCCTCTAAGGGAGAAGTTACCTCATCTAGTCCTTTGGAAATAGATATGGATTTGTGGCTTCTCTTGGACTTGGACTTAGACTCAGATTTAGAACTTGATTCGGTCTTGTAACTTTTATTCAACCATGAATGATACAAAGCTCTTCTTGGTTTCTTCCGCATCCGACTCTTCCGAAGATGATTCGTTCCAAGTCGACTTAAGTGCCTTCTTCTTCTTTTCGTTTTTATGTTTTTCTTCCTTTTTTAGATTTGTGCACTCCAACTTGTAGTGACCCTTCCTGTTGCACTCATAACAAGTCACTTTCGATCTAGGTCTTGGTTTATTGTCGATGACCTTTTTGGCATCTTTCTTCGTAAATCTCTTTCTTCGGTTGAACATCTTCCGAACCATGTTTACAATCTCTTCCTCTCCGTTTAGGTCCGACCCCGACTCATCTTCAGACTCACTCTTGATTTTTCTTTCCTTTTTAGTTGAACCTGCCACTAAAGCAATACCATTCTCGGTTTGACCCGAGTTAGCTGGTTCGTGTAGTTTGAGTTTGCAATATAGTTCATCTAGTCTAATTAAGGAAAGATCCCTGGAGATCTTATAGGCATCAATGATGGATGTCTATAAGGCGATCCTCGGGAATGCCTTAAGTGTATACCTAATTATATCCCTATTTTCAATTTGATGACTTATTAGATGAAGTCCATTTAGTATGTCCTTTATTCTAGTGTGAAGTTAACTAGCACTTTCATTTTCAAGCATTTTACAATTAAATAGTTTATTAAATAACATGTATTTTTAGCTATTCTAGTGGCATTAGTGCTTTCGTGTAGTTCAATTAATTTATTCCAAAGTTCATTAGAATTTTTGAAGGGTCCGACTCTATTGAGCTTTTCTTTGGTAAGCCTTCATTGCAAGGTGTTCAAGGCCTTGTAATTGACTTGAGCTCATTTCCTTATGTCTGTGGTCCATTTCTTCGGATCTAACAACTCTCCCGAGTCGTCTACCGGAGGAACGAAACCTTTCCTAAATTAAAATCACACCTCAAGGTCAGTTTTCAGGAAGCACTCCATTCGCCTCTTCTAATAGAAAAAGTCCTCTTCGTTAAAGAGAGGAGAGCGAACGGTGTTATACCCTTCTAAGTGTAACATAACTAAATTTTTTTTATTTATAAAAATAGATTTTTTTTTATTTTAAGAATTATTCCTAGGGTTACACAAATGAACCAATATTATACTTATGCAAGAAAAAGAATGAATTTATTTAACAACAAGATAGACAAGTATTATTGGTGCAATCAAGCCAGGTCACGATTGACCAGACTCAAGTTTGACTCGAGTAGTATTTTGATGTTAGTGTTTTGATGTTTGACGATGAGTTGATCATTGTTTGACAATGAGTTGACTATATGGTTGACATGGGGTTGACCATATGATGGAGAAGCCCAAGTGGGACACTTGGCATGGAAAGTCCAAGCATGGGTCTTAGCAATGGTAAAGTCCAAGTCATGGGTACTTGGCATGGAAAGTCCAAGCATAGGTGTTGGCAATGGGAAAGTCCAAGTCATGAGTACTTGACATGGAAAGTCCAAGCTTGAGTCTTGGCAATTGGAAAGTCCAACATGGAGTTGACATGGAAAGTCCAAGCATGGGTCTTGGCAAAGGAAAGTCTAAGCTTGAGTCTTGGCAATTAGAAAGTCCAACATGGGTTGGCAAGGAAAGTCCAAGGGTGTAGTCTTTGCCACGTAAGTCCAAGTGTTTAGTCTTGGTGGTGAAAGTCCAAGTCATGGGTACTTGGCATTTGGGAAGTCCAAGATTTGATATTGACGGCGTAAACTCCAAGGGTGGAGTCTCTTTTAACTATTCTAGTTCCATTAGTGCTTTCGTGTAGTTCAATTAATTTATTCCAAAGTTCCTTAGAATTTTCGAAGGGTCCACTCTATTGAGCTTTTCTTTGGTAAGTCTGCATTGCAAGGTGTTCAGGGCCTTGTAATCAACTTGAGCACATTTCCTTATGTCCGTGGTCCATTTCTTTGGATCTAACAACTCTCCCGAGTCGTCTACCAAAGGAACGAACCCTTTCCTAAATGAAAATCACACCTCGAGGTCAATTTTCAGAAAGCACTCCATTAGCCTCTTCCAATAGGAAAAGTCCTCTCCATTAAAGAGAGGAGGGGGAATGGTGTTATATCCTTCTAAGTGTAACATAATTAATTTTTTTTATTTATAAAAATAGTTTTTTAAAAATTTTAAGAATTATTCCTAGGGTTACACAAATGAACCAATAGTATACTTACGCAAGAAAGAGAATGAATTTATTTAACAACAAGATAGACAAGTATTGTTGGTGCAATCAGTCAAGGTCACGATTGACCAGACTTGAGTTTGACTCGAGCAGTATTTTAATGCTAGTGTTTTGATGTTTGATGATGAGTTGACCATTGTTTGACAATGGGTTGACTATATGGTTGACATGGGGTTGACCATATGATGGAGATGTCCAAGTGGGACACTTGGTATGTAAAGTCCAAGCATGGGTCTTGGCACTGGTAAAGTTCAAGTCATGGGTACTTGACATGGAAAGTCCAAGCATGGGTTTTGGCAATGGGAAAGTCCAAGTCATGGGTACTTGGCATGAAAAGTCCAAGATTGAGTCTTGGCAATTGGAAAGTCCAACATGGAGTTGGCATGGAAAGTCCAAGCATGGGTCTTGGCAAAGGAAAGTTCAAGCTTGGGTCTTGGCAATTAGAAAGTCCAAGGGTGTAGTCTTGGCCTCGTAAGTCCAAGTGTGTAGTCTTGGTGGTGAAAGTCCAAGTCATGGGTACTTGGAATTTAGGAAGTCCAAGGTTTGATATTGGCGGCATAAAGTCCAAGGGTGGAGTCTCGGCAGCATAAGTCCAATGGTTGGCAGCATAAAGTCCAAGCATGTGTCTTGGCAGCGTAAGCCCAATGTGCCTTGGCAGTGTAGACCAGCTTAGCATGATAATAGCTGATGGAAGCACCTGAAGGCTAGCGTATGGATGAATAAGTCATGGATGACTTGGAGGGATCCAATAGGCGTGAGGCTGATAGAGGTGGCTAGAAGGCTTAGGTCTAGGCTAAGGGTGATCTAGCAAGCATGAGGGCATCATACTTGGGGTTAAACCTCATGGATGAGGTTTAGACTGGGGCTATGGACTAGTTGACTGGTCAAGTATTTGACACTTGACATGAGTCGACAATCGCATTGGATCGATTATGATCGATCGTGTCGTGAGTCGATCGGCGCCGATGCGCTAGCAAGTGGCCTTGGCAATCGACTGCCAACATTGAGCAGTTGACTAGCCATAAGCAGTCGACTGCTGCTGGTGTTAGTCACGAAGGCATAACACTTGGTAGCCAACTGAGCAATTGGCTACGGGCTTGAGCAGTCGATTGCTAGTAATGGCAATCGACTGTCAGTGTATCCGTTGGCTTAAATGTCAATGTGGATCAATTCCATTGTGAGACAACGACACTGTTGGCAGTCGACTAGGGCCTTTTAGCAGTCGACTATCAGAACAGAAATCCAGATCGTGCAGAGGCTTAAAAGGAGCTCAACGGAGAGGATTTCAACAGTGATTTTCTTGGGTGATTTGAAGGGGATAGTTGTTGCTTTCCAGTCCTTTAAAGCTAGTCCAAGGCGATCAACAAGCAAGCATTCAAAAGCACATTTGTAAAGTTTTCTTTACTTGTATTTTTGTAGTTTACTTGTATTTCTTTCTTATTATTGTAAGATCTCTTGTATGTGGTTTCTCCACCTCCGACGTGTTGTCGAGAAGGAGTTTATTGAGTAGTTGTGTATACATCACTAGAGCTCGTTGAGCTCGCCCTGTGGAGTAGGAACCCTAAGGTTCCGAACCACATATATCTTATGTATTTGTGTTTGTATTTGTCTCTATATTTAGATTTCTATATTCCGATGCATACTAACGATTGTGTAGAGACGAACATGAACGAATTCCATCGTCAATCAACGAACGCACCATTCACCCCCCCCCCCTCTAGCGCTCAGGGAAGTTCCAACAAGTGGTATCAAAGCCCGGTGGCTCTTAGAAGAAGAAGACACTCTGATTCCCACAAGTGGTATCAGAGCTAGGAGCTCTTATACAAATTAACAACCAGAAGCAAACGTGCTAGAGGAGAAGATGGAGCTCAACGAGAGATTGGGCGATGACATGACAATTCCACCCATCTTCGACTGCGAAGATTTCGCGTATTGGATAGGTAGGATGGAATATTTTTTAATGTCCAATATAGAAAATTGGTTTGCCGTGATTATAGGAATCAATGCTCCGAGGGAAAAGAACGGAGAAATCCTCAAGATGAAGAGGTAGACCGAGGAGCAACAGCAAAAATTCGAGACAACCTTAAGGTAACAAAAATGTTAGTAAATTTGATGCCTAACGATATTTTTTCTAGATTAGGAAGTTATAGGGATGATAAGGAGTTGTGTAACAAGTTGGTCAAGTTCCACGAAAATCCCGAACCAGTCCAAGAAGATAAGGAAGAGGAGTGCTCATCCTCTCAAGCTCAAGAAGAAGAGAGCACATCATCTTAATTGCAAGAGCTTGAGGAATCAGAGGTTGAAAGGCCATCAACATCCAAGGAAGAGGAAGAATTAGAGGAAGCTTCCACCTCTAGGATTGAGGGGGAGGAGAGATCATTTATCCCTGAGCAAGAACAAGAAGAAGCATCTACCTCCACAATATTGGATCGAAGCGGTTCGCTAGAGGGGGGGTGAATAGCGAAAAACCTTTTCTTTCGAGTTCGTATCAAACCAATTAAGTGCAGCGGAAAGATAAATGAAACAAAAAGAGACAAGATATTTTTTTACTTGGTTCGTAGCCTTCATCTACTACTCCAAGGCCCTAACGGTCCTAGACCGTGTACGGAGGGCAATTCACTAAAACACTCCTCCTCGTTGGAGGTAGGAGTTTGACGATTACAAAAACCTTCGAAGCAAAAAAGATAGAGAGACAAACCCTCTCTTCTATTTAAGTAAAATGCAACGATAGAAAACCTTGATTAAAAGGAATTGCAATATTGAAAACAATAACAAAGTAAGATTATACCAACAACTAAAAAAAGAACTTAAGCTAGGGTTGTTGGCAGCACTTCGTTGTTGTAGAGTCGTCAGAGAGTCGCAGCATTGCAGAGGCTTTTGAGCACTTAGAATTGATGAAGAAACCCTAGGTTAGGACCTCCTTTTATAGCCTTTGAGCCCCTTTTCGAGAGGAACCCTAGCCAATCATATTTGAGCACCACTCCCCTTGAAATTTGGTGATAAGCCTTGACTCCTCGAAGCTGATCCTTTGACTATCGATCGATATGGCCATCATCGGTCGATCGATGGCGGCTATCGATCGAGTGCTAACCTCCGATCGTGATTGCAATGAAGTCCTCCAAGCTGGCAGTCGACTGATGCTTGCTGCAAGTCAAAGTTAGCTCAACAAAAACATAATTTCGACAGTCGTCGACCATCCGATCTCGACCTAGACCATCTATAGGATGTCTTTGGTCGGATCTACGCTTAAGATCATCCCCATAAAGAGGATACGACCTCACTTATGCTCACACACACACGAGCTTACCTCGATACTTACTGTGTCACTTTCGCTTCCGGCCTTCCACCCGATTCCTTCGGCTCCCTCTGAAGTCACCCGAGTGTCGCCCGACCACCGCGGCTTCCTTCGGGTGTCGCTAGTCTTCAGCTCTAGCTATAGCAATTTTCTGCACACTTGATTCAGCTCGTGAGATAATGACATGAGCTTAACTTTGTATCGTTTGCTATAATCAAAACTCAGATTCGACTTAGGTGCCTACTGCACCAACACACAAGCCATGAAGAATTGGACCAAATTCTCCCTACCACCACCCTAGGTAACTCATGAACCTTAATTAATAATATAAATCATCTTATGTGCTTTGAGTTTAGGAAAGCCAGACACGACAAGAGAAAGTGTCCGAAACAGGTCAAGAAGATGACACAAGTCGTGCCAAAGGCCAAGGAGACTGGAGCCCCAATAATTAAGAGCAAGGAGCATGTGGTGTGCTTCAAATGCCAACAACGGAGACACTACCAGAGTCAATGCCCTAGGGGGAGGAAGAAGGTACAAGAAGGAGCATCATATGTAGGGAGAGCTTCTAAAGCAAACCCTAAAGTAACCTTTAAGTATGTTTCCTCTTCAATTAATAGTCAAAAGCATGCTAGGAATAATTTTAATGCTATTTCTATTACTCATGAACAAAAGCATGCTAGAAATAATAGATTTTATTGTCTAGGTGAAAAATCATGCAATTTTAGGGCTGAGGACAAATCTAGATACAATAACCCTAAAACAATTCTACCTAAAGAAAGTATTAAGAAGGAAGAGGATCATCTAGGCATTAATCCCAAGAACCATAGACATATGCCTAGAAAGAACAATTCAACTCAAAGAAATAATGGGCCCACCAAATAAGAAAAATTAGAGTTTGAAAATCAAGCTTTGAGGTCAAAGCTTAAGAAAATGGAAAGGACCCTAAGGAAGATAGAAAATATGATTATAGGGTCAAACGGTCAAAATTTATGATCAAGGAGTCAAAACCCAGGGTCTATGAGGCAAGTACCACCCAAGGGCAAGAAAGGTTTGGGTCACAAACCTAAGCCCAAGGAGACCTACTATAATGTTCCATTCGATTATGGAACTCAACCTAGGTCTAGGAAGACCAAAGTTAATAGGGAGGTCATCCCTAAGATTAACCATGGTAGGTGCCTAGTGTTGGGTTTTTCCGAGCCACAAAAACCGCTTTTTGCGTTGCGGAAACCTCGGAAGCCCCGGCCACGGATCCGTGTGAAGTATAAAATATAAAACTAACATGTATGTGTTTAATACCTTTAGATCTACTCTAGATCTACATGATAAGAAGTTACCCTCGATGCGATGCCCTTAGCAAATCCCGCTCGTCCAAAAGGTTCGCCGGAACTCGAGAGTGTCAAGTGCACACTCCTCTATTGGTATCCACACAAGCAATAGGTGGAGAAAAATACCTTAGAGTGTGCTAGCACCCTTTAGGAATTTCGGCCAAGGAGGTTGGGAGAGCTTGAGAGGGTGTTCCAAGGAAGAAGATGAAGTTGTGTAACTCACAAAATCAATTCCATCTAATGGAATAAGTGGTTGGCCACTTCATGGAAGGGGGGGTTACATGCATGCATGTAACTCCAATGACCCTTGGTCTCCCTCATGATGTGCCACCAATTGACCAAGTCAATGATGATGTGGAGCATCATCATTGGCGACCATGCCAAGTCATCATCATGACATGGCATTTGGTCAAGTCAAACTTGACCTTTCATCTTCCCTCTCAAGTCAAGTCAAACTTGACCTCTTATCTCCCATGGTTGATCAAATCCAACCATTTGATTCAAGTCAATTTAATTTAATGAATCTCTCGTCATTAATTTAAATTGATTTGATGAATCAAATCTAAATTAGACTCATTCAACACTTGAATCAAATTGAGTCCACCTCAATTAGTCTAATTAGGCTTACTCTTGATCCAATTTGGTTCATCCATGAACCTAATCCTCATAGTTCATCATATAGACCTGCTCTTATGTGTGTGACCCTATAGGTTCTTGTAACGTTGGCAATGTCCCTAAACCGATTTAGGAACATAAGCAATGAGCGGTATCTAGCAACACATCATTGCTACCCAAGTTACAAGAATGTTGAGCTCCAACATCACCTTTGTGACTACTAATTGTGACTCTCACAATATGTGACAATGTCCCTCTATCCTTGACATCTAGATTGACCAATCGAGGCATAGACCGTGTCATCCTCGGTACAATCTAAATCTTAAACTCCAAGTAGACTCACTCTAATCAAATGAGCTCAATATCTCATATTGACTCATTTGGGCATGGCCATGCACGTCGTGGTCTCACTCTATCAAGAATATCGCTGTCACCCCCGGCATAGAGGAGGGATAGATCCCATCTACATCACTCACATCCCTCGCATAATTAGTTACATACCCGATGTCGCCTTTATAGTCCACCCATTTACGGGTGACGCGTTTGTGAAAGCCAAAGTATGCAACTCCTTATGTAGGAACCATGGTGACTTGAGGTCTAAGGACTAATAGTCATACTAATAGCCACATGAGAAAGTATATGACACTCATATAGCGCTCCATGATACTTTCTCATGGCGGATCATTCAGTATACATTCTCTAATGCATACCCATGTGTCAACTTGATATCTCATATCCATGACTTGTGATATAAAGTCATCTTGTTGACATAAATTATAGTCTCTATGCATTAAAATTGTCCCTGAATGTTAATACTCGACTAGGAATGATTAAGAGTAGTGTTCTCTATATCATCTCATTATCGATTCAACCAATCGATTGATATAGATAAGAACCTACTACTCAAGGACATTATTATATTTAGTTATTTGGCACCAATACAAGTAAATATAATAACCATGCCTTTATAAATAGGAATATGATACAATAAAGTCCATACAACAATCATCATATGATTGGCTCTAGGGCTTTCACTAACAATCTCCCACTAGCACTAGTGCCAATCACCGTAGTATCTAATACCCAATGACCTAGTGTGACCATCATGCTTTTTCTGTGCCAAAGCCTTGGTCAAGGGATCTGCGATGTTAGCGTCTGTGGGTACTCTGTAAATCTTCACATCTCCTCTATCGATAATCTCTCGAATAAGATAGAAGCACCGATATATTCGGCCTCTGTTGTAGAATCAGCAACTGTGTTCTGCTTGGAACTATTCCAGCTCACAGCGCCACCATTCAAGCAAAACACGAACCCTGACTGCGATCTATAATCATCCTGGTCAGTTTGGAAGCTTGCATCGTAACCCTTTACTGCCTAGCTCCTCATCGCCTCGAATATCAAGAAATATTCTTTAGTCCTTCTCAAGTACTTAAGAATATTCTTGACTATCGATGGCGCTCACGGATCTGTATCTACTCGTCATGCTCAAAGCATCACGAGACATCGGGCAGTACACAGGCATGGCGTACATGATAGATCCTATAGCGGTCGTAGGGATCTTATCCATGCGGTCTCTCTCCTCTCTAGAAGAGGGACTTTGAGTCTTGAAAGACTCACACCATGTGACATCGGAAGTCCTTTCTTGGAATTGCATGGCAAACCGGCAAATAATACCGTGTCAATGTATGTACTCTGACTTAGGCCAAACAATCTCTTAGATCTATCTCTATAGATCTTGATGCCTAGAATACAGGCTGCTTCACCTAAGTCCTTCATTGAGAAGCACGTCCCCAGCCAAGTCTTCACAGACTGTAGCGAAGGGATGTCATTCCCAATGAGTAGTATGTCATCCACATACAATACAAGGAACACAACTATGTTCCCATTAACCCTCTTGCAGACCACGTGGTTCATCTTCATTCTTGATGAAACCAAACTATTTGATCGCATCATCGAATCGAAGATTCCAGCTCCAAGAAGCTTGCTTTAGCCCATAAATGGACCTTTGCAGCTTGCATACCTTCCCAGTATGCTATGGATCTACAAAACCCTCAGGTTGTGTCATGTACACATCCTCGAGTAAGTTTCCATTCAGAACGCAGTTTTGATATCCATCTGCCAGATCTCATAATCGTGGTATGCTGCAATAGCAAGCAAGATCCGAATGAACTTAAACATCGCCACTGGAGAAAAGGTTTCATCATAGTCAATACCATAAATTTGCTTGAAACCTTTAGCCACCAATCGGCCCTTATAGGTATGCGTAAGTCCATCCATGTCAGTCTTTCTCCTAAAGACCCACTTACACCCAATGGGTTTGACCCCTTCAGGTGGATCAACCAAAGTCCATACTTGGTTAGTGTACATGGATTTCATCTCGGATCTCATGGCGTCTAGCCATTTCTCAATCTGGGCTCATCACGCTTCTACGATAGGAGGTAGGCTCATTCTCAATGAGCATAACGTCATCATGGTCAGACAAGAGAAATGAGTATCTCTCAGGCTGACGACGTACCCTATCAGACCTGCGAAGAGGTAGGTCTACTTGAACAGGTGGTTGTTTCACAACTCTTTGTGCAACAACCTCATCACCCACAACACTTTGTGGTTCCTGTTCAACCTCCATCAAGGCCTCAGTGCTATGGTCCTTATCTTGAATTTCTTGAGATCGAAGTACTCCCACTAGTTTTCTAGAAACAAAATCCCTTTCTAGAAAAACCCGGTCTTTACTACAAACACTTTGTCTTTATTGGAATGTAGAAGTAATATCCCTTTGTTTCCTTGGGATATCCAACAAAATAGCACCTATCGGATTTGGGTCCCAGTTTGTCTGAGACTTGACGTCGAACGTAAGCCTCACAACCCCAAATCCTCATAAAAGACATCTTGGGATTTTTCCCACATCCATATCGTATATGGTGTCTTTACCACGACCTTGGATGGTACAGTTAAGGGTAAAGGCGTGTCGAGCATATCCCTAAAAGGATATAGGAAGATCTGTGTGACTCATCATAGATCGTACCATATCCAATAGGGTACGATTCCTCCTTTCGGATACACCATTCCACTGTGGTGTTCCAGGAGGAGTGAGTTGGGATAGAATCCCACACTCAGCTAGATAGTCACGAAACTCATGGCTAAGGTATTCACCACCTCGATCTGATCGAAGTATCTTAATACTCTTGCCAAGCTGGTTTTGTACTTCATTCTTGAATTCTTTGAACTTTTCAAAGGATTCAGATTTATGTGTCATAAGATACACATAACCATATCTACTGAAGTCATCAGTAAATGTAATGAAGTACCTGTAACCACCTCTAGCAGCAACATTGAAAGGTCCACATACATCACTATGTATAAGTCCTAACAAATCTGTTGCTCTTTCGCTATGTCCACTAAAGGGAGTCTTGGTCATCTTGCCTAAAAGGCAAGACTCGCATGTCTCATATGATTCAAAATCAAATGTGTCTCGCAGCCCATCCTTTGGGAGCTGAGATACGCGACTCTCATTTATGTGACCTAAGCGACAATGCCAGAGATAGGTTTGGTTCAACTCATTTGACTTGAACCTCTTGGTACTTATGTTATAGATAGGGCTCTCTAAGTCTAGAAAGTAGAGTCCGTTCATTAGAGGTGCACTACAATAGAACATATCATTTAAATAAACTGAACAACATTTGTTCTTTATTATAAATGAAAATCCTTTCTTGTCCAAACAAGAAACTGAAATGATGTTCTTAGTTAAGGCAGGCACATAACAACATTCATCTAATTCTAGTACAAGCCCAGAGGCGAGATAGATCATAAGTTCCTCTGAATGACAACCCTTGCTCCATTGCCTACTCGTAGGTCCACCTCGCCCTTTGTCAATGCCTTGCTATTTCTCAGCCCCTGCACATTGGTACAAATGTGAGATGCACATCCGGTATCTAATACCCATGATGAAGAAATAGATAGATTGACTTCTATAACATTTATACCTGAAGTAGAAGTCTCACTTCTCTTCTTCTTAAGATCTTCCAAGTATTTCTTGCAGTTACGCTTCAGTGTCTGCTTCCTTCGATGGAAGCAAGCCCCTTCCTTGGCTACCCCTCCTTTGGGTTTAAGTTCTTTGCCTTTGCCCTTGGCTTGGGACTTTCCCTTACCTTTAGGCTTGCCCTTGCCTTTCTTTTTCTGCACCATCAAAATGGTGTCAGATTTACCCTTCTTAAGGTTAAGCTCTGCAGTTCTCAACATGCTGAGCATTTCAGGCAATGGCTTATCAATTTCATTCATGTTATAATTCATGACAAATTGATCGAAGGCTCTTGGCAAAGATTGCAAGATTAGGTCAGTGGCCAGCTCTTGGCCAAGTGGGAATCCCAGCCTTTGTAGGTTTTCTACGTACCCAATCATCTTGAGTACATATGTACCTACGGGAGTCACGTCTTGCATTTTGGACCCAAATAATGCCTTAGAGACTTCATATCTCTCATGCCTAGCTTGTCCTTGATATAGTTGACGAAGATGTCCAACCATATCATAAGCATTCATGAACTCGTGTTATACAGGCTCGAGTTCATGAGTCGCACATTAGACACATCATCTTGATGCTTCTTGTAAGCATCTTTGTCAGCTCGCGAGGCAGTGGCAGGAGGTGCCTCCGGAATGGGCTGCTCCAGGACGTACAGCTTCCTTTCTTGGGTGAGAACAATTCTCAAGTTCCTGTACCAGTCCAGGAAATTTGCTCCATTGAGCTTGTCCTTCTCAAGGATGGATCGCAGAGAGAGAGTTCGTGGTTTGTCGACATAGTTATCTACAACATACAATGCGAGAATTAATATCATATTCCTTTTATCATTTAATTAGGCCTTTAATCAAATGATGCTCCCAGAATTATAGGAATTTTGTAGAATCGAGTTATGGATGTGGTCAAACCACATTACTAGATTCATACAAACTAGCTATAATTCTTGTGGGACAAGATCCACATCATACTAAGCCTTGAGTTAGCTTTGGCTAAATCGCCCAAGATTTAGTATGATCGGTGGGTAACACATTACCGATTACATCTCTATGCAACTCTTGTTTATAGGATTAAGACCCACATTTACAAAAGACCTTGAGTTAGCTTTGGCTAAATCGCCCAAGATTTAGTGTAAATGCGATCTTAACCTATCTTTCCAACGATTGGAATATGCCTATAGTTCTACTCGATCCAATTGATTTAACTAGTTTTGCTCAATCTAATTGAGCTTACTCTAACCCGAGTCGTGATAGGCGGGACCAAGATTGTCCCTCCGCACCCTACCAAGATAATATGCGTTGCTCTGCTTTGGCAGATTCAACAACAACAAATGATCGAGGTAGTGATGGGTATCATCGAGGCTTGGTAGGCATTTAAGTTGATTCAATTATGATATAATCTAATCGTAATGTGTATCTTATACGCATTTAGGCCTTTATTATCCTATATTAGCATGCATCATATACATACATTAATTATTCTAGCATGCATCATATACATACAAGAAAATTAACCTAGCATGCATCATATACATACAAACATGTTTCTACTAGCATGCATCACATACATACAAGCAAAATCAATTAAATATACATATATATATATCAACATATATATATATCATTAAATGTGATATAGTCATGGCCCTACTACGATCTTCTCAAGCCAATGAGAAGATCGCACGATCAACCTAAGGCTAGCGGCTTCTCAGCGCTTCCTTTGGCACCGCCATGTGTCGTCACCCTTCTCGTAAGCTCGTCTTCAAGTGGACTTTCCACCGCTCCATTTTTGTACATTACAAATATGAAACTCGAGTTACATTCAGTCTAAAACTATTTATAACTAGAATATTAAAGAATAGGTGTGCTGGCAGTCGCATACACTTTACAACACGCATTAACCACAAACGCACGCAGCCGTATTATGAATTACAACACACTTAATCCAATCCAATTGGGTTATTGGGCCATGAAAATCACAGAATTATACATAATTCTAAATTATGTATTTTTACAGAAATTTCTATAATTTTTCCTAATTTATTTCGAATTTATGAGTCACCTCTCCGTAACGGTCCCGCTAAGCGGTTTCCGGGCGCGATCGCGGGACATGGCCCCTTTCGGGGATAGGGGCAGCGCCCCTACTCGCAAAATAAACTTCGCGAGTGTCCCTACAATGATCTTACAGCGACTTAAGTCGCTGTCCCAAAAACCTAAAGCGAGAACTCGCCGATTCGGAGAGTTTTTCTCGACGGTTGAAGCCTACGAGTGTCCCAACACTCGTTGCTTCGACTCTATGAGAAAAATACCCAAAAATTCTATAAAATAAGAAAATTTACAGAAACATATAAATCTGTAATTTTTATATCTAATATAAAAACAAAAAAAAACGAAACACATACATGCTTCGCACGTGGCTCTGATACCACTGTTGGGTTTTTCCGAGCCACAAAAACCGCTTTTTGCGTTGCGGAAACCTCGGAAGCCCCGGCCACGGATCCGTGCGAAGTATAAAATATAAAACTAACATGTATGTGTTTAATACCTTTAGATCTACTCTAGATCTACATGATAAGAAGTTACCCTCGATGCGATGCCCTTCGCAAATCCCGCTCGTCCAAAAGGTTCGCCGGAACTCGAGAGTGTCAAGTGCACACTCCTCTATTGGTATCCACACAAGCAATAGGTGGAGAAAAATACCTTAGAGTGTGCTAGCACCCTTTAGGAATTTCGGCCAAGGAGGTTGGGAGAGCTTGAGAGGGTGTTCCAAGGAAGAAGATGAAGTTGTGTAACTCACAAAATCAATTCCATCTAATGGAATAAGTGGTTGGCCACTTCATGGAGAGGAGGTTACATGCATGCATGTAACTCCCATGACCCTTGGTCTCCCTCATGATGTGGCACCAATTGACAAAGTCAATGATGATGTGGAGCATCATCATTGGCCGGCCATGCCAAGTCATCATCATGACATGGCATTTGGTCAAGTCAAACTTGACCTTTCATCTTCCCTCTCAAGTCAAGTCAAACTTGACCTCTAATCTCCCATGGTTGATCAAATCTAACCACTTGACTCAAGTCAATTTAATTTAATGAATCTTTATTCATTAATTTAAATTGATTTGATGAATCAAATCTCAATTAGACTCATTCAACACTTGAATCAACTTGAGTCTAACTCAATTAGTCTAATTTGGATTACTCTTAATCCAATTTGGTTCATCCCATGAACCTAATCCTCATGGTTCATCATATGAACCTAATCTCCATCTAATTGCTCTTATGTGTGACCTATAGGTTCTTATAGCGTTGGCAATGTCCTAAACCGATTTAGGAACATAAGCAATGAGCGGTATCTAGCAACACATCATTGCTACCAAAGATACAAGAATGTTGAGCTCCAACATCACCTTTGTGACTACTAATTGTGACTCTCACAATATGTGACAATGTCCCTCTATCCTTGACATCTAGATTGACCAATCGAGGCATAGACCGTGTCATCCTCGGTACAATCTAAATCTTAAACTCCAAGTAGACTCACTCTAATCAAATGAGCTCAATATCTCATATTGACTCATTTGGGCATGGCCATGCACTTCGTGGTCTCACTCTATCAAGAATATCGATGTCACTCCCGTCATATAGGAGGATAGATCCCATCTACATCACTCACATCCCTCCGCATAATTCGTTACATACCCGAATCGCCTTTATAGTCCACCCATTTACGGGTGGCGTTTGTGAAAGCCAAAGTATGCAACTCCTTATGTAGGGAACCATGGTGACTTCAGGTCTAAGGACTAATAGTCATACTAATAGCCACATGAGAAAGTATATGACACTCATATAACGCTCCATGATACTTTCTCATGGCGGGTCATTCAGTATACATTCTCCAATGCATACCCATGTGTCAACTTGATATCTCATATCCATGACTTGTGAGATCAAGTCATCTTGTTGACCTACATGCTAGTCTCTACGCATTAACATTGTCCCTGAATGTTAATACTCGACTAGGAATGATTAAGAGTAGTGTTCTCTATATCATCTCATTATCGATTCAACCAATCGATTGATATAGATAAGAACCTACTACTCAAGGACATTATTATATTTAGTTATTTGGCACCAATACAAGTAAATATAATAACCATGCCTTTATAAATAGGAATATGATACAATAAAGTCCATACAACAATCATCATATGATTGGCTCTAGGGCTTTCACTAACACCTAGTGGCTAAGGTCTCAAGAAAACCTAGGGAAGCCACTAAGAAGGTTACAAGGGGAGCCACCCCTAGAGTTAACCTAGGCAAGACCACAATGACCAAGGTTTCTAAGCCTAGAAGGGTCATTAGGAGGGTATCTAGGGAAGTTATCCCTAAGGAATACCTAGTAAACCCAAGGAGCTCTAATAGGTATTGGGTTCCTAGGAGCATGATCGATTCATGCTAAATGGGTTAGGATGTGTCAACCTTGATTGGATGGGTAGTTAATTCAACCATAGCAAAGTTGACACCTTAGGTCATTTCCAAGGTAATGGGATACCTTGGAAATAAGGTTGAATTTTATCCTAAAAGATTTTAGAATGTGCTAATATATTTTGAGAATTATGAAAAATTGATCAAATTGGCACAATCAAGTTTTAGAGGTCTTGGTGTGTCATTTTTGGGTTTTGGTACACTTGGGAGAAAGTTAGTGTTATGGCAAATTGGGTATAACTATAACAAATGACAATTAATACTAAAACTTAGGTATTCTTATACCTTTATATTTTATTTGTCATGATTTGTTTATCATATGTCATGTCATGACATCATTCTTATTTTTATCAGATAATATGTCATCATAATGCTTAGGTTTAAGGTTTTATATCATGTATATTTAGGTTTATATTTTATGTCATGACATTATGATTATTGGCACATATTCTTAATTATGCTATCATTTATGTCATAATCATCATTCATGCATTTAGGATTAATAAAAATTGATTTAAGGACAATTGGTGTAATTTGAAGTCTCATGTATAAGGGAATCAAATAGTGTTGCCTTAGAAAAATACATGAGACCTTAGATTAGGATGAACAAAACTCATATCTCACATCAAATTGATATGTGTGTGTATTTGATACACCCTAGACACATGTTAGATGCAAGGAAATGAGTTAAGTTCAAGGTGCATAGTTTTTGCATCTAGATGAACTCAAACTCATCATATACCATGGGTGAATTATGAGGAAAGCTTATATACAAGTAATGTGCATTAAGCCCATAGATCATGGTTCAATATAAGGTTTTAAAAATATTTCAAAATTATTTTAAAAAACCTTAGTGTAGTCTATCTTTTGATAAAAGTCACCATTGAAGAAGTTGATACAAAATAGGTCAAAAGCATTGAAGTTATCAATGGTTTTGAATTTTGTATCAATCTCACTAGTTTATGAGTATTTTATTTTTCAAATATTTTTCACCCATAATGATTGACTTAAGTATTATACATATGAATTTTCGTGATTTTTCGAGTTATGTATAATTACTTATGATTTTTGGAATTTTAGTTTTTAAACATAATATCTGCACTTGCAGAAATCAGTCGATTGCCATGTATGGCAGTCGACTGGCATCAAGGGAAGTCGACTGTTGACTGATAGAGTTGACTGTCAATGCTGATTTCAGATAAACAAGGATATTTACCCCATGTTTTAGCAATGTTAGGCTGCCCTAACTGCTTCTAACCCTATAATATGCTTTGTAAAGCATTGGAAGGGTGAAAATCTATTGGATATGGATTAGGAGAGTTGTTTAGGGTGTGTATCAATTTTAAGGTGTGTGAAAGTTCAAGTTTGAACTTTTGCCCCTAATTTTGATGGTTTAATGTTCCTATAGGCTTAGGGACTCTCCAAGGACATTGTTAGTGCAATGGTCAAGGGGGAACAAACCTTTAGGGGGAGGTTATCCATCAATGAGATGATGGATGTGTTCTTCCTCATGATGTGAGCAAAACATATAGGGTTTTAGGAGTAGTTTTCGCTAACATCTCATTGCATTTTGTGTTATTTTCATGCATATGTTACTCTATTTTGGCACGCATTTCTTATTTTCTAGTTCGGAGGTCTGCTCGTTGTACTTTTGTGTGCAGGTTAACTTTTTGGGTGAAAAAGACACATTTTCGGAGCAAAAGAAGGACATTTCGCAGCTAGACGCAGAGTGGGACATGGCCAGGGCATGGGGATTCCCACGGCCATGTCCAATGGGAGAGAGCAGCACCCCAGGGCCGCACACGGCCTGGGCGTGTGGAAACACATGGTCGTGTGGCAGCCCGACAAATTTGCACGACTAGGGTTTTTTTTGGATTTTGCAGCAGTCCGAGGCAATGTCTATATAAGGATGGCTCCGCCCAAACCCTAGGGAGAGGCACGACGACTAGGATGGCATGCCAAAGCCCTAAAAAGCTATGGTAACTCGCAACGGGGAGGAGGAACGCCGCCGAAGGTCCACACCTTGAAACACAACGTCGGAGAGAAGATCACGGAAGCATTGTATATCTCTATTTCTGCATTTCATTCCTTATGTATTCAATCTTAGACATGCTTTGTGATTCTTCCTTCGTATACATGGAGTAGTACTTTCGATTCTAGGATTAGGGAATAGCTTGTGTACATAAATAATGTTGGTTCATGTTAAATTCTACCCATGAGTTTGATTTGACAATTGGTAGTTGCTCTTTACTATATCTATGCGTATTTTGCTTTCTTTTCGCTGTGCTTAGGCGATACGAGGGGTGACAGGCATCGCAATCTAAAATTTAGGAGGTTTGATTAAGGAACCTAGGGGTAAACCTGATCTCCTGCAACTGCGGGGAGAAGGGTGCAGTGGAATCGGAAACGGTCTACTATAGGGATTGATTTGGCATCCTCGTACCGTCTATCCCGTCCTTTTAGGCGGAGATAGCTCCTGGTGAATGCGGCGGCTCTGCGGGAGAGTGTATGATATCCCTTCCACAAAACCATAGGTAAACATCTAGACAACGCCAATTGACAACATTGTTCTGTGATACACAAGCGAAATCGAAGTCCTAGAATCACCTTTGAAGACCTAGGCACACTCCTTTCC
Source organism: Wurfbainia villosa (assembly GCA_025175895.1). Classification (NCBI taxonomy): domain Eukaryota; kingdom Viridiplantae; phylum Streptophyta; class Magnoliopsida; order Zingiberales; family Zingiberaceae; genus Wurfbainia; species Wurfbainia villosa. Next base: position 88,513,570 of record CM045994.1, on the reverse strand, counting down.
TTCTCCGTGTGACACCGTACAGAGTAGAGTCCACCGACATCCCTCACCAACCGAAACCTCTTAGAGATCACGTCCGAACAATTACAACCATTGAGTACATTGGTATTCGAATCCCAGTACATGTGGGATCGATAATCTTTATTACTTGACGACATCCGTGCACTTGCGGGCGTTGAGCGCGAGCGCACGCTTTGAGTCCTCGACTGTATCCATCGCGAGATTTGAGGTCACGTCCGTGTGCATCAAGTTTTTTATGCCATTGCCAGGGACTGATCGATTCGATATCAAATCGAATAGTGGTAAATTGGATCGGACTAAGGATTAGATTATTTGCTTGCTTTATTTTCTTTCTAGTTTATCTTATTTGCTTTAGTTCTATATTTTTTATATTTAGATTAGGATTTTATTTTTAGCAGTACTTTCCTACTTACTTATTGCATCTTAGATTTTTATTTGCTGGATCAATTTATTTTCTGCTTTTAGAATTAGATTAGCACTCTTACCTTAGTGGTTTGGTTCGTCGTATGCTTAGACGATTAGGGTCGGAAGGTCTAATTCTGATCAACTTAGAAATTGAGTGAACTTTTCACCGTCAGAGAGCAAAATAGCAAAAGATGGAGGATCAAGCTGCATCCGAGGTGAATATAGGTGGCGACCTCTGCGGGACTACGACTCCTAAGCTAGCTAGAGGATTGAGGTAAGTATAGCTGGACCGTCTATTTCGACAAATAACTTTGAGCTGAAGCCGACACTTATACATATGGTCCAACATAGCCAATTCGGGGGAGCTGCGACTGAAGACCCGAACTGGCACCTAGAGGTATTTCTTGAAATCTACTCAATGATGAAAATGAACGGAGTCCCTACTGACGCGATCCGCCTGAGCCTGTTCCCATTTTCACTGCAGGATAAGGCTAAGGCATGGCTTCACTCCTTACCTTCTGGCAGCATCACTACATGGGAGCAATGTAAGCAGCAATTTTTGAATAAATACTTCCCACCAAGTAAGACTGCTCACATGTGCCACCTTATCACGAGCTTTCGCCAGAAGGAGGAGGAGTCCCTATTTGAGGCTTGGGATCGCTACAAGGGGCTACTCTACCAATACCCCCACCACGGACTGGAGAGGTGGCTGGTGATCCACATTTTCTATAATGGGATCGCTTACGCCACGAAGATGTCCCTAGATTCTGCCACAGGAGGAGCACTGATGAATAAGACCATAGAGGAAGAGGAAGAGCTTATCGAAGAGGAGGCCCAGAACCACCATCAATGGGCTTCTGAACGTGGTCAACCTACACCTGCAGCGGAACGATACACTGTCAACTCCATGGACTACCTTTCGGCAAGGATTAACGCGCTCAGCAGACGGTTTGAATCTTTGAATCCTTCATTTGCATGCACAACCATTGATTTTGGAGAGGGAGCGACAGCGTGTCGAGAGGACCACTTTGGAGGGTCAGGGACCTCGGACGAGCAGATTGAGCATTGTGATGCGATTGGGGACTATGACCAAAGGCCCCACAACCCATACTTCAATACCTACAATCTCGGATGGAGGAATCACCCGAATTTCTCCTATAAGAATAGCTCGGGAAACTCCCAACCATCAGGGGGGTATGGGCAGCAGCAGCAGGGCAATGGGCAGCGACCACAAAAGTCCGGACTGGAACTAATGATGGAGGACTTCATCGCTACCCAAACTAAGGCTAATGAGGAATTTCGTCGCCAACATCAAAAGTCTGAAGAATCACTCAGAGACATAAAGGCCACCGTTGACGGCCTTGCAAGTCATACTAGGATGTTGGAGACGCAAGTGGCCCAAATAGCCCAATCTGTGTCGCAACCTGTGAAGAGCTCTCCGACGAGTCAAGGAAAAGAGGTAGGAGTGGGGCAAAGTAGCCAATTTTGTTCTTCCTTGCTTGATTTATGGAGAAATCTTTGATAACGTGCTGTGCGACTTGGGGTCATCAGTGAGTGTGATGCCCTATGCATTTTACCTGGAGATGGAATTGGGTAATATACAACCAACGGGTATAGGTATACATATAGCAGATGACACAATCAAGAAACCCGTTGGCATGCTACCACATGTGCCTGTGATGATTGAGAATTTCATAATACCCACGGACTTCATCATACTGGACACAGGACCAAATCTTCAGAATCCCATCATTCTGGGAAGGCCTTTTCTAGCGACTGCAGGGGCGTGCATAGACGTGAAGGCACACCGGATCTCCCTGGAGGTAGACGGGGAGATCATCCTTTTCAGCCTTTCGGAGGACAGAGCTTCCTACCTTGATGGCTTCACATTTAGCAGAATTAAGCCGGAACCTCAAGATGAAGATCCCGAGACGGATGAATGGAGGTTCACTGAACCACCGGAGCCGAGCTAATAGTAGAGCGCGCGCTTTGAGTCCTCGATGATATCCGTCGTGAGATTTGAGGTCACGTCCGTGCGCATCACCTCATAAGGGTGAGAATTTGGAAAATTTAGAGTTTTGAAGGATTGTCTCTCTTTAGTGATATGAGACTTATCACTAGGAAGAGTGAAAACATCCTAAATATTTTTTGACCAAGGGGGAGATTGTAAGATCTCATTGGGATATAAGAAATTGATACCCTTAGGGAGAGCCTTTTTGAAGTCGATCAAAAAGAGGGAGAATTAATGGAGAATTGATGGGAGAATGTGAGAATTCCCAATTTGGAAAATTGGGAGGATTGAATTGAGTTAGTGTTCTAACTTAAAGATTTGGTTTTTGTCAAACATCAAAAAGGGGGAGATTGTTAGTGCAATCGACCCAGGTCACGATTGACCAGACTCGAGTTTAACTCGAGTAGTATTTTGATGTTTGACGATGAGTTGACCATTGTTTGACAATGGGTTGACTATATGGTTGACATGGGGTTGACCATATGATGGAGAAGTCCAAGTGGGACACTTGGTATGGAAAGTCCAAGCATGGGTCTTGGCAATGGTAAACTCCAAGTCATGGGTACTTGGCATAGAAAGTCCAAGCGTGGGTGTTGGCAATGGGAAAGTCCAAGTCATGAGCACTTGGCATGGAAAGTCCAAGCTTGAGTCTTGGCAATTAGAAAGTCCAACATGGAGTTGGCATGGAAAGTCCAAGTATGGGTCTTAGCAAGGGAAAGTCCAAGCTTGGGTCTTGGCAATTAGAAAGTCTAAGGGTGTACACTTGGTCACGTAAGTCCAAGTGTGTAGTCTTGGTGGTGAAAGTCCAAGTCATGGGTACTTGGCATTTGGGAAGTCCAAGGTTTGATATTGGTGGCGTAAACTCCAAGGGTGGAGTCTCTTTTATCTATTCTAGTGTCATTAGTGCTTTCGTGTAGTTTAATTAATTTATTCCAAAGTTCCTTAGAATTTTCGAAGGGTCCACTCTATTAAGCTTTTCTTTGGTAAGTCTACATTGCAAGGTGTTCAGGGCCTTGCAATCAACTTGAGCTCATTTCCTTATGTCCGCCGTCCATTTCTTCGGATCTAACAACTCTCCGACGTGCTGTCGAGAAGGAGTTTATTGAGTAGTAGTGTGTACATCACTAGAGCTCGTTGAGCTCGCCCCGTGGAGTAGGAACCCTAAGGTTCCAAACCACGTATATCTTGTTTATTTGTGTTTGTATTTGTCTCTAGTTTTAGATTTCTATATTCCGCTGCATACTAACGATTGTATAGAGACGAACGCGAACGAATTCCATCGTCAATCAATGAACACGCCATTCACCCCCCCCCCCTCTAGCGCTCACCGAAGTTCCAACAAGTATTAGAAACTTTATTCTAGTGAAAAAGCAAATGAAAAAATTAATTTAAGACAATAATACTAAAAATTAAAGGAAATTTCTTTCGCTCTCTTGGTGGTTGCACCAAAATTGGAGCGCCCCCGCTATGATACCATTTGTAGGATCGGAGAGTTCCAAGAGATGGGGGTGAATCTCATAATATAAAATTTTCTTTTAGATTGTAAAAAACATTTCTTTTCAAGAGTATACAGTGGAATTAAATAAATAAGAAATAAAAAATAAAGAGACAAATAATTTACTTGGTTCACAACTCTAGTCGGGTTGCTACTCCAATGCCCATAGCTCTCCAAGAGCAACCTCGATGGTCAATCCATTAAATGACCCTTCGACTCAAGAACTCTCGACTTCGGAGGGATTCGCTTTTTATAAAGATTAATAGAAAGGTAACAAGCTACCTTCTCTTTGAATTAAAGTACATAAAGTGAAATTACAATAACAAATTAAAATGTACCGACAATAGCCTTTGAAATAGAGCACAAAGTGTCGGAGTTGTGGCGTTGTAATGGGATGAAGGTTTTGCAGATGAAGAACACTTGTAACAACACTTGGACATAGTAGAGAGATATTTTTTGAAGTTGGTCATCCATTTCTTTTATAGGTCTTTTCCAATCGGCTGGAATGCCCTCTAATCGAATCCAAATCATCTCGTCAATTTGGTACATCGGCATTTCCAGTCAACTCCAGATCACCTAGTCTGCAACAGGAAGTTTGTCTTTTCAATCGACTGGACCTCCCTAGTCAACTAGAGCTCTTTCCATCTTGGTCACCAGATCTCCGATCGATCACTAGCTTATCTTGCCAACTAGGTACCCAGTCGACTGAACAATACTCAATCAACTGGACCTTAGTCGACTAGAAACTTTTCAGTTGACTGGTTCCCTGCAAAACAAGATTAGTAAAATATACATTATGAAATACAATGGAAGTAGTAATATTGTCTGATCTCAACTTCTTAGTCTCACGCAGACTATCCGTCGGATCGACGCCTAGCTTTGTCCCTCTATAAAGGACTCGACCTCCCCTCTTCACTCGAGGCTTATCTGTCGGCTGTCCAGTCAGACTTACCATTCTTGACATTCAATCTGACCCACCAGGACTTCTGCTAGTTGTTCGGTCTCCCTAACCCAGTTTGTCTTCATGCCGATTGTCCAGTCTCCTGAGCCAATCGGTCTTAATGCCAAAAGTCCAGTCCAGTCGACCCATCTGGACTTCATACCTAGTGTCCGATCCTCCTGGTCAAGGCTTCTGCCTAGTATCCGCCTGACCTACTAGGACTTTCCTGTTAGCATGCACACTTAGCACATATATCAAACCATAAGTAATTTCTAACTTTAACTATGGTTTATACAACAAAACTAAGGAGTGTTGCTCTTTGCACCAACTGTTGGCATCAATGAGATCAAGACAAGATGTATTAGAAGCAATTCTGAATTGGCTTGCATATGGAGCATTACAATCCTTGGTACATGAGTCCTCTCCAGCCCCACCTCCTCCTCCATCTTAGAATTTGTGAACTTGTGAAATTGTGAACTTGGATGTTTTGAACCTGAAGTTGTGTTTTTTATTATGTATTTTGATTATGTTATGTAATTACTTGTTGTTAAATGTAGTTTCTTTTAAATTGTTTGAAATGTATGTTGTTAAGTTAGTTGATGAAATTTGTATTATAGGATGTCGAATATAAACAAATGGGGTTATGCAAAAGTATATTTTGATGATTAGCAACGAAATTTAAACAATTCATTGCTAATATGTGATACAGGCACCCAGGGTAAGCTACAGTTTACAACGAATGCATATATTTCCATCGCTAAATCTACGGTCAGTCGACTAGCCAATCGACTAAAAAATATTCTGTAGAGTGTTACAGTATCACTAATATCGTCGTTACCTCTTCTCTATGAACTAGATAGGAGGGGTCACAGGCAAGGCGTTACCCGAACCAATTAGCGGGTTTAGCGGAGAAAAAAGAGAGGAACGATTCGGGCGCAAGCGCCTAAAATAATTGGCACGGGAAAGCTAGTGGAGGTAATCGACACGGCAAAGTGAAGGCGGGAGGAGGCACTTCGTTGGGAAATAAGCCAGAATCAGTTCGGCCCGATAAGCCTAGAGGCAGACGGGACGGATAAGAATCGGTTCGGCCCGATAAGCCTAGAGACAGACGGAACGGATAAGAATCGGCTCGGCCTAGTCAGTCCAGAGGTCATTCGAAGGGGAGAGAAGGAAAGTGGGTTCAGGCTGGTGGAGAGCCCAAAGGCTATACCCTCCGTGAGTTGTAGACCTAAGTTAGTTTCACCAGAAGTGGATGGTTGAGGGGGACAGGCTAACCTAGTTTCCTGAAATATAGATGAGGAGGTGTTATGTAACAGAAGAAGAGGTCCCCACATAATATTCAGAGGAGCCTTCGCCCCTCGTATCTGTAACAGAATTATTCTCCAGGTGGACGTGGTGGCCATGTGTACGATGGGGACGGCCCGCGAGGTAGCGATGGATCAGAGAAGGAGGGTAAAAGGGAGAGGGAGGATAGAAGGAAAGGGGATCCGCATTATTCCAGCAAGCAAGAAACGAAGACGCAGGAGGAGTAGAGCTACCACTACCTTGTCGGAGAAGGAGAGTAGTGACCTTCGTTGTTACGTTGCGTGTACTCTTTCTTGTATTGGGATTAAACTAAAAGAGGTCTTCTCCTCTGCCTCGGGAAGTTTCCTTTCCGGAAAGGAGGACGTTCATAGTGGAAAGTGCTTGGGCATTGTCCCCGGTGAGAGAGCTCACCTCCGTGGAGTAGGAATACTTATTCAGAACCACGTTACATCCTGTGTTCTAAGTTTCGTTGCCTGTGTTGGTTTTGCGTTTCTTTGCTCCGTCTTCTCATTTTTACTGTTGCGGCCTGTGAGAAACTCCCACCCCCAAAGCTCCCTTCGTGCTTGATCGCATCGAAAGGAGGTAAACGAATTTTCCTCGCCGCATCAGTTGGCGTCGTCTGTGGAAACATTTGAGCTGAACATCAAGATACAGTCGGAAGAGATACAACAGCCAGTTGCCTCCGCAGCGGAGGAAAACCCCATTACCATTTTGCCATCACAGTTGAGAGCTCTGGTGGACGACGCTGTTACTGAGGCCCTCGCTAGAGAAAGAAGAAGGACCGGATATCTTCATCCTCATTCTGGTGAACCTTCTTCTCGAGGCCCGCCCCCAGAAATGCCTCCTCCATCTCGTGCAACCATCAATGTTGTAGTGCCTGGAGAAGGACTTGGAGGGCGAGCGCCTCAGAATACTATACCCTTATCCCAGACTCGACGGGAAGAACAGGGTGAAAGTCGGTCGACCAGGGCTCCAAAGGTTTATGAGCCCAATCCTTTTACCATGGACATCCTCTCTGAAATCCCCCCATCCTACTTCCGGAATCCCCAAGTAGACAAGTATGATGGCTCAATGGATCCCGAAGAACATCTATCGCAGTTCGATGGAGCGGCCTCGCTCCACTGTTATACTGATACCCTCAAGTGTCGAGTCTTCCAGACCACCTTAACCGGTTCGACACAAAAATGGTTTAATACTCTGCCCCCGGGATCCATCACCTGTTTCGCTGATTTTCAGGGGATGTTCAGTCGGGAGTTCGCCAGTTGTAAGGTGTATAAGCATGACGCCTCTATCTTGATGCACATCATGCAGGGGCCCTCAGAATCACTCAAAGGGTATCTTCACCGGTTCACCTCTGCAGCTAGGGGTATTCCTTCTGCAAGATCAGAATCTTTCAGAGTCGCTATTCCGCACGGGCTGAATGAGGGCCCCTTCCTCAGTTCCCTTTTGAGACAACCTGCTAACAGCTATGAGGAGCTGCTAAGTTGTGCGGAACAATTCATCCGCGAGGAGGAAGGACTGAAAGTGAAGAGAGCTGAACGTGCCACCGTAGTAGTCCCAGCCAAAAGAACTCGCCCCGTCGCCCCTCAAGTACCCCCTCGTCGAGGATATGCGTGACTGGAGGCTCCTAGGCCTCGATTATTGTTACAGGGCGCTCGCCCTGCACCGCCATTACAAATTATGGCCGCTGATGCACCTCCTCCCGCAAGGACTTGGAAGGAGCGGGAGATAGAATTCTATGATCAGCAGAGTCTGCTGCAGCGACCCTTAGGATATAGGGGGATACCACGTAACCCTCCCCCCCCACCCCATTTTTTTGCCAATATCATATGGAGTATGGCCATGCTAGTGGCTGATGTTTCAAGCTACAGGAGGAGCTGGAGCGCCTCCGAACCGCATACCCATAATTGCGGTTTCAGACAGGAGGGCCAGCACGGCGAGGGCAATGACCCAATATGGCTCGCCCAGGGCCGTATGACCAACAACCGCAAGTTACTTTCCCCCAAATGCCATCCCAGGAGGTTGTTTCTCAAGAAGGCCCATCAGGTGAGGGCCCCTCATCCAATCTAAATAATGCTCCCACACGGGGGGTTATCCATGTCATAGCCAGAGGACCCACTGACGGGGACTCTAATCGGGTGCGGAAGTCATACGCCCGTCTCATGGAGAGTCTGGCCATCATCACCGATCAGACTGTTCAAACCGCACCACCCGTTTCATTCGGGCCGGAAGATCTCCAAGGTGTCCTACTGCCCCACACGGACGCCTTAGTTATCCGAATATCCTTGGCCAATTACAAAGTGGCCAGGGTACTGGTCGACTCGGGAAGCTCTGTCAATATCCTCTTCCAGGAAGCTTTTGGACCGATGCAGCTGGGAAATGCCCAGCTAGAAGATGTGGCCACACCCCTCTTTGGGTTCGCAGGACATGTGGTCCACCCCATAGGATTTCACTACCCCTGACTCTGGGCGTAAAGCCCAGCCAAAAAACCAGTATAATCTCTTTCCTCATCGTGGATGCCCCGTCCACTTATAATGTCATTCTTGGTCATCCTTTCCTTACTATTTTTCAGGTGGTGGCTTCCTCGTACCACTAGAAGTTGAAATTTCCAGTTGGACAGTTGGTGGGGGAAGTCTGAGGGGAACAGAAGACCGCCAGGAGCTATTATGTGCAGATGGTTCGGGATGACCAGAAGAAGGCCCGAACCGATGATCTCAAAGGGAAATCTTTCATCATTTCCGATGTCTACGTCCTGGAAGAATCCCCCCCCAAAGCAGACAAAATAGAGGAAGGAGAGCTGGTGGAAATAGCTCCGGGAAAGACCACACGAGTAGCGCAGCAGCTGGAGACCAAGGAAGAGCTGGTGTCCTGCTTGAAGAAGAACGAAGACACCTTTGCAGGAGATGTGCATGATCTCACGGGGATTAACCCTCGTGTGGATGAACACCATCTCAACATAACCAGAGGAGTCCGGCCCGTCCAACAGAAGCGGCGACACTTTGGACCTGAGAAGGACAAGGTCATAGCCGAGGAAGTGGACAAATTGTTAAAGGCGGGTCATGTGAAGGAAATCCAATTTCCTGAGTGGGTCTCCAATGTAGTCTTGGTCCCCAAGCCTTCTGGGCAGTAGAGAATGTGTATTGACTTTTGTGATTTGAATAAAGCGTGCCCTAAAGACTGCTACCCCTTACCTCATATTGATCAGTTAGTAGATTCTACGGTAGGGTATGAAGTGGTGTCCTTGATGGATGCATACCAAGGATACCATCAAATACCCTTGGCTAAAGAAGATCAAAAGAGGGTTAGCTTTGTGACGATAGGAGGGTTATACGCCTATGTTGTAATGCCTTTCGGCTTAAAGAATGCAAGGGCCACCTATCAGCGACTCATGGACAAGATTTTTGCAGAGGAGAAAGGGAAAAATGTGGAGGTTTACGTGGATGACATCCTAGTCAAATCAAAAACCACTCGGGATTTGGTCAAGGATTTAAATGAAACCTTCGCTACATTGAGATGGTATAATATGAAGCTGAACCCTAAAAAATGTCTGTTCAGGGTAAAAAGCGGCAAATTCTTGGGGTATATAGTAACTGAGAAAGGGTTGCAGGCTAACCCTGAGAAGGTGCAAGCGCTGTGCAATATGAATTCACCCACTAACTTACGAGAGACTCAAAAGTTGGTGGGCAGGATTGTTTCTTTATCCCGATTTATAGCCAGATCGACGGACAAAGGGTTACCTTTCTTCAAGATTCTGCGTAAAGCTACCAAATTTCAGTGGGACGATCAATGCAAGCATGCTTTCCAGGAGTTGAAGAAATATTTGGCTGGGCTCCCACTGTTAGCCAAACCAGCAGCTGGAGAACCATTATGGATGTATTTGGCTGTCTCGGAGGGAGCTATCAGTTCGGTTTTGCTAAAATAAGAAGGTTCTCACCAATAACCTATTTATTATACCAGCCATATTCTGAAGGGGTCTGAATCCTGTTATACAGGGCTAGAGAAGATGACATATATTCTAGTTCTGACCGCCTACAAATTGAGGTCGTACTTTCTGGCTCATCCCATCACTGTTCTAACTCACAGTGAACTGGGTAAGGTCATTACTAAGCCCAACTTCTCCGGAAGATTGGCCAAATGGGTGGTAGAATTAAGTGAATATGATATTCACTACCAACCCCGAATCATTATCAAGGCCCAGGCGCTCGCGGACTTTTTGGCGGAGGTACCTTTTGGCTCGGAAGACGGCTCGTCAACAAAAGAGGAAGGATCAGATGCATGGAACATATTTATAGATGATTCTTCAGGATCTACGGGTAGAGGTGTTGGTGTTTTGTTAATTTCCCCTGATAAAGAGGAAACAAACATAGCCGTACGCCTGGGGTATCGGGCATCCAATAATGAGGTGGAGTACGAAGTCATTCTAGCGGGATTGCAGGCTGCCAAGGCAGTAGGGGCTTCTTCAATTATAATCCATTCGGATTCCCAACTAGTGATATCACAACTTCAAGGTTCTTTCGCGGTTCGAGAAGAAAGGTTGCACAAGTATTTGAAAGCTTTCGAGAAAGAAAAGGCTCAGTTTCAGCAAGTCCTTTTGAAGCAAATTCCAAGGGAGAGTAACGGGAAGGCAGATGAATTGGCTCGGGTGGCTAGCGTTATGGAAGGAGTGAAGTCATTGGAAACGGTCCATGTAGAAATCCCACTTCCCTAGCAATATGCAATGTGGAGGAAGCGGCGCCCGATCCAGACCCAATCCCTAATTGGAGGACCAATATCATAGCTTATTTACAGCATGGAAGGGTCCCTGAAGAAAAAGGAGAGGCATCTACTTTAATGTGCAGAGCCCGATGATTCACCCTCTTAAACGGAGACTTATACAAGACATCTTTCAGACGGCCCTTATTGAAGTGTTTGGGAAGTGAAGACGCTGAATGGGTACTCTGAAAAATTCATGAAGGCTGCTGCAGTAATCATCTGGGAGGAAGAGCTTTAGCCAGGAAGGCCCTATTAGCAGGATATTTTTGGCCTACCCTCCAACAAGATGCCGCTCATATCGTGCAAACTTGCCCAGCTTGTCAAAAGCATAGTAATCGGTCAGAACGGTCAGCTGAATTAATGAAAGTTATGGTCGCTTCGTGCCCTTTTGATCAATGGTGAATGGATATAGTGGGCCCGATGTCTGTGGCGCCTTTGTAGAAGAAATTTTTATTGGTGGCCGTAGATTACTTCTCCAAGTGGGTGGAAGCAGAGCCTCTTGCCAAAATTACCGAGAATACTGTAATCCAATTCCTATTGAAGAATATTGTTTGTCAATATGGTATTCCTCGGAGGATAGTTAGTGATAATGGACGACAATTCCAGGGCAAAAAGATTAAAGAATGGTGCCAAAGTCTCAATATTCAGCAAGCCTTCACTTCGGTAGCCTACCCTCAAGCTAATGGGCAAGTTGAAGTCACTAATAGGATTCTCATTCAAGGGTTGAAGACTAAACTGGGGGCTCAGAGGGGGAACTGGGTGGAAGAATTGCCCGAAATCCTGTGGGCCTACCGAACCACGCCAAAAACTGCAACGGGAGAGACTCCTTTCAGTTTAGTATACGGGACGGAAGCTGTTATTCCGGTCGAAGCTCTTTTAAGTAGCGCCCGAATAGAAATGTATGAGCTGGAGCAGAACCAAATTATTCGAAGCACTGAGTTGGACTTGGTGGAAGAAAGGCGGGAGACGACACGGAGGCGAGCGGAGTTTTACAAGCGGAGAGTGCAGCAAGCCTTTAATAAGAAGGTGACGCCTCAAAGATTTCAGGAGGGGGATTTGGTTCTGCGTAAAGTTAATCCCGCTGGAGATCCTGGAAAGTTAGCTCCAAACTGGGAAGGACCCTATGAAGTAACGCGTCGTGTAGCGGGATCAGCATATTATTTGAAAGATGACCAGGGCAAAGAATTTTCGCGACCCTGGAACGCCATTCATTTGAGACCTTGTCACACTATATAAGAAGTGGTGGATAGAAGAAAAGGAGTTGTGAGGCTCCTGAAGGAGTGTACTTCATAACTTGTTGTATTAATTAGTTGGGTAGCGAACCCAAGTTTGATTGATGAGCCATTTACAGTCGTGTTAGAGTACCTATAATAAACTATGAAAGAGAAAAAAGGATGAAAAAGGGAGTCCTATTCCGGAGCCATATATCAAGTTACAATTTGAACCGGTCGGGAGGATAGCGTCGAAAGTCGGCTTCCCAATTTAAAGAAAAAGTATGGTAGTTTGCGGGAGGAAGTCCTTGATCAGCATATTGCCGAACCGCTTCATTAAACCCGTCTTGATAGGTGGTGAGCAGCAAGATGGTTAACCGCACCTGTCGATTCGGGCGGTCAGGACTCCGGTCCCGGTGGAGTCTGTGGCATTTTTCTTGTTGCTCTCGGAGAGCTCGGCTCATGTCACTATAGCGCCTGGATACTTCCATAATGGCATCTGCTAAGATCGAAATATCGTCGGCTCGGGAAGTTTGGTCCTGCTGGACAAGGCGTGTCATCTCCATCATGTTCTGACGCATTGAAGCTGAAATTCCCTCTACCGCCTCAGAGTAGGATTTGGTGCGGACAAGCTCAGTGCTTAGCCTCTGAAGGGAGGTTTCTTGCCTGCGTAGAAGGGCGTGAGCATGCGCCCTAGAATTTATGAGGGAGGAGTTTTCTTGTACCTCCTTACACAGGCGAGTGCAGAGGTCCCCTATTTTATCCTCCACTTTCTGGTGCTGAACCCGAAGACGGGCGATGGTATCCGAATCTCGTTGCTTCCCCTGAAGGAGCTCCTCTACCTGAGCCCGAAGACTTATCAATTCTTGAGAGGAGGAAGACTCCTGGTCAGGATGTGCCAGCTGAATGTCCCACGGGAGTAAGGATAGTTCCGTGCCAGCTCTCTATTGTTCCTGTGATGCCGCTATAGTATCGGCATATTTTTGAAGTTGGTGGCGAGCTTCTGTCAGTTGCTCCTGACATTGTTGCAGTTGTTGCAATAGAAGATATTCTCGATGTTGGGCAGCCACCAAATCCTCTCGTTGCTACTGTTCCAACTTTAGAGATTGAGCTCGATATTGTTGGAGGGAGCGATCTAATTCTTGATAGTTGGTCAGGGCCTATACGCCGGTCGTTAAAAGGAAATCATACAGTAAGAAAAGTTAAAGAAGTTGATTGAAGAAACATACCAATTCTAGAGCATGGTGCAAGCCTTCCATCCGGGGAGCCAGTTCTTCTAAATTCAATATTCGAAGACTCCGAGGGCAAAGGGAAGAAGAAGGGGCGGACGATACTGAAGGTGGGGGTTCACTGATAAGAGGAAGAATAGGGGAGGTAGCCATAGGCTGAGGCGGGGGTGCGAAGGGGAGAGAAGGAGGAACACTGGCCAGATGGTTCACAGGGGATGAAGTCGGGGGCAAAGAATCGGGAGCAGGAGGGGGAAAGTGCGCTACAGCTGGCGGTGATGTGGACACGTCAGAAGTTGTGAAAGGGAATTGATTTGGCGAGGAATCCGAAGAGGATGATATGATGAGCATAGGGCTGGAGGAGCCTTCGTTGGGAAGGCGAGAAGTAGAAGGAGGCGGGCTAGAGCCCATAGGAGGTGAAGAGCTCTTCAGGCGAAGGGCGGAAGGGGAAAGAGGCAGTGGGGAAATGTCAATTACTATGGGTTCAAAGATGGAAGCGTGTTCCGGGGAAAAAGAAGACAAAGATGCACAAGTACCTACGGTTGATTGACATGGATGCACGATCTCCCTAGAATCATCTTCGGGTTGTGATGAGGGAGGAGGCGACGCCTGCATCTCCGAGGCGGAGTGGAAGGAAAGGGGAGAGTTAGGATTTGTCGGTTGCACAGGGGAGGAGGATGGGCTGATTGTTGCAGTTTCGCATGGGGTGGATGTAGCAAGGGTTTCAGATGAAGGTGGAGGAGAAAGTAGAGATGTGATAGGGGGGATGGTGGCAGACGGGGGCGAAGATGAAGCTGACGGCTGACCATCACCCCGTTGGACCCGTGGGTAACTGCTTGCTATTTTGCGGAAGAAAGAGGAATGCATCCTGTCCGTGGGAGAAGGAAGCAAAGTGCTGAAGGGGATGATTGGGGGCACTAGAAGATGGCGGCGGAAAGAAGAACAGATGCAGAAAAGGGAGACGAGAAGGCGAAAGGGATGAAGATAACTAAAGAAAGGAAGATGAAGCATCCCCTATAAAAGGAGGAAAAAATGGGCTGATAATATCTATTTGGCTCCTAGTTAGTAAAAAGGGAGGCCCTAAGCAGAAGGGTAACGAAGATTTATTTCTTTGATGGCCCGCTATATAATAAAACCCTTGCTTTCAATAAGAGAGGATGGATGAGGGTGTTCTCTTCGGGACGAAAGAAGGAGGAGTAGCGGTGGAGAAGCAGCTCACTTTTTATGCTGAAGGCCCTTGGGCAAATATATATTATTTTATCCCCGTGTGGTGGCGGAATGGAAGAACTAAGGTATCCTCAGTTACTTATCATTTTTATCCCCGCGAAGCAGAATAAGTTGAATTCATTATTCAACTATATATTATTTTATCCCCGTGTGGTGGTGGAACGGAAGAACTGAGGTATCTTCAGTTACTTATCATTTTTATCCCCGCGAAGAGGAAGAAGTTAAATTTATTGTTCAACTATATATTATTTTATCTCCGTATGGTGGTGGAATGGAAGAATTGAGGTCTCCTCAATTACTTATCATTTTTATCCCCGCGAAGCGGAAGAAGTTGAATTCATTATTTAACTATATATTATTTTATCCCCGTATGGTGGCGAAACGGAAGAACTGAGGTATCCTTAGTTACTTATCATTTTTATCCCCGCGAAGCGGAAGAAGTTGAATTCATTGTTCAACTATATATTATTTTATCCCCGTGTGGTGGCGGAATGGAAGAACTGAGGTATCCTCAGTTACTTATCATTTTTATCCCCGCGAAGCGGAAGAAGTTGAATTCATTGTTCAACTATATATTATTTTATCCCCGTGTGGTGGTGGAACAGAAGAACTGAGGTCTCCTCAGTTATTTATCATTTTTATCCCCGCGAAGCGGAAGAAGTTGAATTCATTATTCAACTATATATTATTTTATCCCCATGTGGTGGCAGAACGGAAGAACTGAGGTATCCTCAGTTATATATCATTTTTATCCCCGCAAAGTGGAAGAAGTTGAATTCATTGTTCAACTATATATTGTTTTATCCCCGTGTGGTGGTGGAATGGAAGAACTGAGGTCTCCTCAGTTACTTATCATTTTTATCCCCGCGAAGCGGAAGAAGTTGAATTCATTATTCAACTATATATTATTTTATTCCCGTGTGGTGGCGGAACGGAAGAACTGAGGTATCCTCAGTTACTTATCATTTTTATCCCCGCGAAGCAAAAGAAGTTGAATTCATTGTTCAACTATATATTATTTTCTCCCCGTGTGGTGGCGGAACAGAAGAACTGAGGTATCCTCAGTTATATATCATTTTTATCCCCGCGAAGCGGAAGAAGTTGAATTCATTGTTCAACTATATATTATTTTATCCTCGTGTTGTGGTGGAACGGAAGAACTGAGGTCTCCTCAGTTACTTATCATTTTTATCCCCGCGAAGCAGAAGAAGTTGAATTCATTATTCAACTATATATTATTTTATCCTCGTGTGGTGGCGGAAAGGAAGAACTGAGGTATCCTCAGTTATATATCATTTTTATCCCCGCGAAGCGGAAGAAGTTGAATTCATTGTTCAACTATATATTATTTTATCCCTGTGTGGTGGTGGAATAGAAGAACTGAGGTCTCCTCAGTTACTTATCATTTTTATCCCCGCGAAGCGGAATAAGTTGAATTCATTATTCAACTATATATTATTTTATCCCTGTGTGGTGGCAGAACGGAAGAACTAAGGTATCCTCAGTTATATATCATTTTTAACCCCGCGAAGCGGAAGAAGTTGAATTTATTGTTTAACTATATATTATTTTATCTCCATGTGGTGGTAGAATGGAAGAACTGAGGTCTCCTCAGTTACTTATCATTTTTATCCCCGCGAAGCGGAAGAAGTTGAATTCATTATTCAACTATATATTATTTTATCTCCGTGTGGTGGCGGAACGGAAGAACTGAGGTCTCCTCAGTTACTTATCATTTTTATCCCCGCGAAGCGGAAGAAATTGAATTCATTGTTCAACTATATATTATTTTATCCCCGTGTGGTGGTGGAACGGAAGAATTGAGGTCTCCTCAGTTACTTATCATTTTTATCCCTGCGAAGCGGAAGAAGTTGAATTCATTGTTCAATTATATATTATTTTATCCCTGTGTGGTGGTAGAGCAACAGAGTCGGGTCATTTAGTGACTCTATATTATTATATTCCTAGTAGGGTAAAGGGGCAGAAGAGCCGAAGTATGCCCCAGATATGTGTCATTCTATTGTGGTATGAGGAAGGTAAAATGGGGCATAACTTAAGAAATGCCGGAAGAAGAAGACAAGCGGGAAAAGTTCATTGCTTTAGAAAAATTACACATTCTAATTCTTTTTACAAGAAGAAAATAAGAGACCCTTATATATATAGGGTATTACAGTTTTTTGTTAGGAGGAGCTAACGGAGTTTCTTTGTGCGGCGGAGGTTGGCACATTAGTTGCCGAAAGTAGGATTGCTGCAGGAAGATCTGCTTAGATAGTTCCTTCTGGGACCCTGCTAGCTGTTGGCGCAAAGAGCAGTTACTAGCAGAAACCTCCCTCAACTGCTGCTGTAAATACCTCACTTGTTCTTCCAGGTTAGCAATATAGCATTGCTCATTCACATTTTCTTCAGTCGGAAAGGAACTGTTGCTTTGCTCAGACATTTTGTCCATGGCTGGGGGAAAAGAAAGAAAAAGATGGATGTTATACAGCCGGGGTTGGAGGTCCTTATAACGATGGAGGAGAAGGGCGCATTTATTATAAAAGGAAGGAAGGATAATGAATGCTAGTAAAGAAGGGGAAACGTAACGACAGTAGGTGAAAAGTCTTTGGTACAGTAATTGTAAGGAAAAAGGGTTCGAATCCCCTGGAGATGGTAAAAGAAAGTATGTTCAGGCGAGATTACAGTCTTTTTGATGATAGAAACCCTACCTCCACAGGAAAACGACAAAAACAAACACCAATTCCCTCCTTCATTTTTATTAACATACTTAAAATGATTACATCGTTTAATCTATGAAGGTTTTCTATGATTGCTCTTAACAAAAGAAGTGGGAGAAGGCTTCTCGGGAGGGGAAGAGGCCAAGATGACCCTGTAGAGCTCGCCTTGAGCAGAAGGAATGACTGGTGAACCTTCATCAAAGGGAGGCGGACGGATCCTCTCCGAGGAGACTTGAATGACTGGTGGACCTTCATCAAAAGAAGGCGGACGGATCCTCGCCGGGGAGATGGGAATGAAGGCCAAGGCTGGTGGAAGTGGGGGAAGTTCAGTGGAGGCCCGGGGATCTCCCACTGTGTACTCCCATGTTAAAGGAGGGTTCCACACCCGATTGCGGAAAGAAGGGAAGGGTGCTCGATAAGACCTCCCCGTGGAAGGGGAGGGAGCTGTAGTGTGAGGTGGAAAAGGAAGGGGGCGGAAAGATGAGGTAACTGTCGAGCGGGTCTCAGAATCTTCAGCGTCTCCGGAAAGCCAGTCCCACAGCTCGAAAGATTCAGAGTCCGAAGAAATCTCAATGGGATGTCCCGCTGAAGCCATGAGAGTGAGGTGGAAGGACGAAGACATAGAGGGTGATAATTTATAGTTGAGGGAAAGGAACTGCAGTAGTTCTTGGGAAGGTGAAGAGACTGATATCGTAATGGCAGCAGCATAGGTACTTATCAAGATATTGTTTCCGAAGCAGTAAGAGCGACAGTGAAGATCAACAGGTGAAAGTCATTTAATTTTTGGCCGAGCCAAAATTGGGTCGGATATGAACAGGACCATCCGAGACTTACTAAGTGAGTCCCCGAACCAACGAGGTGATTGCACCATGCGACACGAGAAAAGAAACGTCAGCGTAAAAAGAGAAAAGCACAAAATTGGTTCAGAATTCCCAAGGAGGCATACAAAGAGAGCCACAAAAAGCTATGTTAATATAATTACTTTTCAGCACTAAGAAAAGGGTCATTACAAGGAATAGGATGTTGGAAGTTATAATTCAAACAGTTCGGGGGGACACTTGGATAACGCATCTACAGGATTTAAATAACTGGTGTCCATGCATGGAGGCGGATACTCTCGTTCAGCATTTAGAGCCGAGGACCCATCGAAGCCCAGGATGAACAGGTCCACCCCCTTCTTGACATATCGTCCTTTTAGATCAGCCTCCTGTTCCTGCAGTTGGGACTGGCAGCTGGTTAGCTGAGCCTGACAATTAGCCAGCTGGGTTTGGCTTTCAGTTAGTTGGGTCGCCAAGTCATCCTTCTCAGTGGCTGCTTTTATAGCTTGCTGGCCAAGAGTTGAAAGGGCTTTGAAATATTCCTGATGAAGGTTAGACTATTGCCGAGCCGCTGCTGACAGAGCTTGAGGAAGAGCTGCCACCATGGAGGAGAGTTCTTGGCACTTCTCTATGCAAGATTTCCTAGTGGCTTCCCAGACTTGGCGTTCCAGTCGAAGCAGTTGACGTTCTTGCTGGAGCTGTTCGATAGCAGTCAAAGAATCGGCGGCTTTAATGATGGCGTCCCCGAGCTGCCCCTTATACTCTTTTAGTTCATGGGCGAGGATGTCCACCTGCTGCAGTTCGCTGGACTGAAGGAAAACCTGTTGTTTGAGGTCTTCATTCCTTCACTGAAGCTCCTCCTTATCACTTTGGACCAGGGTCAATTGTGTCATAGCATCTTCACATTGGCCCCTCAGGTCATATTCTTTCTCTTCTCTCTCGCTTAACTGCCGAACGAGTTGTTTCTACTGTGCTAGAGAGGCGAAGTGGCGTGCCTCTACGCTGGACTGAAATTGAGCCAGGTGAACTACCATTTTGCTGTGCTGGGTTGAGGCATAGAGGAAAGAAAGCACCATCAGTATATGCTGACACACAGAGATACGTACAGTAAAGATGAGAAGGGGACAGTAGGTACCTCAGCCAGCAATTTGTCTACTTGTTCGCAGGGGCCTTGCACGCCTGATTGATTGAAAAATTTCACCTCCGAAGGGTAACGAATCTGCAGCAGAGACCCCAATGTATCCCTTGAGGGTGTCGAAAGAGGAAGGTCCTCTTTCTTCGGAGGGAAGCATGGGTCCGACGCGCTGAAGAGGGGCGGGAGAAGTAAGTGTGTCTGAGGGGATAGTAGCAGAGATGGACTCAGTTCGGGAAGGCAAGGGAGAATCATGTGAAGGGGGGATGAATGGGGAGAACGGGAAGGAGAGTCTCCTCCTTGAGGAGATGAAGAGGGGACGGATAAGGTAATATCCTTTCTCCTCGGTTCGTAAATGGTTAAGGATCGCGAACCATGCTGACCGGTAGAGGGAGGGGGAAGAGCAGATGAACTCGGGGCTCCTTTCTTAATGAGCCGCAGTTTCTTCCGAGGGGAAGAAGGAGCTACCACCGATTTACCCCTCTTTGTTGAGGCCTTCTTCTTCTTGGCAGCCTCAATCTCTTCTCCTTTCACCAAAGCATCCTGCATTAGATTATCTGCAAAATCTATTGGTGAGAAAGATGAATAATGCAGGGAGAAAGTTATATTGAAAGGTAAGTATAGCAACTGAGGTCGTTGAAGGGAGGGGGGATAGTCCGAAGTGGCTCAGGAGGGGAGTTTTCATTAGGTGATTCGAACAATAATGCGACTCTCCCAAGATTCTATAAACTTTCGAGAAAGGGCATTGGGTCCTCATTTCCCGGAAGGAAGGCAGTTCGGGAAGTTCTAACTTCCAGGTATCCGAGTAAGGTAAAGGTGTCGGAAGCTGTACAAAGAAGTACAATTCTTCCTATCCCTTATGGGAAGTAGGCATGTTCACTAGGAATTGGCAGTCTGGACGGCTGGACAGATAAAAAAGGTCTGCCTTGGAAGATTTCAATTGAAAGAAACAGTGGAATATTTGAGGGGTTAAAGAGAGGTTTAGATGTTGAAACACTATAAAGGCCCCCGACAGAATCCGAAAGAAATTAGGGGTAAATTGGTTCAAGGGTAGTCCATAAAAGTCTAAAATGTCTAAATAGATAGAAGGTGCTAGTAGGGACAGGCCATTGAGGAACTGTTTGGAGAAGAAGCAAGTTAGACTAGGAGGAGGACAATTTGGTCGATGCATCTTTGTCGTAAAACAACATTTTAGGAAAGGGTCTATAAACCTGTCCTTAAGGTTAAAGAAATAATGGTCGCGATCTAATTGGGTTATGGGGTGCTCATACCACGCAGGTGAGGGGATGATCTTAGGGGTCATAGGTATAAAGCATGACAGAGTACTTACTTGGGGGGTTAGAAGAAGAGCGTATAAGAAGGGAAGGGTTGGGTCGCTGAAACGCTGCCGGTGAAAATCGCAGGAGGGAAGAAGTGGAAGGGACGGAATTGTTGGGCACACTAAGTAATACCTAAAAGAAAAAGACAGAGGTTTATATAAGGTTTTTGTGACGGTTCGACTATAGGGGAGAAAAGGAGAAGCAAGGCCCATGGGCCCATTAGGCCGCCTCAAGTATATGCAGTGGAGCTGTAAGAGAGGAGTAAATTTGAATTAATAAGCCAAGGATGGAGTAGGAACCATATATAGTTGGAAAGTTAAGCTTATAATTTCGCTTGACTATTTTTTGGGATTGACTAATGATACCGTCGTTACCTCTTCTCTATGAACTAGATAGGAGGGCTCACAGGCAAGGCGTTACCCGAACCAATTAGTGGGTTTAGCGAAGAAAAAAGAGAGGAACGGTTCGGGCGTAAGCGCCTAAAATAATTGGCACGGGAAAGCTAGTGGAGGTAATCGACAAGGCAAAGCGAAGGCGGGAGGAGGCACTTCATTGGGAAATAAGCCAGAATCGGTTCAGCCCAGATAAGCCTAGAGGCAGACGGGACGGATAAGAATTGGTTCGGCCCGATAAGCCTAGAGGCAGACGGGACGGATAAGAATCGGTTCGGCCCGATAAGCCTAGAGGCAGACGGGACGGATAAGAATCGGTTCGACCCGATAAGCCTAGAGGCAGATGGGATGGATAAGAATTGGTTTGGCCAGATAAGCCTAGAGGCAGACGGAACGGATAAGAATCGGCTCGGCCTAGTCAGTCCAGAGGTCATTCGAAGGGGAGAGAAGGAAAGTGGGTTCGGGCTGGTGGGGAGCCCAAAGGCTATACCCTCCGTGAGTTGTAGACTTAAGCTAGTTTCACCAGAAGTGAATGGTTGAGGGGGACAGACTAACCTAGTTTCCTGAAATATAGATGAGGAGGTGTTATATAATAGAAGGAGAGGTCCCCACATAATATTCCGAGGAGCCTTCGTCCCTCGTATCTGTAACAGAATTATTCTCCAGGTGGACGTGGTGGTCACGTGTACGATGGGGACAGCCCGCGAGGTAGCGATGGATCAGAGGAGGATAAAAGGGAGAGGGAGGACAGAAGGAAAGGGGATCTGCATTATTCCAGCAAGCAAGAAATGAAGACGCAAGAGGAGGAGAGCTACCACTACCTCACCGGAGAAGGAGAGTAGTGACCTTCGCTGTTACGTTGCGTGTACTCTTTCTTGTATTGGGATTAAACTGTAAGAGATTTTCCCCTCCGCCTCGGGAAGTTTCCTTTCCGGAAAGGAGGACGTTCATAGTGGAAAGTGCATGGGCATTGTCCCCGGTGAGAGAGCTCACCTCCGTAGAGTAGGAATACTTATTCCGAACCACGTTACATCCTGTGTTCTAAGTTTCGTTTCCTGTGTTGGTTTTGCGTTTCTTTGCTCCGTCTTCTCATTTTTACTGTTGCGGCCTGTGAGAAACTCCCACCCCCAAAGCTCCCTTCGTGCTTCATCGCATCGAAAGAAGGTAAACGAATTTTCCTCGCTGCATCAATCACCAATCGACTGAGCTCTTCTACCAGTCGACTGATATATCAGTTGACTGTTATAAGAATTCAGTCGACTGGAGATACTGTAGCTGTCTACAGAATATTTTTTAGTCGACTGACGATCCGGATTTAGCGACGATAGTATATGAATTCATCATTAATATAACCAAGAATTCATATATCATTGTCACAAATATTACCGACGAATTAATTGATTTTAATCGTCACAAATATATATCAATTTAGCGGCGATTAATCTTAGATTAATGACAATTTTATTTTTGTCTTTAATATTAACGACAAAAATTAAATAATTCGTCGTTAAATCCTTTTAACGACAATCTTATAGCGACGATATTAGCGAGCTATTATCATTTTGTGACAAATATTATATATTAGCGATGAAATAAAATCATTGCTAAATATCATTTTTCTTATAGTATAGATTGAGAATCACAAAAACGCATACACTTGAGAAAGCAATTGAATTGAAACTTTGGTGGATAGATTTCAAGAAGGATAATTAGTTCAAGGAGCGCTTAGTTGGTAAGACCAGTCCACCGAATGTTTCTTCTAAACTCCAATATTAGTCATGAATCGGATGCAAAGGGCAAACTAATTTCTGAAGTTTTAGCAATTCGTTTACAAGGAGCTACTGTGAGATGCATGGTTTCTGATCAGTATTCAGTTTGCATTTGCCAAGGACAGAAGTACTGAGGATGCTTATTATCTGTGTTGTTGAAATGGTTATCCAGTCTCTTAAAAGAAAGCATATTTTTTTAAAAGACACTAACAAGTTTATACTGTTATAATCTCCTCAACATTCTAAAATTCTTAGGTTTCCCTCCTCTAAATCTTCTATATGAAATTAAATGAGCTTCTAATACTACAGGGACAATCAGCAGGCCAAATACTTAATGGTGTTCCTAGACCTTGGTTCGATTGTAGGAGAGGATTGTCCTCACGGGGATGGTGTGATGATTAAGACATGACGGTGCTTGCAGAAGTGACATGGATCGATTTCGAAGGAGGTCTAAAGTCCTTTCTTGAATTCAGATGACACCCACGTGTCTTGACCACTACGTCAAGACACATAGAGTCCTTCGTAATTTACTTCTCTCACAATGATCGTAATATACACTGATGGAGACTGCTAAATTAGTGATTCCAACCTTTTACATATTGTATAAGAGGATTAAGGGAAGAGAACCCTATCTCACCACCTCTTTTGTCCTAAATTAAAACCTTAAATTTTTTCTAGTAACACTATATATGAAACCTATGAATCATCGACTATTCATCCAAACGAGGTGGACTTTAATAAATTTTATCAAACTAAAATTCTTGAATATTAAACCATCCAAATTCATAGAAACTTATCTTAGACCGATATTAATAATTACATATTGGAATATAGTAAAGACCCAAGGAAGATTGATCCTGTGTTGTTTTTTTTTTATTTTCTTTTTATTTTTGTCTTTTTTTTTCTAGGAAAAAAAGGATTCTAAATTTCTTTATCTTTTGTCTAATTTTCTATATAAGATACACGTGGAGGGACAACACCAGCACCACTGTAGCAAATTATATCAAAATAGGTGATTAACGGAGCTGATAAAAAGAGGAGTAACTTCCTACGCAGTTCCGAGAAAGCTAATGGGAAAATTGTAGAAAACAACTTCTGTGACCTGTGGTGTTTCACTAGAAAATTGCATTAATTTATTCAACCATGTACATTGAGCGAGGCTTGAAGTTCTTGTTTCAAGCCTCCACAACTAGTTTCATCAGAAGCCAACTAGGTCAGAATATACAGTGGAGTGTATTTCAAGCTGACTGTGACTGTTGCTAACCTAAACAGTACTACCAAGTTTTGAAGCAGCTGAAAGGCCTAGCTCAATTATGAGAGTTAGATGATTTTATTTGCAATAAAGTTTAATTCAGCGATGTTATGCGAATTCAACTCTAGGTTGTGTCTCGTGGCAGGTAGTTGATGTTGGCATGCAGTTGCTAAAACTGCACATGAGCACGTGACAACTGCATGTCTAGTTGCCTGGCAATTGCATGTTGTCTAAGATATAAAATTAAAAAAAAAACATAGGATTTTTTTTCTCCGAGATTGACGAAGAACATATATCCAAGGAGAAAAAGAGGAATTTATTTTGTGATCTTCAAAGGATTGTTCATTTTTGTAATAGTCCTTTAGACAACAAAGTAGGATCAATCAGATAGGCATCGGACCACATCATTGTAAATGTTACATTTTGCAATTTGATCATGCAACCCTAGAAAAAAAATGTATCAACAAATATCTCTATATTAGTATCAGAACAAGGTTCATGGTTCATGATCTGAATATGCGACCATAAGATTTATTTTATCTTATAGTTAATCTGTTTTTGAAATGTCACATAAACTGAGATTTGATATGTTTGATCAAAGAGTTGATGACAGAACACTCTTAATTGCAAATGAAAAAAAAAAAAAAACCTCCTTGATTAAATGTCGATTGTGTTGCCCACCAAAGTATGGATGCACTGAGACAGTTGAACTCCCTACACTAAGAGCGTGATCTCACCATCTCGTGTGTGGTTCAATCGCGCGAGGAGGAGCGTGTTCTCTCTGCCTCACTGCATAGACGTGCGGCCTCATTGCCCAGGGGCACGAACTCATCGATGTCGCATGAGGGACATGATTTCACTGTCGAAATCCACTTGGATTGGATACCTCAAAGCCCTATTCGAGGTCGGAGGCGTCACTGACGGAACCTGTGTCGTCACGACACCGGGCAAAAATCGCAACCCGTCATGACACCGGGCGAAATAGATCCATCAAGATTTGTGGTCGCCAGACTTATGTCGTGATCAACTGTTGCTATTGGGCTCCGAATGCACCGGCCACTGCCACAGAGATCTCCTCCGAATCCTCTTCGCCTGCCGGAATTGGGGTGGCCTTTGAAGGCTATGGCGTCGATGAGGAGGTCGCACGCAGGTGATGGCAGAGAAGATGAACCTCCCATGAATCAAATGGATCGCATTTATGCGGCGGGACATGGGGATTTTTCTGGATCCTATTGCTCCTATCACTTCATCACATGAGCTTTGATGGAAGGAGTATTTAAATAATAATAATAATAAACAACAACAACAACGTGAAGTCTGCCTAAAGCATTGGGTTTCACTTGGTAATGATGCATGACATGATTTATATATTATATGATAACTTGTCCATTCTAAATTAGAAATTGGGTTGGTAGTATTAGGCTAGACTTGATTGAACTTAAGAATAGACACTCAGAATCAGCTGGGCTCAAGGAGTCAACATTGTCCTCATATCTCATGACTTGGGGATGTCTAGTGGGTGTGCAAAATTCACTTGGGCTCGATTCATACAGTGGGACTCAAGTATGTCGAGTGGGTATGCTGGCAAAATTGGCACTGAGATGAATCTACTTAGACTCATCTTCAACTTTAAGAGTCAGTCATGATCGAACTCGAGTAGACAAAGTGCAATGGCACTTGTGGTGCTCGAGATGAGTTGTTCATACACTCAAATCCACTTGGACCACTCGGGATATATTTTTTGGAGTTGATAGTTGATTGATCAATCGATTGAGTCATCATCAATCGATTAATCTAGTGTACCAAATGATTGGAACTCCTAAAATCGAGAAATATTTTTGTCTTGATTGCTTATGTGTTCTTAGTGTATTGGTTCTATGACTATTTTAACTTGGAATGAGCTGGTATTGTTATTGGTTAGTCGATGTTGTACTAACTTCATTGATTTTAATTTTAGATGACATGGATTAGACATACGATGACTCGTCGTGATGTGTTATGAAATAAACTGAGAGAGGCTATCAAGGAGATTAGTGTCTAGTGCAAGTTTAAACAAGGAAGTCCTAATAGGTCTGACTAGTCGGATACTAGGCAATGTAATGAAAGTCCTAGTAAGTCAGTGGACCAGATACTAGTCAGAAGTCTTGACGGATCAGGAGGACCAAACACTAGACAAGAAATCCAGATGGGTTAGGAAGATCGGACATTTGGTGGGAAGACCGATTGGGTCAAGAGGACTAGATAACTGATAGGAAGACCAAACAACTGGTAGAAAGACCTAGTGGATAAAGATCGGACATCAAACAAGGTAAGTCCGAATAAGTCGGGAAGACCAGATGTTTGGAGTGACCTGTTATGAGACTTCATATGGTTGTTCATGTCAATAAAAATCTCATTGCAGCTCGAGTGCGAGCTTGATCATGACGACTTATGCTTTAACTTTTTTACAACCATCTCCATAGGATGTGTCACTCTGTTCTAGTGAGAATAGTGATAACCTATCTATTTTCTTAGAGTTAAGTTGTTTATAGGTTTATGATATTGTCATTATGTATGACAGTGTTAAATTCATACTTTATGAATGTATGATTTGGTTGGATACTACATGTTAACAATATGTTTAATCTGAATGATTAGTTCTTTTGATAAGATGTATGTAATATAATCGATCAATGTAGGTTAGATTGGATCATACGAATGATGAGTTGAAATATTATTACCACTTGATTTTGTAAACCCAATCCAATTTACATTAAGTCAATCATGAATTACATACATATGAATTATATTGAATTGCCAAATAATATGTTTATTTATTTTAGATCATAGCTGCTAAGAACATCATACTCAAACTCAATAAAGGAGAAAATATTAAATTAGGATAACTACAAAGTTTGGCACCTCAAGATGCAATATGTTCTTGAGAAGCAAGAAGTTTTAAATACTTTCAATCAAGTTATGGAAGAACTTGTTGATGGTCCTACAACATAGCACAGACATGATATTGATGTCTATAAGGCATGGAAGAAGAAAGACCTACTGCTAAAGGAATATTGATTAGTTCATGGTTGATGACCTGGTGTGTGAGTATGAGCAGTTTACATTGGCTCATGCTATATGGGTATATAGTAGAGTGAATCTATGTAAGCTTTGATAGTTGATTATTATATTTGATAGCTACAAAAAGTGCTCGAATGTCACCATGGCCCAACATCTGAGAGAAATGGCAAATATGATTCAGAGCTAAAGGTTGTGTAGGGACCTTTGGATGCGCTAGAGGGGTGTGAATAGCGTCGTTTGATTCACCGATTCAATTACATGTGCTCGTCTACAACAATGTTAGTGTGCGGCAGAATATAAAACAAATAGCATAAAAGAAAAATACAAGACACGCACAATCACAACACAAGGGTTTTACATGGTTCAAAATCCTAGTTCCTCCTCCACGATGGTGCTTTAATGATCTACCCTCACTATGAACTTCTCCTTTTTGGTATGACTCGGAGGTAGAGAAATCTCTTACAATAAGCTTACAAAAGTAAAATACAACCAAAATGAAATGCAAAAGCAAATACAAGTAAAGAACACTTTACAAAAGATTGCTTTGATTGCTTGATGCTTTGGTTTCTTGATGTTTTGGTTCCTTTGGATGGCTTCTGAAGACTTGAAATGCAGCAACACTTCATCTCAAAATCGCCAAAGAATCACTTCTAAAATCCCCCACGAGCTTCTCCTTTTATGACCAACATCAGGCTGGATTTCAACCCGACAGTCAACTGCCATTACCGATCAATCGATTGCCCCCTTATCCATTGTCTCACAATGGACTATTCCACATAGGCTTTCTGTCCAATGGATACCTAAGTAGTCAACTGTCATTACCATCAGTCGACTGCCAAGCCTTAATTTGACTGCCTAGTCAGCTATGAGGACTTCTGTGCTTGTGTCCACTAACATCAATTAACTGCCAATCCATGGCAGTCGACTGGTCTAACCCACCAGTCGACTGCCAAAGCCACAGTCAGTAGTCGACCCTCGATCGACTACTCGACCAGTCGACTGGGTTATAACTCCAGTCGATTGCTCAAGTTAACTAGGTCTCCAAGTGCTGAACACTCGACCAATCGACTAGCCAAAGCCATCAGTCGACTGGTAAACCTCGAAATTGAGATTTAACCTAAGTATGATTCCTTCATACTTGTCACTCACCCATAGCCTAGACCTAAGCATTCTAGCCACTTCTATCAGTCTCACGCCCTCAGAGTCCATCCTAGTCCTCCATAATTTATTCACTCTTCACGCTAGCTTTCAAGTGTTTCCATCGGCTATGTCATGCTATTGGGTATCCTTAGCCTAGATCTAAGCATTCAAGCCACTTCCATCAACCTCAAGCCCTTGGTTTGAGTCCATGACTCCTCATCCTTGTCCCTAGCCTTCAAATTCTTCTATCGGTCATGTCATGCTAACGATCCTACTTTGCCAAGTCTCCAGACTTGGACTTTCACCGGCAAGACTACACACTTGGACTTACGTGACAAAGACTACACTCTTGGATTTTCCCTTTGCCAAATATTCATATTTGGACTTTTGCTACCAAGACTACATACTTGGACTTACAGGGCCAAGACTACACCCTTGGACTTTTCCATGCCAAGTATTCATACTTGGACTTCTCCATTGCCAAGTATCCATTAGACTTTCCTTGTCAAGTCTCTAAACTTGGACTTCCACTCGAGTCTCACTTGAGCTAAGTCAACCTTGACCTGAGGTTGATTGCCCCAACAATCATCTCACAACAATCTCCCTCATATGACCTTGGATTTTCCAATCATCCACTATATTGGTGCAATTGACCTTGGTCACGATTGACCAAACTCGAGTTTGACTCGAGTAGTATTTTGATGTTTGACAATGGGTTGACTCTATGGTTGATATGGGGTTGACCATTTGATGGAGAAGTCCAAGTGGGGCACATGACATGGAAAGTTGATGTGAGCAAAACATATAGGATTTTATGAGTAGTTTTCGCTCACATCTCACTATATTTTATACTTGTTTCATGCATATCATATTTTGTTTTGCATGCATTTTCTATTTTCTAGTTCGGAGATCTACTCTTTGTGCTTTTGTATGCAGGACAACATTTTACGGGATAAATGGCATAATTTTGGAGCAAAAGGAAGGCATTCGGCAAGCGGAACGAAGGGAGGCGCAACCCAGCCGTGTGAAATCACACAACCATGGCCAACCAGCCCAGTGCCACACACGACTTGGCCGTGTGGATCCACACGGTCGTGTGGCACTGGCATTTTTTGGCACGACTAGGGTTTTTTCATGGATTCGGGCGACGGCGGCCTCAAGTCTATATAAGGAAGACCACGCCCAAACCCCAGGAGGGAGGCACGACGGTTGGGACAACACACTGAGGCTCTAAAAAGCTTCAAAAACTCACAACGGGGAGGAAGAATATGGATAGAGGATCCCATCCTGCGCTCCGACGTCGAAGAGAAGAACCAAGAGTACTGAAATTTACTTTCTATTCATCTCCTGCACTATAATGATCTATTCTATTATGGATTGTGTTCTTTCTTTTCCGTCTATGGAGTAGAATCTTCGATTCTAGGATTAAGGAGTAACTTGTGTACGTAGAACATGCTAGATCGAATGTAAATTCTATTTTAGGATTTCTATTCATAATTCATGTTTGTTTGATTTGATGAAAATTATGTTTTGGTTTTTTATCTATTGTGCATAGCCTGTTGGAGTATTGGGAATACAATCAAAGTCCCACATTGATAAGACATGGAAAAGGTCATGTGCTTATAAGATGAAAAGATATCTCCATTGGTATGAGACCTTTTTGGTGAAGCCTAAAAATAAAACCATGAGGGCTTAGGCCCAAAGTGGACAATATCATACCATTGTGGAGATATGTGGATCTTATAGGCACTAACAATTGGTATCATAATCATGGTCCATGTCAAGCCATGAACCTCGAACGAAGAAAGTTGAGCTCCCATGTCCAGATCAAGAGAACCAGACACCAGGCAGAAAGTCCAGTTGGGTCGGGAGGACCAAACAACTGGCAGGAAGTCCAGTTGGACCAGAAGGGCTGGATAACTGACAGGAAGTCCAGCTGGGTCAGGAGGACTAGACAGTTGGCAGGAAGTCCTAGTGGGTTAAGGATCGGACATCAAGCAGAGGATGTCCTTCAAGGACGGATAGGCTTGAGGGGGGGTCAATGTGGTCCTTCGTTTGAGGGGGAGATTGTTGGAGTATTGGGAATACAATCAAAGTCTCACATTGGTAAGACATGGAAAAGATCATGTGCTTATAAGATGAAAAGATATCTCCATTGGTATGAGGCTTTTTGGGTGAAGCCTAAAAATAAAATCATGAAAGCTTAGGCCCAAAGTGGAAAATATCATATCATTATGGAGATATGTGAATCTTATAAGCACTAACATAGTCGATACAAGGGGTGACAACTCTTGTATCAAAGATCTAGAGGAATTAAAGAGGAACCAAGGGGTTGTCCTCATCTCTGGTAACCGTAGGTAGAAGGGTACGATGGAGTAGGGAATGGGACACGTTCTAACTCCTCTTAGGGATTGATTTGGCATCCTCGTACCGTCTATCCTATCTTAATGAAAGGGTTGGCTTGGTTAAGGATAGGTAGTTCCCGATAGACGTGAAAGCTCATCGGGAAAGTGTATAATGTCCCTTCCACAAGACCCTAATTAGATAACCATACTACATTTAATTGATTAGCATGTTCCATGTTGCACAAGTGAAACCGAAGTCCTAGGATCTCATTTTGAACCTCGAACCAACCTCCCTTCCTCCGTGTGACATCGTACTAGAGTTAGAATTGCCGACAATCCTTGTAATCATAATTTTTAGAATTAAACTCTGAACAATAACGTCCACTCAATAATCGGTACTCAAATCTCAGCCTCTGTGGAATCGATAATCTATTTATTACTTGATGATATCCGTGCACTTGTGGGTATTGAGCACGAGCACACGCTTCGAGTCCTCGACGATTCCCATCGCTAGATTTGAGGTCGCATTCGTGTGCATCAAGTTTTTGACGTCGTTGCCAGGGATTGATTGATTTGATATCGAATCAAGAGGTGGATAGTTGGATCGGACTTAGGTTAGATTTATTTACTTGCTTTATTTTTGTTTTTATTTTATTTACTTCAGTTTTAGATATCTAGATTAAGTTTAGATTAATTTCAGAAGTTGCATTCATCACCCTTTAGTTTAAATTTTCTGCATTTGATTTAGTATTTAGACTAGTTTATTTCCTGTTTTTAAGCATTAGGTATACTCCTAATTTAGTGTCTCGGTTCTTCGTATGCATAGACGTTTAGGATCAAAAAATCTGTTTCCGATAGAACCAGAAATTGAAAGAACCTACCATCGCAGAAGAGCTGAGTAGAGAAGCATGGAGGATCTAGATGTATCTGTGGTAAACTTAGGTAGTCGACCTCTACGAGACTATGCAACCCCTAGTGCTAGAGGATATAGGTCGAACATAACTGGACCATTAATTTCGGCAAACAACTTTGAACTGAAACCTGCGCTCATACACATGGTCCAGCAGAGCCAATTCGAAGGAGCTGCAACTAAAAATCCGAACCGACACCTAGAGACATTTTTGGAGATATGCTCAACGATGAAATTCAATGGAGTACCCGCTGATGCGATCCGTCTGAGCTTATTCCCATTCTCACTGTGGGATAAGGCGAAGACATGGCTCCACTCCCTTCCTTCAGAAAGCATCACCACGTGGGAGCAATGTGAGCAGCAGTTCTTAAATAAATTTTTTCCACCAAGTAAGACTGCCCACATGCACCACTTGATCACAAGCTTCCGCCAGAAGGAGGGGGAGTCCTTGTTCGAAGCCTGGGATCGCAACAAAGTCTTGTTCTATGAATGCCCCTATCATGGTCTAGAGAGGTGGCTGGTGATCCACATATTCTATAATGGGATCACGTACACCAGTAAGGCATCCCTTGATTTAGCTGCAGGAGGTACTTTCAACCTATCAGAGTGTAAGCATCCCTTCGTAGACGGGTATACCTCGTGTTGAATAACGATCACTTCACCCGAAGATAAATATTTAGAGACGGATGAAGGGAGGTTCATAGAGTCGCTGGAGCCAAGTTGAGATGATGGAGTGTAGTCGAGCGCTAAAAGACCTTAAAAAAGCGCTTCTTGGTTGGCAACCCAAGTTTAATCTTTAGTTATTTTAATTTTATTGCATTCATGTGTATAGTTTATACTTTGATTTATGATCATTTACATTTTTCACAAATAGTTTTAAGTCTAGAAAGAAATTGCTAGATAGTAACAAAAACTCATTTTTGAGAGGCACAGGTGGTCGTGTGGTTTCATACGGCCATACCCACATGAGGAAAAGCCCACATGGCAGAAACACAGGGGCACACGGCCTGACCATGTGGATTCACACGTCCATGCCCCAACTTCCAGCGGCGCATATAGCCTGGCCGTGTGGATTCACACAGCCGTGGCGCGTGAGGTATAAGGGACGCCGCACCGCGTGTTTCGCCCCAAACCCACCATGTGCTTCAATTTTTCTTGTCCAAGCCATGTAAAATCATCTTCCCTACCTCATGTAGGGGATCGAATGGCCGGCTAGAGGGGGTGAATAGCCCTCTTACGATGGGTGTCGTAATTCGTTCATTCTCGTTGCGTGCTCGTCTATAATTCTTGTTAGCGCAGCGGAATAACAATAATAATACTAACAAGAAACACAAATACACACAAGCACATGCAATACACAAAGATATACGTGGTTCGGAACCGAATGGTTCCTACTCCACGGGCGAGCTCCTCGAGCTCTAGTTATGCGCACGACACTAACTATAACACTCCTTTTCGACTACACGTCGAAGGTGGAGAAACCTCTCACAAGCAATTACACTAAGTAATGAAATACAAGCAATACAAAGACAAATATGAAATACACGTAAAGAACACTTTACAACGCTTGCTTTGAATCCTTTGCTTGTTGCTTGCTTTAGATGGCTCTTGAAGGTCTGGAATGCAGCAGCAATTCCCCTTCAATAGCTTCACAAAAGTCTTGGCGAAATCCTCCAACTCGTGCTCGCCAAAAGGCTTGTCTCCTGGCGGCGGATCCACGTCGGACAAGTTCCAGCGGATCACCTACGATCGTGATGATGCCCATCGATCATGGTGACACAATCGGCCCGCTTCGATCGGCTAACGGCGAGCGCCATGCTCGCGACACTCCCATCGATCATTGCCATCCCTCGGCGATCATTGTCGCCGATCACTTTCGATCGGCCGATTTCCGATCATCTCGATCATCCGATCGGCAATGATCGCCAAGCACAAAACCCTAGCCTTACACCAGTCGAACTCTAGTCGACTTGGACCAGTCGAACCGGCACCTATGCGATCGAGCGTCGAAAACCTCAAACACCAAGTTGTTTGAGCATCAGCCGTCGGTAAACCCTCAAACATCAAGTTTGAGCCTCGACACTCGATCTTAGCCACTTGGCCAAGTCCACCTTATCCTCATGGAGTTCCCCACCAAAGCTCTCTTCCCTCGGCCTCGTCCCTCGGATGGCCTGCGCAACCGCAATGCCATCCTTCGCGTCTCATGCCCTAGAAGTATGCTTCCCTTTGGGCTCACTCCATTCGCTCCCCGTCCGGCGGTCCCTCGGATGCACCAAGCGCACGGCTTCGCAATGTCATCCTTCACCGACTCAAGGACCCCGAGCCTAGTGAACTTACCAAGTCCTTAAGACTTCCCATATGCACCAAGCACACGGCTTCGCAATGCATTTCTCACCAAGCACCAAGCGCACGGCTTCGCAATGCTTTGGACTTTCCCATGCCAAGGCTTCCCCCTTGGACTTCCACACCAAGCTCCATGCTTGGATTTTCCATGCCAACCCCATGTTGGACTTTCCCATGACAATCCCATGTCATGAGTTTTGTCTATCATCAAAATACCATCAAGGTACTGCTAGGCCGATTGCACCAACAATCTCCCCCTTTTTGATGATTGACAAAACTACCATCTCAAGTCTACCAATTCTCCCATATTGGCAATTCTCATATCCCAATGAGAATTCCAACGAACCTTAATTGGTAACTTGGTAACTTCTCCCCCTTTTTGACATTACATCAAAAAGGTCCTCCCTAAGGGTATGAATGTCTCATATCCCAATGAGATCTTACAATCTCTCCCTTGGAGGAACACATGCCTACAATCTTTCTAGTGATCCCATATCACTTAAAGAGAGGCAACCCAATTTTCCTCCCATGAGGAAATACACATCCATCTTCCCATGATGGATACCTCCCCCTAGAGGCTTGCTCTCGACCATTGCACCAACAATGTCCTTGGAGAGTCCCTAAGCCAATAGGAACATTAACCAAATCAAAATTAAGGCAAAGTTCAACAATGAACTCTCTTCCACCTTAAAATTGATACTCACCCTCAACCCAACTCCTAATCCATATCCAATGGATTTCCACCCTCTCTAATGCTCTTCCAAGCATATCCTAGGGGTTAGAAGTGGTTAGGGGACCAAAACATAGCTGAACATGGGCCTAACCAACAAGATTTACCCAAAATCAGCTTGGGCAATGATCAAATCAAATCGATCATTTGCCACCTTCATCACCGATCGCCATCCATGGCGATCGATAATCGATTCAGTAACATTCGAAATGGATTTCCGAAATCCATAAGTAAATATACATAAGTTTAAAATTCGTGAAATTTCATATGCATATTACTTATCCTAAACATTATGGGTGAAAAATATTAGAAAATTATTTTACCCATCAAATTAGGAGATTGATACAAAGTTCAAAAGTTTAGAAAAGCTTCAATAAAGAGCCCTCTTTGTATCATCCCATTCAATGGTGATAGCTATCAAAAGATAGGCTTCACCAAGGTTTTTCAAAATGTTTTCAAAAAGTTTTCAAAACCTTTAATTTCTTTTCCTTAAACATCTCACTTATATCTAGATATGTAAAAACACATTCAAGGCAATTAATCTAGTGAGATGTGGGTTTTTGTTCTTTAAAATGGTCTCATGCATATTTCTAAGGCAATATTATTTGATTCCTTTCAAATTATGCCATAGTCCTTAACTCCATTTTAATTCATGCATGATATGATTATGGCATAGATATGATATAGATAAAAACATATGCCAATATCATGATGTCATGGCATGTGAACAAAACTTAAGCACACATGACATCTAAACATAAATCTAAACATGATCATGACATTTTATAGATAAAAATGAAAATGATGTCATGACTTGGCAAGGCAAACAAAACATGGCAAGTAAAATATACTAAGGTATAGAATACCTAAGTGTGAAAATCAATTTGCCATTTTTAGGGATTAATTCTATTTTGCCTTATTGCCATTCATTTCCCTAGTGTGCCAAAAACCCAAAACGGCACACCAATACCTCTAATACCTAATTGTGCCAATTTAAATCATTTTTAACTTCTCAAACCATATTGGCACACCCTAATGTGTCAACTCTACTATGGTTAGGTTAACTACCTATCCACTTAGGGTTGACACACCCTAACCCATTTAGTGTGAATCAATCACGCTCTTAGGAACCCAATATCTATTGGAGCTCCTTGGGTTAACAAGGTATTCCCTAGGGATAACTTCCCTAGATACCTTCCTAATGACCCTTTTAGGCTTTGAAGTCATAGTCTTTTGGGTCTTTCCTAGGTCAACTCTAGAGGTGACTCCTCCATTGACCTTCTTAGTGTTAGTAATTTATGAGAGATGTCCTAAGGCAATCGCCTTATGTATGAACCATTTATATGATAAATGAAGATTCACTATTTGAGTATACATGTTTAATGTATTTGATTGGATCTTAAACTCATTTACTGAATGTCCACGATACGATTCACAAGATGAGAGAATTTTGTGATTGATCACAACTAGTGAGTATCTCTACATGTGTAATTGTGATGTATTCTTGACCTTAAGGGAACTCTAATTTCCTCATTTGAATTTTCATTAGGTTTTTGGGAAATTTTCTTTCTTCTTAGGCATGTTCTACTCCTTTAGGGATTTCATATGCCTAGATTTTTGAACTCCCTATTTTCTTCTTAGAGTCCTAAATTTGTCTTATAAGCAATACGTGTAACTGAACGAATGGTTCTCTGCATATATAGATATGTCAATGAAGTTCTTCTTGTGGCTTAAGTGCGATGTTCCTTTGACTTGCGGTATTCAAGTCATCTTGATCATGGAGACTTATGCTTTGACATCTTAAGCAAACATCTCTAAGGAGATGTGGACGGGATGATTGGGTATAAGTCGAGTGATCGAAGGTGTTTGAATAGCCTATAAAGGATTCACCACTCCTTGCGAGGAGATGTATACCCATGGCCTCTCATCGGATTGTTACTAAAGTCTTTGGCCAAAGCATTACATGTTTAGAGTAAAGTACTCTTGATACATGTGGAGTAACTAGAATCCGTAGGGACGAGGAAATGATACTTGGGCTAGGTGTGGCGTGAGTCGACCTAGTGAGGTGACACAATAGACCATGTCCTGAACCAAGTGGGTATAAGATGAGTGAAGGGAATGGGGCGATTCATTCGAGCTCTTGAAGGGTTTTGAAATAGTTGGATCAGTTGATCTTTTGGTTAATTGGGGATCATGATGTACTACTAGGTGCCACTCATGATCGTTCTATAATTAATGGTTAATTATAGGCGGCCAACATAAACCGAGAACCTATTTGGTCACACGCACTGTGAGTGTAATCCAAAGGATTTAAAGCGAGCTTGAGAATGGGATTCTCGGACCGAGAAACTATGTTTGGTTGGACCAAACATAAGCGAGCATGAAATTGTTTTGATCGCAATGGGGCGTGGATGGGCGTGTCTTATGAAGACATAATGGATGGACCAAAATGGTTTGGTCCTAATCAATGGATGAGAATAAACGAGGTTTGGTTATATTATTAAACGAATGAACCAAAGGTTGGTTCGGTTCGTTTTAACTTAAAATAAACCATCATGGTTTGGTTTATTTTAACTTATCTTAATGGAGCGGGTTAACGGGCTTTATGGATATGATCCATTAACCATTAAGAGAATTAGTTCTCTATAAAATAGGGATTAATCCTCCTTGGCGCCTAACAATTGCCGCCTCAACTTGATTGAGCTGCTGCCATCTCCTTTGTCGGGCGCCCAAGCTGCTCGCCGTGAACCTCCGCCGACCCTCCGGTGATCTCCTAGGTTTGGCATCAAGGTGAGCCTTCTCTTGTTTTAGCCGCGCCTATTTCTTCCACCAAGCTGTCCAGCCTGACAGCTTCTTCTCCTTCCGCCTGAGCGCCGCTTGGACGACGGTTAGTGCCCGACAGCGCTATAACATACCGGGATTTGATCTCCTGTGAATCCTCTCGAGGTGGAGGAAAGGATTCGTCCAATCGGACGAATACCTCTCCGGAGAAGCAAGTCTTGAGGACTTGTTTTAGGTCCGAATTTGGATTCGGACCGTGATCATCTCTCGATCACGTCGTCTTCAACACGAGGCTAGTAACCCGTACGAAGACGAAGCTCGTGGCTTGGCGAAGTCATCCCGAGGAGCTCGGCGTGGATACGGATAGAGACGATTCTTACGAGAATCGTTCCGGTTGATGCCGTTCCCGCTACACGTCATACGGAAGGTATAACGTAGTTTAATTTCTTTTATTGCAATTTTAATTTACGGTTATGTCTACACTTGTTGTAATAGCATGCGTGTGTTGTGTGTGTTGTAATAAATAGGAATATTTATTATTTTTGTTGCTTCCGCTGTGCACATGTTTACTAAACATGATCGAACACACACACGCCGCGGTGCCGGAAACCCAACACTTAGTGGCTACATTTGATTTCTTTGAGGTGTTAGCCACTAAACACATACCATAGCTAGACTTAGGGATGACTTCCCTATTAGCCTTGGTTTTCCTAGACCTAGAAATAGTTCCATAATTAAATGGAACATTATGATAAGTCTTCTTGGGCTTAGGTTTGTCATCCAAACCTTCCTTGCCCTTAGACCGTTTTTGAACCTTAGGTCTTGACTTTTGGACATTTGACCCTAGAATTGAATTTTCTATGATTCTAAGGGCTTTCTCCATTCTCTCAAGTCTTGACCTCAAGACTTGGTTCTCTAGCTCAAATTTTCCCATTTTTGAATTTTCATTAGGTTTTTGGGAAAACCTCTTCTTCTTAGGCATGTGCCTAGACTTTTTGGGATTAATACCCAAATTTTCTTCTACTCTCCTAATTGACTTCCTAGGCAAGATATTTCCAGAATTATGAGTCCTAGGTTTGTCTTTAGTCATATGGACATGCTTGGCACCTAAGCAATAAACCTTATTGTTTCTCCTAGCATGCTTTTCATTAATAATGGCAAGAGAACTAAAATAATTTTTAGCATGCTTTTTGACTTTAGGAATTAAAGGTGCATTAACTAAATGTACCTTAGGGTTAGCTTTAGGAGCTCCCCCTACATGAGTTGCACCTTCTTGCCCTTTCTTCCTCCCCCTAGGGCATTGACTTCGATAGTGTCCCTTTTGGTTGTATTTAAAACACACAATGTGCTCTTTGCTCTTGATTTTGGGAACACCGGCATCCTTTGACTTTGGATTGACCTTTGGTGTCGATGCCTTCTTCTTAGCCAATTTAGGGCATTTGCTCTTATAATGCCCTTTCTCCCTACACTCAAAGCATATTATGTGTTTTTTATTTAAAATAATAACACTTGAGTTACCTAGGGAGGTGGTGGAGGTCTCTTCATGATCTTCACTTCTCCCGGATGTGGATGCTTCTTGTTCTTGCTCCGGGATGGAAGATTGCCTTTCCTCCCCCTCAATGCTAGAGGTGGAGGTCTCCACCAAATCATCAACATCTTCAAATGTGGATGGTGATTCTTCTTCGGCATTCTCCTCTACTTGTGACGATTGGGAATTTTCTTGGAATTTCATTACCTTATTCCATAATTCCCTTGCATCCCTATAATCACCCAATCTAGACCAAATAGTGTTAGGTAACAAATCACTAATAAACTTGATTACCTTGAGATTTATCTTGAAGTCTTTGATTTGGTCTTGGGTCCATTTTGATTTTTCAATGGGCTTGTTGTGTTTGTCCCTAGGCATCTCAAAACCGTTTTCTATAATAATCATAAAATCAAAATCGGTTTCGAGATATACCTCCATCCGTTTTCTCCACCAAGCAAAATCTCCATCGAATTTCGGTGGATGGATGAAGCCGGCCATTTGTAGTGCTCTCGCAGCGGTTAGTCCTTGAAAAGCAACCTGGCTCTGATACCACTTGTAGGGGATCGAATGGCCGGCTAGAGGGGGGTGAATAGCCCTCTTATGATGGGTGTCGTAATTCGTTCGTTCTCATTGCGTGCTCGTCTACAATTCTTGTTAGCGCAGCGGAATAACAATAATAATACTAACAAGAAACACAAATACACACAAGCACATGCAATACACAAAGATATACGTGGTTCGGAACCGAATGGTTCCTACTCCACGGGCGAGCTCCTCGAGCTCTAGTTATGCGCACGACACTAACTATAACACTCCTTTTCGACTACACGTCGGAGGTGGAGAAACCTCTTACAAGCAATTACACTAAGTAATGAAATACAAGCAATACAAAGACAAATATGAAATATACATAAAGAACACTTTACAACGCTTGCTTTGAATCCTTTGCTTGTTGCTTGCTTTAGATGGCTCTTGAAGGTCTGGAATGCAGCAGCAATTCCCCTTCAATAGCTTCACAAAAGTCTTGGCGAAATCCTCCAACTCGTGCTCCATTTATAACCTGCATCAAGCTATTTTCGCGCCTAGCAGTCGACTGCCAAAAGGCACCAGTCGACTGCCCCTGTAGCCGTTGTCTCACAACGGCCAGATCCACGTCGGACAAGTTCCAACGGATCACCTACCAGTCGACTGATGATGCCCATCAATCGGTGACCCAAGAGTCGATCCCCGGCTACGCGAGCGCTCACGGCGGTATGCTCGCGACACTCCCATCGATCATTGCCATCCCTCGGCGATCTGCCGACTTTCGATCGATCCGATCCATGGCAGTCGACTGCCAAGCACAAAACCCTAGCCTTACACCAGTCGAACTCTAGTCGACTTGGACCAGTCGAACCGGCACCTATGCCAGTCGACTGACGTCGGGCAAAACCTCAAACACCAAGTTGTTTGAGCATCCGACCGTCGGGTAAACCCTCAAACATCAAGTTTGAGCCTCCGACACTCAGTCTTAGCCACTTGGCCAAGTCCACCTTATCCCTCATGGAGTTCCTCACCAAAGCTCTCTTCCCTCGGCCTACGTCCCTCGGATGCGCCAAGCGCACGGCTTCGCAACGCCATCCTTCGCGTCTCATGCCCTAGAAGTATGCTTCCCTTTGGGCTCACTCCATTCGCTCCCCATCCGGCGGTCCCTCGGATGCACCAAGCGCACGGCTTCGCAATGCCATCCTTCACCGACTCAAGGACCCCGAGCCTAGTGAACTTACCAAGTCCTTAAGACTTCCCATATGCACCAAGCGCACGGCTTCGCAATGCATTTCTCACCAAGCACCAAGCGCACGGCTTTGCAATGCTTTGGACTTTCCCATGCCAAGGCTTCCCCCTTGGACTTCCACACCAAGCTCCATGCTTGGATTTTCCATGTCAACCCCATGTTGGACTTTCCCATGACAATCCCATGTCATGAGTTTTGTCTATCATCAAAATACCATCAAGGTACTGCTGGGCCGATTGCACCAACACCTCCTAGGAGCCTCTCCAACCCTCAAGGAAGCCCAAAAGAAGCAAGGATCGGGAGGACAAGGCAAGTGGCGCCCCGATCTACTACCTCGGAGCAAAGAACAAGGAGAAGGGACGCCCCACAAGCTCCGAAGGAAGGTGACACTCTTCCCTCCCTTGAATTTTGTAATAACAAGCATAGGGAAAGATTTAACGTGCTTTCTACTTGAAGAATCACCACTACTGGGTATCTAGATGAAGATCTCTTAGAAACCCTAGGTTTGTTTGGTGATATTCAAGCCCTATTTGCAAAAATGGGGTGGGGAGATATCATGGGGGTAAGACACCCAACCTACCCTAGGATGGTTTTAGAATTTTTGAGTTCTTTAGAAGCGGAGATCTTGACGGGGAGAGAGAGCAAAGAGGGTAGGATTACCTTTAGGTTGTTTAACATTGAGCATGAATGGACATTACACCAATGGAATAACTATTTTGGCTTGCCTAGTGGGGGAGATAGGAGAACCCATATTAGGTTTAATGCCCGGACCTTTTGGTCCGAATTGATGGGGGAGAGTGCTTATGACCCTTCTAGGGCCAAAGCCTCACGCCTCCAAAACCCTATCTTCTAGTAACTACATCGGGTTATGGCGAGTACAATTTTCGGGAGAGGAGAGAGTGACGGTGTAGTGAGAGCGAGTGAGCTGCTTTTCTTGTGGGACATGCTACAAGAAAGGAGTAGTATTGATGTATCCGACCGTTGGGTAAACCCTCAAACATCAAGTTTGAGCCTCCGACACTTAGTCTTAGCCACTTGGCCAAGTCCACCTTATCCCTCATGGAGTTCCCCACCAAAGCTCTCTTCCCTCGGCCTACGTCCCTCGGATGCGCCAAGCGCACGGCTTCGCAACGCCATCCTTCGCGTCTCATGCCCTAGAAGTATGCTTCCCTTTGGGCTCACTCCATTCGCTCCCCGTCCGGCGGTCCCTCGGATGCACCAAGCGCATGGCTTCGCAATGCCATCCTTCACCGACTCAAGGACCCCGAGCCTAGTGAACTTACCAAGTCCCTAAGACTTCCCATATGCACCAAGCGCACGGTTTCGCAATGCATTTCTCACCAAGCACCAAGCGCATGGCTTCGCAATGCTTTGGACTTTCCCATGCCAAGGCTTCCCCCTTGGACTTCCACACCAAGCTCCATGCTTGGATTTTCCATGCCAACCCCATGTTGGACTTTCCCATGACAATCCCATGTCATGAGTTTTGTCTATCATCAAAATACCATCAAGGTACTGCTGGGCC
This sequence comes from Wurfbainia villosa, assembly GCA_025175895.1. Classification (NCBI taxonomy): domain Eukaryota; kingdom Viridiplantae; phylum Streptophyta; class Magnoliopsida; order Zingiberales; family Zingiberaceae; genus Wurfbainia; species Wurfbainia villosa. Next base: position 88,471,448 of record CM045994.1, on the reverse strand, counting down.
GATTGCACCAACAATCTCCCCCTTTTTGATGATTGACAAAACTACCATCTCAAGTCTACCAATTCTCCCATATTGGCAATTCTCATATCCCAATGAGAATTCCAACGAACCCTAATTGGTAACTTGGTAACTTCTCCCACTTTTTGACATTACATCAAAAAGGTCCTCCCTAAGGGTATGAATGTCTCATATCTCAATGAGATCTTACAATCTCTCCCTTGGAGGAACACATGCCTACAATCTTTCTAGTGATCCCATATCACTTAAAGAGAGGCAACCCAATTTTCCTCCCATGAGGAAATACACATCCATCTTCCCATGATGGATACCTCCCCCTAGAGGCTTGCTCCCCCTTGACCATTGCACCAACAATGTCCTTGGAGAGTCCCTAAGCCAATAGGAACATTAACCAAATCAAAATTAAGGCAAAGTTCAACAATGAACTCTCTTCCACCTTAAAATTGATACTCACCCTCAACCCAACTCCTAATCCATATCCAATGGATTTCCACCCTCTCTAATGCTCTTCCAAGCATATCCTAGGGGTTAGAAGTGGTTAGGGGACCAAAACATAGCTGAACATGGGCCTAACCAACGAAATCAAATCGCATTTGCCACCTTCATCGATCATTGCCATCCATGGCGATCTAATCTTACATCTATGATTTTGACATTCGAAATGGATTTCCGAAATCCATAAGTAAATATACATAAGTTTAAAATTCATGAAATTTCATATGCATATTACTTATCCTAAACATTATGGGTGAAAAATATTGGAAAATTATTTTACCCATCAAATTAGGAGATTGATACAAAGTTCAAAAGTTTAGAAAAGCTTCAATAAAGAGCCCTCTTTGTATCATCCCATTCAATGGTGATAGCTATCAAAAGATAGGCTTCACCAAGGTTTTTCAAAATGTTTTCAAAAAGTTTTCAAAACCTTTAATTTCTTTTCCTTAAACATCTCACTTATATCTAGATATGTAAAAACACATTCAAGGCAATTAATCTAGTGAGATGTGGGTTTTTGTTCTTTAAAATGGTCTCATGCATATTTCTAAGGCAATATTATTTGATTCCTTTCAAATTATGCCATAGTCCTTAACTCCATTTTAATTCATGCATGATATGATTATGGCATAGATATGATATAGATAAAAACATATGCCAATATCATGATGTCATGGCATGTGAACAAAACTTAAGCACACATGACATCTAAACATAAATCTAAACATGATCATGACATTTTATAGATAAAAATGAAAATGATGTCATGACTTGGCAAGGCAAACAAAACATGGCAAGTAAAATATACTAAGGTATAGAATACCTAAGTGTGAAAATCAATTTGCCATTTTTAGGGATTAATTCTATTTTGCCTTATTGCCATTCATTTCCCTAGTGTGCCAAAAACCCAAAACGGCACACCAATACCTCTAATACCTAATTGTGCCAATTTAAATCATTTTTAACTTCTCAAACCATATTGGCACACCCTAATGTGTCAACTCTACTATGGTTAGGTTAACTACCTATCCACTTAGGGTTGACACACCCTAACCCATTTAGTGTGAATCAATCACGCTCTTAGGAACCCAATATCTATTGGAGCTCCTTGGGTTAACAAGGTATTCCCTAGGGATAACTTCCCTAGATACCTTCCTAATGACCCTTTTAGGCTTTGAAGCCATAGTCTTTTGGGTCTTTCCTAGGTCAACTCTAGAGGTGACTCCTCCATTGACCTTCTTAGTGGCTACATTTGATTTCTTTGAGGTGTTAGCCACTAAACACATACCATAGCTAGACTTAGGGATGACTTCCCTATTAGCCTTGGTTTTCCTAGACCTAGAAATAGTTCCATAATTAAATGGAACATTATGATAAGTCTTCTTGGGCTTAGGTTTGTCATCCAAACCTTCCTTGCCCTTAGACCGTTTTTGAACCTTAGGTCTTGACTTTTGGACATTTGACCCTAGAATTGAATTTTCTATGATTCTAAGGGCTTTCTCCATTCTCTCAAGTCTTGACCTCAAGACTTGGTTCTCTAGCTCCAATTTTCCCATTTTTGAATTTTCATTAGGTTTTTGGGAAAACCTCTTCTTCTTAGGCATGTGCCTAGACTTTTTGGGATTAATACCCAAATTTTCTTCTACTCTCCTAATTGACTCCCTAGGCAAGATATTTCCAGAATTATGAGTCCTAGGTTTGTCTTTAGTCATATGGACATGCTTGGCACCTAAGCAATAAACCTTATTATTTCTCCTAGCATGCTTTTCATTAATAATGGCAAGAGAACTAAAATAATTTTTAGCATGCTTTTTGACTTTAGGAATTAAAGGTGCATTAACTAAATGTACCTTAGGGTTAGCTTTAGGAGCTCCCCCTACATGAGTTGCACCTTCTTGCCCTTTCTTCCTCCCCCTAGGGCATTGACTTCGATAGTGTCCCTTTTGGTTGCATTTAAAACACACAATGTGCTCTTTGCTCTTGATTTTGGGAACACCGGCATCCTTTGACTTTGGATTGACCTTTGGTGTCGATGCCTTCTTCTTAGCCAATTTAGGGCATTTGCTCTTATAATGCCCTTTCTCCCTACACTCAAAGCATATTATGTATTTTTTATTTAAAATAATAACACTTGAGTTACCTAGGGAGGTGGTGGAGGTCTCTTCATGATCTTCACTTCTCCCGGATGTGGATGCTTCTTGTTCTTGCTCCGGGATGGAAGATTGCCTTTCCTCCCCCTCAATGCTAGAGGTGGAGGTCTCCACCAAATCATCAACATCTTCAAATGTGGATGGTGATTCTTCTTCGGCATTCTCCTCTACTTGTGCCGATTGGGAATTTTCTTGGAATTTCATTACCTTATTCCATAATTCCCTTGCATCCCTATAATCACCCAATCTAGACCAAATAGTGTTAGGTAACAAATCACTAATCAACTTGATTACCTTGAGATTTATCTTGAAGTCTTTGATTTGGTCTTGGGTCCATTTTGATTTTTCAATGGGCTTGTTGTGTTTGTCCCTAGGCATCACAAAAACCGTTTTCTATAATAATCATAAAATCAAAATCGGTTTCGAGATATGTTAGTAACATATGAGAGATGTCCTAAGGCAATCGCCTTATGTATGAACCATTTATATGATAAATGAAGATTCACTATTTGAGTATACATGTTTAATGTATTTGATTGGATCTTAAACTCATTTACTGAATGTCCACGATACGATTCACGGCATGAGAGAATTTGTGATTTGATCACAACTAGTGAGTATCTCTACATGTGTAATTGTGATGTATCGGAATTATCCTAGTCGATGAATTGATGGATTTGGACACCATCAATTACGAGACTAGCACGAGGTATACTCCTTGGTGTATCCAAGCACCGATTCTCACCGGCCGGAGACATGGTGATGTCCGAGTTGATCGTGGATGCTAGTTATGGTAACTAGTTCATTGGAGTGACCAGTAAGACTTCATATGGTTCTCTGCATATATAGATATGTCAATGAAGTTCTTCTGTGGCTTAAGTGCGATGTTCCTTTGACTTGCGGTATTCAAGTCATCTTGATCATGGAGACTTATGCTTTGACATCTTAAGCAAACATCTCTAAGGAGATGTGGACCCGGATGATTGGGTATAAGTCAAGTGATCAAGGTGTTTGAATAGCCTATAAAGGATTCACCACTCCTTGCGAGGAGATGTATACCCATGGCCTCTCGTCGGATTGTTACTAAAGTCTTTGGCCAAAGCATTACATGTTTAGAGTAAGGTACTTCGATACATGTGGAGTAACTAGAATCCGTAGGACGAGGAAATGATACTTGGGCTAGGTGTGACGTAGTCAGCCTAGTGGCGACTGACACTATAGACTATGTCCTGAACCAAGTGGGTATAAGATGAGTGAAGGGAATGGGGCACGATTCATTCGAGCTGTTGAAGGGTTTGAAATAGTTACGGATCAGCGGTTGATCTTTTCGGTTGGTGGGGATCATGATGTACTACTAGGTGCCACTCATGATCGTTCTATAATTAATGGTTAATTATAGGCGGCCAACATAAACCGAGAACCTATTTGGTCACACGCACAACGAGTGTAATCCAAAGGATTTAAAACGAGCTTGAGAATGGGATTCTCAGACCGAGAGAAACTATGTTTGGTTGGACCAAACATAAAGCGAGCATGAAATCGTTTCAGTCGCAATGGAAGCGTGGATGGGCTGCATGGATGGACCAAAATGGTTTGGTTCTAATCCAATGGATAAGAATAAACCAAAGGGTTTGGTTTATTTTAAACGAATGAACCAAAAGTTGGTTCGGTTCGTTTTAACTTAAAATAAACCATTATGGTTTGGTTTATTTTAACTTATCTTAATGGAGCGGGTTAACGGGCTTTATGGATATGATCCATTAACCATTAAGAGAATTAGTTCTCTATAAAATAGGGATTAAACCCTATCCCTAAACCTAATCATCTAGTTGCCGCCCAACACCTAGTTGCCGCCCAACACATTGTGGCCGCCCAACATCTTGTTGCCGCCCAGCTTGGTGCAGCCTTCCAACTTGTTGCCGGCGACCAAGCTTTAGCCGGTGAACCTCCGCGACCCTCCGGTGATCTCCTATAGGTTCGGCATCAAGGTGAGCTTTTGTCTCCTTGTTTTGGCCGGCGCCTATCTCCTCCACCAAGCTGTCCAGTTTTCTGGACAGCTTCTTCTCCTCTCGTCGGAGCGTCGTTTGGACGACGGTTAGTGCTCTGACAGCGGCTAACATACCGGGGATTTGATCTCCGGTAATCCTCTGAGGTGGAGGACGAAGGATTCGTCAATCGGTTGACGAATACCTCTCCGGAGAAGCAAGTCTTGAGGACTTGTTTTTAGGTCCGAATTTGGATTCGGATCGTGATCATCTCTCGATCACGTCGTCTTCAACACGAGGCTAGTAACCCGTACGAAGACGAAGCTCGTGGCTTGGCGAAGTCATCCCGAGGAGCTCGGCGTGGATACGGATAGAGACGATTCTTACGAGGATCGTTCCGGTTGATGCCGTTCCCGCTACACGTCATACGGAAGGTATAACGTAGTTTAATTTCCTTTTATTGCAATTTTAATTTACGGTTATGTCTACACTTGTTGTAATAGCATGCGTGTGTTGTGTGTGTTGTAATAAATAGGAGTATTTATTAATTTTATTGCTTCCGCTGTGCTCATGTTTACGAAACATGATCGAACACACACACGCCGCGGTGCCGGAAACCCAACAAGATATACCTCCCTCCGTTTTCTCCACCAAGCAAAATCTCCATCGAATTTCGGTGGATGGATGAAGCCGGCCATTTGTAGTGCTCTCGCAGCGGTTAGTCCTTGAAAAGCAACCTGGCTCTGATACCACTTGTAGGGGATCGAATGGCCGGCTAGAGGGGGGTGAATAGCCCTCTTATGATGGGTGTCGTAATTCGTTCGTTCTCGTTGCGTGCTCGTCTACAATTCTTGTTAGCGCAGCGGAATAACAATAATAATACTAACAAGAAACACAAATACACACAAGCACATGCAATACACAAAGATATACGTGGTTCGGAACCGAATGGTTCCTACTCCACGGGCGAGCTCCTCGAGCTCTAGTTATGCGCACGACACTAACTATAACACTCCTTTTCGACTACACGTCGGAGGTGGAGAAACCTCTCACAAGCAATTACACTAAGTAATGAAATACAAGCAATACAAAGACAAATATGAAATATACATAAAGAACACTTTACAACGCTTGCTTTGAATCCTTTGCTTGTTGCTTGCTTTAGATGGCTCTTGAAGGTCTGGAATGCAGCAGCAATTCCCCTTCAATAGCTTCACAAAAGTCTTGGCGAAATCCTCCAACTCGTGCTCCATTTATAACCTGCATCAAGCTGTTTTCGCGCCTAGCAGTCGACTGCCCCTGTAGCCGTTGTCTCACAACGGCCAGATCCACGTCGGACAAGTTCCAACGGATCACCTACCAGTCGACTGATGATGCCCATCACCGAGGTGACCCAATAGTCGCGATCGGCTCACGGCGATGCTCGCGACACTCCCATCAGATCAGCCATCCCTCGGCGATCATTGCCGACTTTCGATCCGTGCCGATCCATGGCGATCGGCCAAGCACAAAACCCTAGCCTTACACCAGTCGAACTCTAGTCGACTTGGACCAGTCGAACCGGCACCTATGCCAGTCGACTGACGTCGGGCAAAACCTCAAACACCAAGTTGTTTGAGCATCCGACCGTCGGGTAAACCCTCAAACATCAAGTTTGAGCCTCCGACACTCAGTCTTAGCCACTTGGCCAAGTCCACCTTATCCCTCATGGAGTTCCCCACCAAAGCTCTCTTCCCTCGGCCTACGTCCCTCGGATGCGCCAAGCGCACGGCTTCGCAACGCCATCCTTCGCGTCTCATGCCCTAGAAGTATGCTTCCCTTTGGGCTCACTCCATTCGCTCCCCGTCCGGCGGTCCCTCGGATGCACCAAGCGCACGGCTTCGCAATGCCATCCTTCACCGACTCAAGGACCCCGAGCCTAGTGAACTTACCAA